>PVHT020000053.1:945278-984204 GCA_004024745.2 Catagonus wagneri
CTGTGTGCCTGAGGGGTCTTTAGGCAGCCTGTTTAGTGATGGGTGGGGCTGTGATCCCACCTGGATTATTGTTTGGCCTGGGGCTTCTCAGCGCTGATGGGAGGGACCAGATTTTCCCAGAAATGGCCCCCTCCAGAGAAATGCAGGCTAATGAATGTTCCCGAGAGCTTCACCTCCAATGTCCTTCCCCCACAACAAGTCACAGTCAGCTCTATTTTCCCAGGAGATCCTCCAAGAATTGAAGTCAGGTTCCACCCAGATTCCTATGGAGACTGCTTTGCCACTGGGACCCAGTGCACGTGAAAGTCTGTGTGTGCCTTTCAAGAATGGGGTCTCCTCTTTCCCCCAGTCCTGTGGAGCTCCTGCACACAAGCCCCTCTGGCCTTCAATGCCAGATGCTCCGGGGGCTCTTTCTCCCTGTGCCCGATCCCCAGGCATGGGGTTTTGACGTGGGGCTCAGAACTCTCAGTCCTGTAGCTAAGTCTCTGTGATGCAGTTACTTTCCAGTCTGTGGGGCTTCCCACTCAGGAGGTATGGGGTTGCTTCTGTCGCATAATCGCCCCTCCTACCTCTTGATGTGGCTTTCTCTTTGTCTTTTGGAGTAGGATATCTTTTTTGGAAGTTTACAGTCCATTTGGTTGAAGGCTGCTCGGCATTTGGTTGTAGTTTTGCTGTTTTTCTGGAGAGAAGTTGAGCTCCAGTCCTTCTATTCTGCCATCTTCTATATTTAAAATTCTTATATCTTCTTCTTGGATTGATTGATCGTTACGTAGTGTCCTTCCTTGTCTCTTAAATTATTTTTCATTTTAAGGTCTATTTTGTCTGATAGGAGTATTGCTACTTCAGCTTTCTTTTGATTCCTGTTTGCATGGAATATTTTCTTCCATCCTCTCACTTTCAGTTTGTATGTGTCCCTAGAAGTGAAATGGGTCTCTGGAAGACAGCATATATATGGGTCTTGTTTTTGTATCCATTCAGCCAGTCTGTGTCTTTTGGTTGGGGCATTTAGTCCATTTACCTTTGAGGTAATTATTGATATATATGTTCTTATTGCCATTTCATTAACTGTTTTGGATTTGTTTTTGTTGTTCTTTTTTCTTCCCTTCTCTTTTTCTCTCCTCTTGTGGTTTGATGGCTATCTTTAGTGTTGTTTTTGAGTTCATTTTTCTTATTTGTTTGTATATCATTTGTGGATTTTTGGTTTGCAGTTACCCTGAGTTTTGCTATAGGAGCCTATATATATACAGGAGATTGTTTTAAGTTGTTGGTCTCTTAATTGCAAGGGCATCTCCAGTGTCCTGCATTCGTACCCTCTTCTCATGATTTCTGATTTTGGTACCATAATTGTGCATGGGTGATTTCCTATCTTTACTGTATATATGCCTATACTGGTGAGCCTTGTCATTTGCAGTATTTTTTTTTTTTTTTTAGTTGTGGCCTTTTCTTTTCTGCCTAGAGAAGTTCTTTTAGTATTTGTTGTAAAGCTGGTTTAGTGTTGCTGAATTCTCTTAGCTTTTGCTTATCTGTAAAGCTTTTGATTTCTCCTTCATATCTGAATGAGAGCCTTGCTGGGTAAAGTAATCTTGGTTGGAGGTTTTTTCCTTTCATCATGTTAAGTATATCATGCCACTACCTTCTGGCCTGCAGAGTTTCTGCTGAAAAATCTGCCAATAACTGTATCAGGTTCCCTTGTATGTTGTTTCTTTTTCCCTAGCTGCTTTCAGTATTTTCTCTTTGTCTTTAATTTTGGTCAGTTTGATTAATATGGATCTTAGGGTGTTCCTCCTTGGGTTTATTTTATATGGTACTTGTTGTGCTTCCTGGATTTGAGCAAGTGGTTCCTTTTCCACGTTAGGGAAGTTTTTGGCTATTATCTCTGAATATTTTTTCTGTCCCTTTCTCTCTCTCTTCTCCTTCTGGCACCCCTATAATACAGATGTTGGTGCCTTTAACATTGCCCCAGAGTTCTCTGAGGCTCTTCATTTCTTTTCAATCTTTTTTCTCTTTTCTGTTCCACATCATTGATTTCCACTAGTCTGTCCTCCACCTCGCTTATTCATTCTTCTGCCTCCTGTATTCTGCTGTTGGTTGCTTCTAATGAATTTTTATTTCAGTTATTGTATTTTGCATCTCTGCTTGCTTAAGTTTTAAATCTTGTATTTCTTTGCTCAGTGTTGCCTGTAAATTATCCATCTTTACCTCCAGTTTATTTCCAGTGTCTTGTATCATCTTCAGCATCATCAGTGTAAAGCCTTTTTCCTGAAGGTTGATAATCTCCAGATCACTTAGCTATTTTTCTGGGGTTTTTTCTTTCTCCCTTATCTGAGTTATGGTTCTCTGCCTTTTCATTTTTATAGGTTTTTGGTGTGGTCTTCCTTTTGCAGACAATAGAGTTGTAGCCTCTCTTCTGATGTCTGTCCCCCTGTGACTGAAGTTGGTACAGGGGCTTGCTGTAGGCTTCCTTATGGGAGGGACTGGTAGCTGTCCACTGGTGGGTGGGGCCGATTCCTATCCCTCTGGGGGATGGGGCTTTGTCTCTGGGTGAGATTAGAGGCGGCTGTGTGCCTGGGTTCTCTTTAGGCAGCCTGTTTACAGGTGGGTGGTGCTGTGATCCTACCTGGATTATTGTTTGGCCTAGAGCTTCTCAGTGCTGATGGGTAGGGCCAGATTTCCCCAAATTGGCCACTTCCAGAGAAACACAGGCTGATGAATATTCCCAAGAACTTTGCCTCTAATGCCCTTCCCCCACCACAAGCCACAGTCACCCCCAGTTTTCCCAGGAGATCCTCCAAGATCTGCAGTCAGGTTCAACCCAAGTTCCTATGGAGCCTTTGCTTTGTCCTGGGACCCAGTACACATGAAAGTCCCTGTGTGCCCTTCATGAATGGGGTCTCCATTTCTCTCAGTTCCGTGGAGCTCCCGTACACAAGCCCCACTGGCCTTCAATGCCAGATGCTTCAGAGGCTCTTTCTCCCAGTGTCAAATCCCCAGGCATGGGGACTTGATGTGGGGCTCAGAACTTTCACTCCTGTAGGTGAGTCTCTGTGATACAGTTACTTTCCAGTCTGTGGGGCTTCCCACCTGGGAGGTATGTGGTTGCTTCTATTGCGTAATCACCCCTCCTACCTCTTGATGTGGCTTTCTCTTTGTCTTTTGGAGTAGGATATCTTTTTGAAAGTTTTCAGTCCATTTGGTTGAAGGTTGCTCAGCATCTGGTTGTTATTTTGTTGTTTTTATGAGAAGTTGAGCTCCAGTTCTATTCCACCATCTTAAGTCCATTCCTAGGATTAATTGACTTCTGTACATTGGTTTTATATCTTGCAAATTGACTAAATTTTTTGATTAGTTTAACAGTTTTTGAGTTGAATCTTTACAATTTTTCTTATATAATATATTTTCTGTAAATAATGGCGATCTTACTTTTTCCTTTCCAATTCATTTTATTTTATTTTTTGTTTTGTTTTGGTCACATTTGGGGCATGTGGGAGTTTCCAAGCCAGGGATCAAACCTGTGCCACAGTGGCAACAAAAAGCCACAGTGGTGAGAATGCCAGATTCTTAACACAGTGAGCCATGAGGGAACTCCTTCCTTTCCAATTTAGATGGCTTTTATTTATTTGTTTTGCCTGATTTCTGTAGCTAAGATTTCTAATACTTTATGAATAATGGTGGTGAGAGTGGGCATCCTTGTGTTGTTCCTGATCTTAGAGGAAAAGCTTTCAATCTTTCAACATTGAGCCATGGGTCTGACATATATGACCTTTATTATGTTGAAGTAAATTTTTTCAGTATTCAGTTTGTTGAAGTTTTTTATCATGAAATGATGCTGCATTTTGTCAGATATCTTTTCAGCATCTATTAAGGTTATAAATATTTATCTTTCATTTTGTTAATGTAGATCATATGTATTGATTTGTGTACATTGAACTATCCTTGCATCCCAGTGACAAAACCTACTTGGTCATGGTGTATGGTTGTTTTGTTATGTTGTTGAATTCGATTTGCTACTTGTTTTGAGAATTTTTACACCTTTATTTATCAGGAATCTTGGTCTAGTTTTCCTTTCTCATGGTGGTCTTATCTGGCTTTGGTATCAGGGTAATGCTTTCCTTGTAAAATGAGTTTGGAAGTATTTCCTCTTCTTCAGTTTTCTGGAAGAGTTTGAGATGAATTACTATTAATTTACTTTTAAATATTTGGTAGGATTCACCAGTGAAGCTATTTGGTACTGGGCTTTTCTGTGTTGGGAGGCTTTTGATTACTGATTCAATCTCCTTATTCATTATTGCAATGTTCCGAGTTTCTATTTCTGATTCAGTCTTGGTAGGTTATATGTTTCTAGGAATATATTCATTTCTTCTAGGTTATATAATTTATTGGCATATAACTTTTCATAGTAGCCTCTTATGATCTTTTGTATTTCTGAGCTATCAGGTATAATGTCTCATCTTTCATTTCTGATTTTATTTATTTGGACCTTCTCTCTTTTTTTCTTAGTCTAGCCAAAGGTTTGTCAGTTTTGTTTCTTTTCAGAAAACCAGCTCTTAGTTTCATTGATATTTTCTGTTGTTTTTCTGGCCTCTATTTCAGTTATTCCACTCTGGTAGTGGTTATTTCCTTTCTTCTGTTAGCTTTGGGCTCAGTTTATTCTTTTTCTAGTTCCTTGATGTGTAAACATGGTTTTTTAATTTGAGGTCTTTCTATTTTCTTAATATATGCATTTATCACTATAAATTTCCCTTTCAGACTGCTTTTGCAGCACCCCATAAGTTTTAGAGTCATAAGATCTATCCTAGAGAACATTCTGTGTGCACTTGAGAAGAATGCATATTATGCTGCTCTTTAATGGGATGTTCTGTATACATATCTAGGTTCACTTGGTCTAATGTATTTTTCAAGTCCAATGTTTCTGTTTTTGATTTTCTGTCTTGATGATATGCATTGCTGAAAGTGGGGTATTAAAGTCCCCTAAAATTACAGTATTTATTTCTCCCTTCAGATCTTTTAGTGTTTCCCTAAGATATTTAGGTGCTCTGATGTTGTGTGAGTAATATCATTATGATTATTATATCTTCTTAATGAATTGACTGCTTTATTATTTTATAAAGACCTTATTCTTGTGTTACTATTTTTGGTATGTGGTCTTATTTTGTGTGATATAGGTATAGTTATTGCCACTTATTTCTGATTTCCACTTGCATGGAATGTCTTTGTCCATTCTTTCACCTTGATCCTGTATGTGTACTTCAATCTGAAGTGAGTCTCTTCTAGACAGTATATAGTTGGGTCTTGTTTTTTTTATCTTTCCAACACTTGGTATAGTATGTAAGGACTTACTAATTCCATATAATTATTGCTGTCTGTTTTATAGTTTCATTGTTCCTTTTTTCCTCTGTTTCTGCATACTTTTTAAGATCGGTGATTTTCTGTGGTTGTGTACTATATTTCCCCCCTTTTTTTGTTTTTTGTGAATCTACTATAGATTTTTGTTTTGTGGTTTCCATTGGGCTTACATAAAACATCTTTATAGATAAAATAGTCCATTGTAGGCTGATGGAAACTTAAATTTAATTGCATACAAAAGCTCTACCCATTTACTCTCCCTCTTTTATAATCTTGATATCACACTTTACCTCTTTTTATATTGTGTATTCATTAACAAATTGTCGTAGCTGTAGTTTTTTTTAATACTTTTTTCCTTTAACCTTTATAAGTATAAACTTTTAACATACTACCCTACTACAGAATTAGAGTTTTGTAAATCTGCATATTTTCTTTTACCAGTGTATGATATACTTTCATGTTTTCATATTACTAATTAGCATCTTTTCCTTTCAGCATTTCTTCCATTGTAGGTCTGGTGCTGATGAACTCCCTCAGCTTTCGTTTGTCTGGGAATATCTTTATTACTCTTTCACATTTGAAGGATAACTTTGCCATATAGAGTATTCTTGGCTACCATTTTTTTCCTTTCAACATTTTGAATATGTCATTCTACTCCTGGCATTTAGGGTTTCTGCTGAGAAAACTGCTGGTAACCTAATGAGGGTTCTTTTTTAGGTCACAATCTTTTTTTCTTGTTGCTTTTAGGAATTTATGTTTATCTTTGATTTTTGACATTTTTTTATTATGATTTATCTTAAGACGGTCTTTTTGCATTCAGATAATAGGATGATTTATTAGCTTTTAAATGTGGACATCCAAGTCTCGAGTTTGAGAAGTTCTTAGGTATTATTTCTTTAATAAACTTTCTGCCTTTTATCCCTCTCTTTTCCATTTGGAACCCCAGTTACTCTAATATTCATATGTTTGATAAAGTCCTTTCTTTACTCTTTTCATTATTTTTTTGTTATTGAATGATTGGATTATTTCAAAGTGTCTATCCTCTAGCTCAACTATTTTATCTTTCACTCAGTCTACTAGAGATAGATGATTTCTATTGCATTTTTCATTTCATTCATTTAATTCTTCAGCTCCAGAATTTCTGTTGGGTTCTTTTCCATTATTTCTTTCTCTTTGTTAAATTTTAGATTTTATCCATGTGGTGTTTTCCTGATTTTTTAAAATGGTCTTTGTGTGTTTTCTTGTTGCTGTTTTGGTTTCCTTAAAACTGCTATTTTGAATTCTTTATGAGCAAGGTCACAAAATTTCATTTCTTTGGTTTTGTATTGGTGGATAATTGTTACCTTTTTTTGGTGATGACATGTTTCCTTGATTTGCCATGTTCTTCGGAGTTTTGTATCGCTGTTCTCACATATTAAGTACTAGACATCTCCTCAGATCTTTCCTGGTTGCTTCAGAGGGGAAATGCTTTTATAAGTTATATCTGGGTTTTTTTCTGACCTCGCATATACCTGCTCCATGTGTCTTGCTCCCTCTTGTGGCATAATTATTAAGCTTTTATGTCTTCTCTGGTTTTATAGCTCACCAGGCTGTCTGCTAGAAACCTCTCTTTTATTTTTCAAAAGATAACTCTACAGCTCAAGTTTATGTGTTTTTTTTTTCCATTGCACATACTGTAAGAGCTCTCCTTTTACTGCAGTTTGCTCTTGCAAGTGAACTCAGGAGCATGTATAAAGAGCTGGCCATAGAGTAGGGGGAGGTGTGGCTTTTGCACTCCGGGCATTGAGGGTGACGGACTGATGACAGGATCATCAGGTGAGCGTCGCTCACAAGCTTGTGAATGGACTTGTGCTGAAATCCTGAACACAGTCATCGGAAACCACATCCTTTTAATAATACCCCTTCCCCCAGTCACGGCAATCCAGCCTCAAATTTGTTTTGTTTTGTTTTGCTCCAGTGGTTTGTTGGAATCTCCTCTCAGCAAAGCTGGACCTCTACAAATTATCTCTTGTCCTTGGGTGCCTGCCCAAGTCAGCACTCTTCAGGTTTTCTCTGATCACGGCCAAGAGGGGTTGGAGGGCTTCACTGGTCCTGCTGATTCCACAGCTCATACTATAGTCTTTCTGCCTATTACTGATGCATAGGTGGATGAAACTCCTCCCAGGTCCCTTGGCATATGGTGCCGGATCCCAGAACTCCTACAGAGACACTTTTGTTCATGGCTGGATGTCTAACTAGTTGTTTAAAAGGGGAAACAAAAAGAAGGAATGTCTTATGCCACTATGATGCCAGCTTCTACTTGTTATATTCAGAGTTGAGCTCAGTCTCTTTCCCCTGTTGCGATAGCCTTGACCCTTATTGCAATAGTCTTGAATAAAGTCTTTCTACCATTTTTGATGAGTATCAGAATAATTTCTTTTTAATAGTATATATCTTCCAACATTTTTCCTGCTTTGTTCCCAAGTTGTTTTTTATGCTATTATAAATGGAATTTTTCATTCTTAGATTGTTCATTGCTCATGTATAATAATACAATTGATTTCTGTGTATTGATCTTATACAACCTTATTGAACTCATTTATTAGTTTAAATAGTTCTTTATGATTTCCTGTATCTAGGATCTTGCTGTCTGAAAATAGAATTTTAATTCTTCCTTTCCATTTTGAATACCTTTCATTTCTTTCTCCTGCCTGATGCCCTGGCTAGAACCTCCAGTGCAGTATTGAATAAAAGTAGCAAGAGTGGACATCCTTGTCTTATTCCTGATCTTAGGGAGATCTTCGCAATTACACGTGATATTAGCTGTGGTTCTTTCATAGATGCCATTTACCAGGTTCAGAAAGTTACTTTCTGGGAGTTCCTGTCATGGCTCAGTGGTTAACGAATCCGACTAGGAAACATGAGGTTGCGGGTTCAATCCCTGGCCTCGCTCAGTGGGTTAAGGATCCGGCGTTGCCGTGAGCTGTGGTGTAGGTTGCAGATGCAGCTCGGATCCCACGTTGTTGTGGCTGTGGTGTAGGCCGGCGGCTACAGCTCCTGTTAGACCCCTAGCCTGGGAACCTCCATATGCCGCAGGTGCGGCTCTAGATAAAGGCAAAAAAACAAAAAAAAAAGAAAGTTACTTTTTGTTTGATGAATTATCATGAAAGAATGTTGGATATTGTCAGGTGCTTTTTTGCATCTGTTGGTATGATCATATTATTTTTGTTCTTTATTCTGTTAATATAGTACATTACAATAATTGATTTTTGAATATTAAATCAACCTTGCATTTCTGAAACAAATGCCACTTCGTCATGATATATAATCCATGGTGAATTAATTCTGCCAGTACTTCATTGAGGACTTTTTTATGTCTATATTCATAAGGGATGTTGATTTATGGTTTTCTTGTGATACCTTTATCTGGTTTTGATACCACAATAATACTGACCTCATAAAATAAGTTGAGAGTGTTCCCTCTTCTGTTTTTATAAGAATTGGTGAAAATTGGTATTAATTCTTCTTGAAATATTTGGTAGAGTTCACCCTTGAAGCCATCTGTGCCTGGGTTTCCTTTGTGCAAAATTTTAACATTACTGATTCAGTCTCTTTATTTGTTGTAGCTCTATTCAGATAAATATTCTCTTCTTGAGTCTGTTTTGGTGGTTTGTGTTTTTCTAGGAATTTATCCATTTCACTTAAGTTATATAATATGTTGACATACTCTTGTTCATAGTTTTCTCTTAGGATCCCTTTCATTTCTGCGAAGTTCATAATGATGATTTTAGTAATTTGATTATTCTGTTTTTCTTGATCTGTTTATGCAAAGATTTATCAATTTTGTTGTTCTTTTCAAACCTACTTTTGGTTTCATTGATTTTTCTCTATTTTTCTGATCTATATTTTTTTTCTGGTCTAAACTTTATTATCTACTTCTTTCTGTTAGCTTTGAACTTAGTTTGCTCTTCTTTTTACAGTTTCTTAAGGTGGAAAGTTAGGTTACTAATTGGGTCTTTGTCTCAGCTTAGGCCATTATAAGAAATTACCATAGACTGGGTGGCTTAAACAACAGAAATTTATTTTCTCACAGTTCTGGAGTCTGTCTGCATGGTTGGGTTAGGGTTATGGCAGGAACTTTCTTCCCAGTTTGCAGGTGGTAACTTATCATCGTGTCCTCACATGGCTGGAAATAAGACAGGGAGGGAACTCTCTGGTGTCTCTTCTTATCATGGGCACTAATGCCTTCATAAGCGTTCATGGCCTCATCTAAACCTGATAATCACCAAAGGCCTTATCTCCAAATACCATAACATTAGGGATTAGGGCTACAATATACAAATTTGTGGGGTCTCAATTCAGTGTATAATGTTTTTCTTCTCTTTAATGTTGGTGTTTCTGCTATAAATTTCCTGCTATGCACTGCTTTTACTTTACCCCATAAGTTTTCCTCCTGTTATTGATTTCTGATTTCATTCCATTGTTGAGTCCAACAGCTGAGCTCCCTCTCTCCAAGTAAGGGTGTAAGTCTGTTATTTTTCCCATGTATGGACCACACTTTAATGTTTCTTTACATATCATAATTTCTTTTGAAAATTGCACATTTTAGATAATATATTGTAGCAACTCTGGGTACTGATTCCCAACCCCCAGGGTTTGTTGTCTGCTTGTTTATTTGTTTAGTGACCAGGCTAGACTTTTTCTTTGAAGTCTGTTTCTCCTGCAGTGTGCGACTTCTAATGTCACTTCTCAGAGGAAACAGCCTTGGGCATGCACACAGTCATCCTGAAATGGCATAGCTCTCTTTGAATGCTTCTTTTCCTGATTTCCCTATTAAACCTGCCTCTGTGGTATCTCACCCAGCTGTTAGCCGCTGCTGATTGCAGGCTAATTGCTCTATTTTTATTTTTCTGACAGTTCCCCAGACATAAATTCCTCTAGTCTGATCTAATTAGATTTGGGTTCTCTTGTCTTTGAGGCCAGTCTTAGATGTTTGTTCTGACCTCAGAAGTGTTCTTCTTAGCTGTCTCTTCCCCAGGTGCTGTTAAAATTCTAGCTGTGCCATGGTTTAGCTTGTTATTCTCTTGAAGCTGCCAGCTTCATTGTAATCACTTAGCTCCAAAATGTCCATTGTTTTTGACAACACCCTTAGGCTTGAACTTCCCCATACGCTATTTATTCAAAATAAAGTCTGTCCTCTTAGGAGATACTCTGTTCATAATGCCTGCCTCTCCCCCTGGGAACAATCTATGAGCCACTGCTCTAGAGCTGTGAATAGGAGCAGTGGACTGCTTCTCTTGGAGTGACACAGCTTTGCCAGTGTGGATCCTCTACCCTATGAGTTATATCAGAACAGGGGCACTCAGGGCCCAGTGTTCTTGGTCTGCTACCTGGGTAGACTTTCTGTTGGGGGGGGGCTTGGTAGAGGAAGGGACCCTCACACTTATCAGCCATGGCATGCTGGAATACAGCCTCTACTTCATGGACCCTAGGATGGTGTTAGGTAGGAGAAACGCTGATGACTTGCCCCTCCTGAGGAGAAATCATAGCCTTTGAATGGGACCTGAGGTGAAAGATAGCTCCTAGGCTCTGCTTGCCAGAAGTAGAACTTCCATCTCACTGAACTCCAGGATGGAGCAAGTCATGGCTCAGATTTTATAGACTCTGACTCTTCTTACTGAGGATTTATTCATTTTCTTGTATAAATGTTTCTCTGTTTGTTGTATGCCTTTAGAACATTCAGTTTCCAGAGACCTCAAATGGTTGTTTTTGTTTTTGTTTTATAACTTTTACCAGTTTATGGTAGTTTTGTTTGAGAGAGGGTCTGTGGAGCTCCTCACTCTGCAATTCTAGAAACGTCTAACTCATTCATTTTGAAGGTTCCCTTTTTTTTTGGTTTTTGCTCTCAGATTATAACCTTAATTTAGGGGTTTGTAAACTATAGCCCTTGGATCAAATCTGGCCTGTTTTTCTACATAAAGTTTCATTTTAACACAATCATGCCCACTCGTTTATGTATTGTTGATGTCTGATAGAGTTGAGTAATTACAGCCAACACCATTTGGCCCACAGAACCTAAAATATTTAATATCTGGCCCTATACAGAAAAAAAACTGCCAACACCTATTTTACTAAAGTCTTTTATTACTTAAAGATATAAGTGCTTCTGTAGTAAATATGAGTTGTCAAGAATACCAACCTTATAATTAAAATAATGTTTGACCTAAAGACAAAAATAACAGATTTGTAATATAAACATGATATTTTTTGTTTTTCCAATATTCAGATCTGGTAGCTCAGCGAGGTGAAAGATTGGAATTATTGATAGATAAAACAGAAAATCTCGTGGATTCGGTAAGTATGAAATATGATGATGGTTTTTAGGATGTAAAGTATAAGAAACTGCGATTGATGGCTAATATGATAGAAAAATGTCTTAAATTCAATATTTTAGTGGGTATTTTTTCCTTCCTAACCTCCAGTATGTGATTAAATTGTGATGATGAGGATAACAATGAGGCTTAGAAAACAGCCACAACCCGTTAATAGCTGCTAAGGAAGCTTTTATTTGGAAAAAATTTTCAATATAAGGAAGCAATTTTTTTTAAAGCTGTGCAGTAATGCCTACATAATTTAGCACCTCAGATGCATATACCAGTCTGTTCTCTGTACATTTTGTAAAACACCAAACAAAAGTGCGTTCCAGATAGGGAAGGATGTGTCCCTGTAACCTACTTACGCTATAATTATGTGTGTTTCTGCATTTTTTTTTTTATTGTTTTTTAGGGCCGCACCCATGGCATATGGAAGTTCCAAGGCTAGGGGTTCAAATCAGAGCTACAGCTGCCCACCTGCACCACAGCCACCGCAACACAGGATCCAAGCCATGTCTGTGACCTACACCACAGCTCATGGCAACACTGGATCCCCGAACACTGAGCAAGGCTAGGGATCAAACCTGCATCCTCATGGATACTAGTCAGATTCATTTCCACTGCACCGCAATGGGAACTCCCATCTCTGCATTTTCCATCTGGTTAGTGGATGAAAATGTTGAGGTAAGATGATAGGTACGTGGTGAATAGAAGGAAGGCAAAGAACTCTAAGAATTTAGATCTGCACAATTACAAATTTACACAAAGAGTAGAAGTTTAGAGCTTGAAATGGATCAGTGAGTGATCAGGTTCATTCTTACTAAATTGTAGTGGTTAAGAGCACAAACTCTAGAGTCAGGTTGACTGGGATTGAATCCTATCTGTGCCACTAGTTGTGTGACCTTAGGCAAGCTGCTAAACCTCTCTATGCCTCAGTCATCATAATATCTTCTTCATAGTGTTTGTTTGAGGGTTAAAGCACACAATGCATACAAAGGCCCTAACACAGTGTCTGATGTGTATTGAGAGCTATTTAAATGTTTATTATTATAGTTAGTTTTACAGGGATATCTGGTAGATCTCAGGAAGATCATAATAATTTTTTTTGTAAAGTACATAGAAATTTGGAGGAAGGGTAGCACCATAGAGGAAGTCGAAACGCCAGGTTTCTGTAATGGCTCACTTTGCAAACCATTGCTTGGGGACAAATTCTAATTCTAGTTCTGCTGACAATTTCTTTGGTACTTGCAGGACATCTCTTAGTTATTTTTAATCCCTAGAGAGGACCCTATATAGATAGAGTGATCTGTGTCTGCCCAGTACTAGTATGGTATGCACTTTCCAAATAGAAGTCTTAATGTTGTTGATTGTATGACCCAGAATAACAAAGGTACTATTTAACTAACTACTAACCTCTTTTTAGGGAGGAATAACATAAATAAAGTGCAGCAAGTGTACTATTTTTAATAAGTGTGCAGCTTAGTTATCTTTTACATATGTTTATGACCATGTACTATCATCTAAATCAAGATATAAAACATGGTAACACCTCAGAAAGCTGCCTCCTACCCCTTCCAGTTAATAACTCTTAACAGAGGTAATTTTTCTGACCTAATCTCGCTAGATGTTTTTCCTGTTCTTAAAATGTGTAGAAAAATGGAATTTATGTTACAGACTCTTTTGCATCTAGCTGCTTTCACTCACCATTATGCCTGTGAGATTCATCCATGCTGTCAAATATAGTAATTATTTTTATTGTTTTGTACTACATATTCCAGTATGTAATTCTGGATTCTCTATTTTGTTCTGTTGTTCTATTTGTCTACCTTTATGCCAACACCACACTGTATTTAAAGCTGTAGCTTTTGTACAATTCCCTAAGTCCTTCACTATGTTCTTCTCCAGGATTGTCTTCACCGTTTTAGGTTCTTTACAGTTCCATTTAAGTTTCAGAATGAGCTTGTTATGTTCTATCCTTAAAAGAAAAATCTTTGATTGTGATTGCATTTAATCTATAGATCAATTTAGGGAGAATTGGTAATCTTGTCAGGATTGAGTCTTTCTGCCCCTAAACCTGGCATTATCTCTGCTTTTGCATAGCGTCTCTTTAATTATTCTCAATAGTGGGTTTTGTTTTGTTTTGGTGTTTGGTGTATAGGTCTTGAACATATTTTGTGAAGTTTCCCTTTGAGAATTTCATGTTTTTGTGTTCTGTAAATTTTAAGTTTCATTTTCCAATTTTTATTGCTGATATATAGAAATGAAGTTGATTTTTGTATGTTGACCTTGTTTGTATCCTGCAGCTTTGCAAAATTCACTTATTCTGCTAGCTTTTTTGGTATATTGTTGCCGTTTACTTCTTTTCCTTGTCTTATTGCACTGACTAGAGCCTTCTACACAATAGTGAAGACAAGTTATGACAGTGGATATTCTTACATGGAACATATATTATGTGGTAGAATTCATTATTTTTGGAATTATGTTCTTAGCTGTAGATAGATTTTTTTTTTTTTTTTTTTTTTTGCTTCCTAGGGCCGCACCTGTAGCATATGGAGGTTCCCAGGCTAGGCTAGGGGTCTATTGCAGCTACAGCTGCCAGCCTACACCACAGCCACAGCAACGCCAAGTCTGTGACCTATACGACTGCTCATGGCAACGCCGGATCCTTAACCCACTGAACGAGGCCAGGGATCGAACCCGCAACCTCATGGTTCCTAGTCGGATTCGTTCCCACTGTGCCACGACAGGAACTCCTAGGTTTTTTATAGGTACCCTTTATCAGGTGGAGGAAGTTCCTTTCAATTCCTCATATGAGAGTTTTATTCATGAATTTTATGAAATATTTTTTCTCTATCTATTGAGAGGATTATATGTTTTTTCTCCTTTAGTTAATATGACTGAACGTAACTTACTAAATTAACATTTGTTTATGACATTTAAACAAATCTTGCATTCCTGCAGGGTCATAATAGATTATGTTTTTTATATAATACCTTTGGATTTACTGTTGATTTATTCGGGAATTTTGTATCTCTGGCCCCATCAAACAAGTTGGGAAGTGTTATCTGTCTCTCTGTCTCCCTCTCTCCCTTCTCCAAAAGAGTGTAGGTACTATCAACATTATTTGTTCCTTAGCTGTTTGGAAGAATTTACCAGGGAAGCCGTCTCAGCCTTGAGTCTTCTTGTGGGAAGGTTTTAAATCTACCGTTTTACTATTTATTTTCTATCTGTACTATCTGTTCTTTGTTCCCTTCACCCTCTCTTTCTGCCTTCTGTTCAATTAATGAATATTTTTTAAATTCCATTTTTATTCTATTTTGTTTCTTATCATAGTCTACCTTCAAGGGGGTATCATCCCACTTCACAAATAATATAAGAACCTTTTAATAGTATACCTCCAATTTAACCTTCCTGGCCTTGATGCTATTTTTGTGATACTTTTATTTTCACATAAAACTTAAAAACACATTGTAATTATTTTTGTTTGGTTTTTTTTTTTGAGGGGGGTGTCTTTTTAGGGCTGCACCTGTGGCATATGGAGGTTCTCAGGCTAGAGGTCCAGTCAGAGCTGTAGCTGCCGGCCTACACCCCAGCCACAGCAATGCCAGATCTGAGCCATGTTTGCAACCTACACCACAGCTCATGGCAATGCCAGATCCTTAAACCACTGAGCAAGGCCAGGGATGGAACCTGCGTCCTCATGGGTTCGTTAAACCTCTGAGCCAGGACGGGAACTCCTGTAAGTATTTTTGTTTAAGCAGTTGATTATCTTTTAAAGAGATTCATATAATGAGGAAAACATATTTTCTGTTGATCCAGGTAGTTAGTATTTCTGGTAATTCTCTTCATTCTCTTGTGTAGATCCAAATTTCCATCTGGTGACATTTTCCTTCTGCATGTAGGACATCTTTTAACATTTCTTGGTTGGTATATCTGCTAGTAATGAATTCTGTCAGTATTTGTATATCTGAAAAGTCTTTATCTCACTTCCTTTTTATAAAGATTATTTTTGGGGTTTTTTTTGTTTTGTTTTTTTGTTTTTAGGGCCACATTCATGGCATATGGAAGTTCCCAGGCTGGGGGTCTAATCAGAGCTGTAGCTGCCGGCCTGCATCACAGCCACAGCAATGCGGGATCCAGGCCGCATCTGCAACCTACACCACGGCTCACGGCAATGCCAGATCCGTAACCCACTGAGTGAGGCCAGGGATCCAACCACATCCTCATGGATACTGGTTGGATTCATTTCGGCCATGCCACAACGGAAACTCTCAAAAGATATTTTCACAGTATAAAATTCTATATTAATTTTTTTGTTCAGTATTTTAAAGATGTTTCATCACTGTCTTTTATATTATTTCTGACAAAAATTGCATTGTTGTTTTTACATATATAATGTGTCATTTTTTTTCCTCTGCATGCTTTTAGGATTTTTTTCTTTTTATCACTGGTTTTAAGAAATTTGGTTATAATATGCCTCAATGTAGTTTTCTTCATGTTTCTTAGCTTTGGGTTTCTTGAGCTCTGGGTTTGTAGTTTTCATCAAATTATGACAATAGTTGTTATTTCTTCAAATATTTTTCTGTCCTTCTTTCCTTCTAGGACTCCAATTATGTGTATATTAAACCAGTTGACTCTGTTTTTTCATTTTTTCATTGTGTTTCATTTACTTATCTTTTCTTCTGCAGTTTATAATCTATTAATCCCATTTTGTGTATTTTTCATCCCTAAAAGTCTGTTGGAACTTTTTTGTGTCTTTCATGTTTCTCCTCAGCATTTGCATGCTTCCCTCTACCTTCTTGAATATATGAAGTATATTTGTAATGTAAATGTTTATTCTATTTACATGTAATATAAATATTGATAGTTGGGATTAAGTAAGCTATATTGCTCTTTGGTGTTTATTTACCTCATCTTTGTTCCTCTTAAATTTTGTTCATTCAAATATTGCAAAAATTCATTTATCATCTCGTTTTTTTGACAGCTTTAATTATTCCTTTATTGATTAATAAATGACAGACCATACAGTTGACCTATTTAAAGTATACAGTTCCATGGGTTTTGGCATATTACAGTATAATTTTCTAGTTGTCATAAAATATACATAATAAATTTGCCATTGTAACTGTTTTTAGTGTAGAATTCAGTAACATCATTGCATTCACAATGTTGTACAACCATCATCACCATGTGTGTCCAAAACTTTGTCATTATCCCAAATTGAAATTCTATAACTATTAATAAGATCGCATTCCCACTCTCCCCAGCCGCTGGTAACTCTTACCTACATTCTGTCTATGAATTTGCCTATTCTAGGTATCTGTAATTGGACTCCTACAATTATTTGTCCATTTGTGTCTGGCTTATTTCACTTAGCTTTGTGTTTTCCAAGTTTCATCCATGTCGTAGCATGTATCAAAACTTAATTTCTTTTTATGGATGAGTATTCCATTGTATGTATATACCACATCTTATTTATCTATTCATCTATTAACGAACCTGTGAGTTATTTCCATCTTTGAGCTATTGTGAATAATGCTGCTATAGACACTGACATACAAGTATCTGTTCAGGTCCCTGTTTTTAGTTCCTTTGGATATATACCCAGGAGTGGAATTGCTGGGTCATATGGTAATCTTATGCTTAGCTTTTTTGAGGGATTGTCAAACAGTTTTTCATGGCTGCTGCACCATTTTACATTCCCACCATCGATGTGCAAGGGTAGCAGTTTTTCCATATTCTCACCAACACTTGTTATTTTCCATATTTTTATTATAGTCATCCTGGTGGGTATGAAGTGGTATGTCATGGTGGTTTTGATTTTCATTTCCCTGATAACTAATGATATTTATCATCTTTCCATTTTCTTTGGAGAAATTATTCAAGTCCTTTACCTATTTTTAGGGTATCACCAGCTGTTTATGAAACCATCTACATGGAGTGGAGAGGCCGTCAGGCTGGTCAGCTTGCCCCTGTCCTCCTCATGGGGATTTTTAATATCATCTTCTTGCTCTTTTCTACCTACACCTACCCCCACCCATCCCCAGGGGAAGCTTTGGTAAAATATGGCAGTTATTCTTTATAGCTAAACTGGTCTTAAATCAGTGAATTATCAATGTTCAAATACTGACCTGAGGACTCTGGAGGAATGTCCACTCCAACCTGTTAAATCACGTAACTGTATTTAGGGTTATTAGTTTCATTGCTCACTCCTTTTTCTTATTCATATTATCTCCCTCCTTCTTGGATTCTTTATTGTGACTTTGTGAGTAATTGAAAAGAGTTTAGGCAGCTGAGAAGTTCATCAGCTATATACAGATTCGAGGGCACAGTCCCCAAGCTGCCCTCAATTCTCACACCAACTTCAAGTTTGTACCCCAGACCTTCCTCAGGTTTGACAGTTCACTAGAAGGACTCACAAAACTCCATGAAAGCTATTATACTTACAGTTATGTTTTTTACAGTCAAAGGTTACAGATTAAGCTCAGCCAAGGAAAGGAGCACATAAGGTGGAGTTTAAAGAATTATCAAATCCAGAGCTTCTATTATTCTCTCCATATGGAGTCAGGACACTTTACTGTCCCAGCCTAAATGTGTGATGACAGTGTCAATAAAAAATTAATCTGTCAATCTAAGAAAGAAATGAATAATTTTACTGAGCTAAATTTGAGGATTATAAAAAAAAATTGAGGATTATAACCAGGAAAGAGTATCTTAGAAAGCTCTAAGAACTGTTCTGCCTGTTAAAAGTCCAGGCATAGTTATATGTTTTTTGAGATAGGGGACTGTACGTTAAATGACATATTATTGACAGTTTGCACAATCAAGATCCATATGTCATTGTGGCCCCTTAGAAGATCAAGAAGGGCTGTTATCTTTAAGGAGTTATAGATGCAAAGAGAATGTTGCTCTTTATGGCTGAGCTGGTATTTTCACTGATGGGGAAGGTTAGGTCCATGCATAATGTAGGTACACGATGCACAGTGTGGTAAGAGAGGAGGCCAAAAGACAAAGAAGAATTTTTATGTTTAACTTTTTGTCTTGCCATAAAATATAAATTTTATTTTAGAACATGCACAGAGTATTGTACGACAGGGAAGCTTGCACAAGCTTCAGTGTTCAATTGTTTTTTTTAATTGAAGTATAGTTGATTTATAATGTTAGTTTCTGTTACGCAGCAGAATGATACAGTTATACATATATTCTTTTTTCATATTCTTTTCCATTATGGTTTATCATAGGATATTAAATATGGTTCCCTGTACTATACAGTAGGACCTCGCTGTTGTCATTTTTTCAGTTTTTGAGGTTTCATTACATAAGCATGGCTGACTGATTGCCCACTTGCTTAATCTCACTCTCCAGTCTCTAGCTCCTCTAGGTGTGACCCAAAGTCCCTATCCTAATTCATATAGTTGGTTTCTCTGGAGTGACTGGTCCCTGCACTAAATCACATTGTTACTATTTGAATAGCCCATGGCCCCCAGGCAAGAAAAGGTAGCCTTCCGGGAGCTGAGGGCAAATGTCAGACCCCTTTGGGGGCAAGGTTAAGTTCTTTACTATACAGCACAGTTGGTACACATTTGTTTCATTTTGAGATGAGACAAATACAGTTAGAAACACTTTTGTATACATCTTTAGGTGAACTTGTGCAAATATCTGTTGGGTATATACCTAGGAGCGGAAATGCTGGGCCATTAGGGATTTTTTTGTTGTTGTTTGTTTGCTTTAAACTGCTTTTGTCCTGGCGGGAATGGTGCAGTGGATATTGAGAAATAGATGTTGCAGAAGAAAATGGGTAACTGAAGGAGTGAAATTCTTTGGGTTTGGGCCCTCATACTAGTAAATGTATCTTCTTATGGAAAATGAACAGGTTCATATGGTTCAAAATCCCAGGGTAATACTGGGCAGGACAGGCAAATGTGTTTGCAGCCACCTGGCTCATAAAGAGCTTTTCTTATTGGAACCATAGAGAGGAAAAAATTTTCCACCAGCAGGAAGAGCTACCTAACAGTGCTCAACATCATGTGCATTGCTCTGGTGGGGAAGAAAAGGGAAAGAAATCTTTCCAATGGGTTCATACTGCTTACCGTATACGTGGCAGAGTCCTGCCTGGGAAGCTAGTGGCTAGTCTCTGCTTGTGAAGAGAGGGAAGGGTTAAAGAACATTGGAACAGAATTAATGAAAGTAAAAGTTTTGCATGTACTGCTGCAAATTATTCATGTAGTCAATACCAGAGATCAGGAATTATGTCTTGTCACTTATGATGAACCATGATAATGTGAGAAAAAAGAATGTATACATGGATGTGTGACTGGGTCACCTTGCTGTACAGTAGAAAGTTGACGGAACGCTGTAAACCAGCTATAATGGAAAAAATAAAAATCCTTATAAATGAAAACAAAATACCAGAGATGAAACAATTCATGTTTTTTTCTAGTCTGTCACCTTCAAAACAACCAGCAGAAATCTTGCCCGAGCCATGTGTATGAAGAATCTCAAGCTCACTATCATCATCATCATCATATCAGTTGTAAGTTTTTTTCCTTTTACTGTATGATTTTATATTTCAGTCTCTAATAAATTAGGTGCTGGAATTCTTTCTCAGTGATGAGCACTCTGAAAGGAGCTACATGTAACTTCTAATGGTGAAATATATGACCAGGCATTGACTTGCCTATGAAGTTACTATAACATATCATCTCTACTTAAACCAGGTCTCCCTGTTGAGAATTCTTTTATGTAAGCAGTCATTCAAGGCATCGCAAATATTCCTGGTTAATCAGTGTTTTTCTCGGAGTTCCCATCATGGTGCAGCAGTTAACAAATCTGAGGAGGAACTGTGAGGTTGTGGGTTCGATCCCTGGCGTTACTCAGTGGGTTAAGGATCCGGCGTTGCTGTGAGCTGTGGTGTAGGTTGCAGACATGGCTCAGATCCTGTGTTGCTGTGGCTCCGGCGTAGGCCAGCGGCTACAGCTCCCATTAGACCCCTAGCCTGGGAACCTCCATATGCCACGGGTGTGGCCCTAAAAAGGCAAAAAAAAAAAAAAAACAATCCATGGTTTTCTCTCTACTAAAATGCGATTCCTTTAAAATTACGTTTTCCAATTGAGTCCATATTTTCTAATTATATTCCTAATTTTTAGCTAATTGTCTTTTGTATTTATTTGTTTCTGTTTTTTCTAATCTATTTTGTTTCTTGCAGCCTTGCATAACTTTTATTAGTTGTAATAGTTTGTCAGTTGACTCTTCTGTGTGCTATAGATCGGGAGTCAGCGAACATTCTGTGAAGTCCAAATAGTAAAGATTTTAGGCTTTGCAGGTCACATATAGTCTCTGTCACATATTTTTTTAAACAACCCTTGAGAAATGTAAAAATCATTCTTAGCTCACAGTCCATGGCTATGTTCGCTGACTCCTGCTATAGGTAAATTATGATACTGTCTGTTAATAATTTTAAACCTCATCATATATATGTGTGTTTGTGTGTGTGTGTGTATACTGTTAGCAGTGTTGAATAACTGTGGTATCAGTGGGAATCTTTACTTAGTTCCTGGTTTCAATTGGAATGCTTACAATATTTCATTTAAACTTTTATTGTGAAGTTAAAGGACCTTACTTTTTTTTTCTATATTGCTAAAAGTTTTTATCAGGAATAGGCATTTCACTTTAAGAAATTATATTTTGCTACCCAATGAATTGATAATATAGCTATTTACATTTAATATATTGAATGACATCAATAAAAGCACAATTATTCTCTTATTTCTGAGATAAATACTGAGGTCATTATATAGTATTCTTTTAATGGATGGTGAGTTCAATTTTCTATTATTTATTTAGTAGTTCTCTTGTCTTTAACTATAAAGCAGTCTACACTGCTCTCCTTTTGGAATCCCAATTTAAACATATATTGAACCTCTTTTAAGTATCCTGCTTGTCTGGTAACCTTTTTAATATGTTTAAACTCCTCTTTTGCATCACATTCTGAGCGAGTCATTCAGCTAACTCTTCCAACTCTGTTCATTCTGCTATCCAATTCTTCTTTTTAAAAATCAGTTAATCTTAAAATGTTTAAAATGTTTTTTATAGCTATGTTTTAAATTTCTAAGAAATGTTATTCTTAGTTTAACATTTTTTTTCATGGAACTTGTACTTGTTAACTAAAGTACTCTCTCCTTGAATTTCTCTGGATATATAGGGAATTAGTTTATGCAATGGCAGGAGCTGGGTAGGCAAGTCCAAAATCCTCAGGGCAGGCCATGAAGAAGGGCTGGCTAGACCTGTGGAGCAAGAGCAAAGTTGTATTCACAGGCAGAATTTCTTCTTCATCAAGGAAACCTTGGTTCCACCTTTAAGGCCTTTTAATTGATTAAATCAGGCTCATTATTATGTAGAATAATCTCCCTTACTTAAAGTTGGCTGATTGATTGTGAGCTTTAATTGCATCTTCAAATTACAGCAACACTTAGATTAGCATTTGATTGTGTTACAGCACACTGTAGGCTCCCTAAGTTGACACACAAAAGTGACGTGACAGTTCTATACTAAGTTATGTTTATATGTGATGGGTATTTTTAAAAATTTATTTCTAATGTGGTAAATGTTGATAGTTATACCCCCCCCCAAATATGAAGAGCTCTTTGGGCTCCACTCTAACTTTTAAGAATGTAAAGAAGTCCTGAACCAAAAGTTTGACAGTTGCTAAGGAGTGGGGGAGGAATGCTTTACTTTGGGGGTAGTTTGTGTCTAGGCAAAGAAGCCTTTCCTCCTCTTCCTCTTGTCATTTACAGAGGCCCAGAGTTAACTCCAAGCAGTTATCTCTGACTCATATACACTACTTGACCCCTATTAAAGGTCCTCCATTTCAGACAGCTGGACCTACCTTACAGAGAAGGGCAGCGATAGATCTGTTAATGTTATACTGGAAATCATGTCATGGCCTTGAATGTCTCCTTGCTTGGGGTCCTCAGGTGGCACATTCTAAGCTTTTTAGCTTAGCTTCCTCCTCTTTCTTTGGGAATTTAGATTGATCTATTAAGCTGGATTATTGTTAAATTCAGATTATACTTATTGATTGCTAATTATTACATGCAGAGCGTTTTGCCAACTCTGCTAAAAAGTATTATCACCTAACGTTGTGCTTCAGTTTTTAAAATCCTTATATTTTAGCTGTGGCAAATAAGCGACTTTATATCAAATTGGAATATCTGTTTATTTATGAACATGATGTGAGTAGTTTAGCCTGGCATTAATAACCATAATTTTCTGTAGCCCCCATCCCCAACATTTACAGGGAAGTAAGGAAAAACTCCTTTGATGACTTTAGGGAGGGAGCATGGAATTCATTACATAGTTTTTTTCTAAGCGTGTGAGTAACGAAGTCACTTAAAGGTCTTAAAAAGTTATAATTTAAAGCAAAACAAAATGACTGATTTAATATAGTGAACCTAATATTTACAGTAAACCTATTTTTGGAATATAGTAATATGAATAAGCATATACCATTAAAAATGTCGTAATTTAAAATTGTAATACCATAATTAAAAGGCTTATACATCTTTAATATGACTAGCATTTTTGTTGTGTTAATTATGATTGGGTAATTATAGTTATGGAGTCATTGTCCACTGAAAGGTTCGTAGCAGCATTCTTGCTCATAAGTGATATAGATGTAGAGTCTACTCATGCTTTTTAATATTTTTAATCATACAATATGGAAAAATTAATCCATATGCAAAGCCCCAAAATGTCCTTAATTATAAAATCATACTTCAAGGGAATTATGTTAATTTGTGATCTTTATAACAATGATACATCAGTAAGAGTTGCTTATAGAGTTCGATGCTTCCTACTTCCCAGGGAAGAGAAACAACCCCACTCCTTTCTCTCCCAGTAAAGAAAATACAGTTGAATTCAAGTGGGTGTGAGTTATAGGAGAAAAGAACATTGTAATTCAATCTATCTTTTAAAATACTGGGTTGTTAATGTTATTACACAACTGCTGCTCTAATGAAACCAATATTTATTAATAGGTCTTTATATAATATTTAGGAGCCTGTGATAGATTCAAGAAAATAAAATTGCCTTCCCCCTCCCTCCAGGTATTCATCTATATTATTGTGTCACCTCTCTGTGGTGGATTTACATGGCCAAGCTGTGTGAAGAAATAAAAAAGTTATCATTAACCAAGGATATGAGAGAACAAGGAGTTAAAAGCAATCTGTGTGATTCAAGCCTTTTAATACTGACAGATGATGTCTGCCAGTCTCTTCAACCCTCTTCTTTCTCTTTTTTAAGTCTTGTTCTATGCCTCCAGATGGATCTTTGTCCTACCAACCATTTTATTCCAGATTGAACCATTTATTGCAGCAGTAGCCTTAAAAAGGCATTTTGTTTCTTTGGTTTATTAAGCAATGTCATCTACTTACAGAAACATTTTTTTTGGTAATTGCACAAAGCAAGGTGGAAACCACTTGTCTTATGAGCTGTCTACTAAAGTTATAGATGACCTTTGTGCACACAAAAGTTCAAGAAACAGGATTGCTAACATCTCGTCTTAATGTCTTTTGATTTTGAAGGGTTTTAGGTGCTTGAAAACAATATACATGGAGAATTGTTATTATTTGGGGAATTGTAAA
Organism: Catagonus wagneri; assembly: GCA_004024745.2. Taxonomy (NCBI): domain Eukaryota; kingdom Metazoa; phylum Chordata; class Mammalia; order Artiodactyla; family Tayassuidae; genus Catagonus; species Catagonus wagneri. Next base: position 969,616 of record PVHT020000053.1, read on the forward strand.
TAAATTGTTGGTGCTGCTTGTTTCTAGGAGCCCAAGCAGGTAAAGTATTAAACATTTTATCTCAGCCAGACGGGGAACATTTTGCTAGCCTTTTAGAAGCACACAGAATCATCTTTGTCTGCCTATTATTCACTTTGAGGAAGAAACTTTTGGTCATTCACAAACCTTGCAGAGCTTGATATCCTCTGTTTTCCCATTGCAGTTGATTTGAGAAGATGGTGGTTTAAATATTATTGAAGGTTGTGGATTTTTATATATTCCTTTTCCTTTGGTGGATATTTAAGGCAATTGTATAGATAATAGAATGGGTAGTGGAGGGAGTAGGGAGGCGTATTCCTGTGGCTCACCAAAGAAAAAGAAGAGAACCACAGTGGATGTGCTAGCATTTTAGCTGTATGAAGGGAAATAGTGTGGGAAAGTTTTCCCAGCCTGGGAAAAGCCCAAACTGAATATAGTCAACAGTCAACTCCAGGGTTTGGGTTTGACTGGTGTTGAATAATAGTTTGAGCATCGTTTCTGGTTTAATAAGTTCCTTAAACTGCCTAGTTTTGAAGAATTCTTTTGTGAAACTTGAGAGTAGACAGTATGGTAATAGAAACAATACAAGACGGATTTGATAATATCCACGTAACTGCAGTGTGACAAAAAACTGGAGTGTAATCATACTGCTTTGGCTACTCTGGCATCTGTTAGCTAGTGTCTACCTTTGGTGTGTATCTGAAAGGACAACATTTGCTGCCCTAGATCTAATTGCAATCATTTATCAATAAATGCCAGTAAATGGAAATTGTATTACATTTGACTATTTTTCCCAATGAAAGAAAAAATTGGTCAATAAAACCTAACCACTTGTTTAGCCTAGTAATGTGCCTTGAATATATGTGTGTCACATAATCTGGCTCATGCTGTCTGTTCTTCCATCTAAACCTTTTGATTCATGCTGATTCATTTATTTGACATATATTTTTGATCTATCAGAGCTCTTTTCCTGGTGATCATGCAGAGAGTAAATGTTTTTTCAGTCTTGTTCATCAACACTAATGCCTTTTAATTACATCATCACTTCCTATTGGAAAACACATTTGTTCCATGAAAACATTTGGCATTCCTGAATAATAATTTCCAAATGTTGTTAATCCAAAGAAAAAGACTTAAAGCCTACTTCCCTTTCTTATACACACCTGAATAAAAATGATGTGCATGTTTTAGGGATAAATTACTAAACACCCCTTGGTCTATTTATGTATAAGAATGCTTTTAAAGCACATATCTTGTTTTAAATGATGCACAAATTGAAGGCATTAATAAAATTTAAGAGTAATATGAGTTGCTTGTTTTAGAATTTCTTCTTAGAATCTAATTTCTTCTGATGATATTTTGCCATAGTTTACAGAACAAAAGTATTTTACTTATGCTGAAAATACACTTAAAAGTGTGGCCTGGAGCCTTTCAATAAAGAGCTCATGTGTATAAAATTCCTTCAGAAACCAAAAGACACAATAGAAGTTAAAAAATATGTAGGCTATACTTAAACCAATAAAAGATCCTGAAATGACCACACAGCCTCTACAGTCATCATCCTGAAAGCATGGTTGCGACAGAGAAGCAAAAGAACCCCAGGGATTATACTCCAATTCAATACAGCTCTGACTGGTTCTGAAAGAAATGGCTCAAAGGAAGACATAAGAGGGTGGGAGAGAATAATTTGTTGTAGCAAACAGGTTTAGTTAGGTAAAGAGAAAAAGAAAAAAGAGTGGCGCAGATCAAATGTACAAAAAGCTGGGCCACAACAAAACAATAATCAGTCACTTGGGGGCCTTTGAATACGTTTTTGTACAGGCTAGAGTAACTCAAAAACAGCCCTTTCAACTCTCCCCACAGGCCTCCTCCAAGTTTCAACTGTTTCAACTGAAGTATGCATTCCTTAACCAGACATGTGAGTGTGTGGTGGTGGTGGTGGTGGTGGTGGTGGTGGTTGTGGTGGGGAATGGCTACTTTGGTTGCTGTGAACAGAGAAAGAAGTGGCACAAGCCAGTTATTTTTCTTTACCTCAGACCCTTGGCCACAAGGTCAAATAATGTCACAATCCATAAATTTCCTTCAGCAGCATGCCTGACCTCAACCCACTCGATGCTAGGAGCACTCTCTTGCCAATTGTGACACCTGAAAATGCCCCAAATGTTCTGCAAAGTTAGGGTGGGAAAGAGAAATCAGTCTTGGTTGAGAACCACTGCCCTAGACTAAACAGTGTAATCCAGGATAATAAATTTAAAAATCCAGACCGTAGAAGCTGTTTCCAAGTAACTGTCCTAGAAAAAAGCTTAAGAATATGTAGGAATACAAATAAGGTAACATTATCAGGTAGTGAATCAAAAATTACCAGTCACACAAAGGAAGCAGGAAAATATGACCAATAAGGGGAAAACCATTCAATTAAAAGAAATGTGGATCTGACACAGGTGTTAAAATTAGCAAAGACATAGTTAATATTGCATTTAATATGTTCCAAAAGGTAAGTACAAATATGAAATTTGAAGAGGCCCATTGAATTTCTAGAGATGAAGGCTAAGTTTTCTGAGATGAAAAACACACTGGATAGAATTAGTGGTAACATAGGCACTTCAGAAGAAAAGATTACTGACCTTGAAGACATAAATACAAACTATCCAAATGAAATATACCAATTAAAGACATTGTTAAATGTCAGAATGAATTTTAAAAAGAGTCAATCTAAATGTCTATAATAAATTATTTAAAGCATTAATAGTTAAAGTAAAAACATGGAACAATATATATGTTGATACCAGCCAAGAAAACTGGAATGGCTATTGTATTAGATGAAGTAAATCTTAGAACAAAGAGCATCCAGGGATAAAAAAGGTTATGTGTCAGTTCACCAGAGGTCAGGGTATAGGGATTAATATTGGGGGGATAGGTTTGGGGCTACCTCTGACTGCAGCCCCGAAATATGAGAGGAAGAAATACTAGAGGTCTGTTTGTACTTCAGATTCTGGCCTTCAGTCTGCCTAAATTTCAGTCTTCAAATTAGCTGCCCCCTAATTTTGTCCAATGATTATATTCAGTGTGAAAAACATTGAGGATGGCGCTTTGTAAATATTGCCTAGAGACTAACCCTAGTGAAGAATTGTAACTGGAGACAGACATGAGAAACAAAAGTATACCTTTATCAATTATATATTACTGCTTAAGTACAGTCCTAAAAATGAGTGCCATAAAAAAATTACAAATGTTCTCCAGTCTTCATGATCAGGGTTAAGGACTCCACAGGGGTCAGGGTAAGGGTCAGAATCAAGTATTGGGAGTAGGGGTAGGGGTCAGGGTGAGGGTTAGAATCAGGGGTCAGGGTTAGGGACATTTCAGATGCTCGTGATTGTGCATAAACGGATAAAGCTCAGATAAATCCATGTTAAAGGTTACAACGTAGAGGTTTTGACTTTAATTTTATTATTTGCATTATGAAGTGCAAATATTTGCTGTAGGTAAATCATACACAAAAGTCCTGAGGAAAATGAACATTGGGTTTCTGATTAAAGATTTCTAGAAGCCACATTTTCTCTAATGGCTCCATGTGGCTTTTGAAGTAAATAAACTGAGTACACAAAGATCAACTTTGACCCACACCCCAGTAAAATAAGCAAAGCTGGTAAAAACTATAGAGAACAAAAGCAACCATTGCAGGTCCTGAAACTGACCTAGGGCAGATAGCACATGAAGAAACATTCACCTGGGAAAGTCTGCTATGTATTCATAAGAACAGCAAGATTCTGTGGCACTTTAACCCTGACCTACTCCCATTCTCCCCTTCGAAACTCAGCGTGATGGAGGCTCTACTCCAGCTGGGTGTGATTAGAAAGATGGAGATCCCTCCTCTTCTAGCTCCAGTGAAGAGATATGGAATCTTCCTGGGAGAGTGAGACTGTTAACCCTTCTCATGTCCTCAGATACATGTTACAGAGATTCAATTTTAGGTCAGCGCAACCGAGAATCACCCAGGCTCCGCACATAGGTGCAGCATCATGTAAATACTGAGGCCCAAATCTCTCTCTCACCTGGTTAGTTATACAGTACAGATTATACCAGGGAAGACAAGTTGCTGCTCCAGGTCATCACCCTGTGACAAAGCACAGGCGTCACTTTGAGGGAAGTAAGTAAATGTCCCTTTTCCAGGTTCAGAGGAGTGGATTAGATGTTTTACCCAGGGAGAGAGGCTAGACATACGAGTCTGAAACTATCCCTAAAGGAACAGATGGTATTTAGAACATTGTGGATAAGGACAAAGCCTACATTGTAGATAATGGAGCAAGAAAGTGCAGACAGGAGATCAAAATGTTGGAGTAGAAGGACATGGAACTCACCACCTCCCACAAATACATCAAAAATATATCTGAATATATACAGAATATCTACTGAATGCTGGCAGATCTCATACAACCAGAGCTGCAAGAAAAATGACCTCATAACCAGGTAGTCTGAAAGGGGAGGAGGGAATAGGGACAAGACCTGTGCCCCTAGGAGCTAACTGTGAAAGGGGAAAGTTTCCCTTACCCTGGGAACCCCCACCACCACCAGTAGGGAAATCGACAGGACAGATAGAGAGCTTCAGAGGCTCTGGAGGAGAGCACAGCAGCCAGCTGTGGCAGGCAAAACAGAAATCAACACAGATGGTCCTTGCCAACTTGCTGCGCTTCCCAGCCCAAAATGAATCCCTGCTCATGTGTGCATTGGCTGGGTGCTGAAACTCAGTGTATAGACCTGGGTAGGGTGATAATCTTAGCATATCCTAGGTTGCAGAGAAACTACTCCCAATTAAAAGAACAGGAGAAATCTGCTGAAAGAAAAAAAGATATGAAACAGACCTCTCCAGTCTACCAGACCCAGAGTTCAAAAAGGAGGTACTAGAAATGCTGAAGGAATTAAGAAAGACTATCAATAGAAACGCAGATAGCTGCAATAAGGAACTGCAAACTATAAAGCAGAGCCAGTCAAAATTAGACAACTTAATTGCCAAACTGAAAACCAAGCTATAGGTGATAAATAGCAAGCTAAATAATGCAGAAGAATGAATAAGTGATCTGGAAGATAGACTAATGGAAGTCACCCAATCAGAACAGCAGACAGACAAATGGAAAAAAAAAAAAATGAAAGCCGCATTTGAGACCTATGCAATAACATAAAGTGTGCCAATAGGGATCCCACAAGAAGAAAGAGGAAAGAGTATCAGAAATCTATTTGGAGGGAATTATGACTGAAAATTTCCCAAACCTAGAGAAGGAAACAGATATCCAGGTACAGGAAGCACAGAAGGTCTCAAACAAGATGAACCCAAACAGACCTACATCAAGATATAACAAGATTCTAAAGGCAGTAAGAGAAAAACAAAGAGTTAATTAGAAGGGAACCCCCATAAAGTTATTACCTGATTTCTCTACAGAAACTTTGCAGGCCAGAAGGGAGAAGCGAGATATATTCAAAGTCCTAAAAGGGGAAAAACCCTGCAACCTAGGATATGCTAAGATTATCACTTAGAAGGAGAGATAAAGGATTTCTCAGACAAGCAAAAACTAAAAGAATACAACAATACTAAACCTATCCTAAAAGAAATATTGAAAGGTCTCTAAATAGAAATGAAGCAAGAATTTATAGGAAATGGAAAATTACAATAGGAAAAAATGTATAAAAAGATTGTATAGATCACTTAAGCCAGTACGTAGATTTTTTTTTTAAATCAAAGTTTGTGAAAGCAGTTATAACTACAATGAATAGCAATAGGATAAACAGGAACATGTAAGATAGGACATCGAAATCATAACATGTGGAGTTCCCATCATGGAAGGGTAGTAAGAAAATGTAGATTTTTTTTCTAGAATATATTTGAGTGTATATGACTACCAGTCTAAAGCAAGTAGATATAGTAACATGTCCACATACCTGAAAAGCAGGGTCACCACAAATCAAAAACATACAATAGATTCACAGAAATCAAAATGAAGGGAACTCAAGCTTAATAAAAAAGAAAACCATCAAACCACAAAAGGAAAAACAAAAAGAAAGGAACAAAGAAGTAATACAAGATCAATTGGAAAATAAAGTTTAAAATGCCAATAAATACATACCTATCAATAATTACCTTAAATGTCAATGGACTAAGTGCTCTAATCAAAAGACATATAGTGGTAGATTAGATTTAAAAAAGAAAAGAACTTACAATATGCCATCTACAAGAGACCCATTTTAGGGCTAAGGACACACATGGATTGAAAGTGAAGGGATGGAAAAAGATATCTCATATAAATGGAAATGACAAGAAAGTGGAATTAGCAATACTCATATCAGACAAAATAGACTTTAAAACAAAGAGCATAGAGAAGGATACTATAGGAGTTCCTGTCGTGGCTCAGTGGAAACGAATCTGACTAGGAACCATGAGGTTGCAAGTTTGATCCCTGACCTTGCTCAGTGGGTTAAGGATCTGGCGTTGCCGTGAGCTGTGGTGCAGGTCACAGATGGGGCTCAGATCTGGCATTGCTGTGGCTCTGGCGCAGGTTGGCAGCTATAGCTCCTATTAGACTCCTAGCCCGTGGACTTCCACATGCCGCAGGTGTGGCCCTAAAATGGTAAAATACCAAAAAAAAAAAAAAAGATACTGTATAATGGTAAAAGGATCAATACATGAAGAGGATATTACACTCATTAATATGTATGCACCCAATATAGGAGCACCTAATCACATAAAATAGATATTAACAGTCATAAAGGGAGAAAGTTGATGGGAACCCAATAGTAGTAGGAGTCTTTAGCACCCCACTGGCATCGATGGACAGATCTTTGAGACAGAAAATCAAGAAGGCCACAGCGATACTAAATGACATAATAGAACAGTTAGACTTAATTGATATCTTCAAGGGCATTACTTCCAAAAAAGCCTGAACATGTTCTTTTCAAGTGCACATGGAACATTCTCTAGGATGGACCACATAATAGGACACAAAACTAAGCTTCAACAAATTAAGAGGATAGAAGTTATTTCAAATATCTTTTCTGACTACAACAGCATGGAACTCGAAATCAACCACAAAAAGAGCAACAAAAACAAAAAATGACTACATGGAGACTTAATAACATGCTACTAAAAAACCAACGGGTCAACAATTAAAGAGGAAATTAAAAAATACCTCAAGACAAACAACAATGAAAACACAGCCATACAAAATATATGGGATGCAGCAAAAGCAGTCCTGAGAGAGAAGTTCATAGCAATAGGGGCCTTCCTTAAAAAAGCAAAAATTTCAAGTAAACCATCTAGCCTACCACCTAAAAGAATAAGGAAAAGAAGCAAAACCTGAAGTCAGCATAAGGAAGGAAATAATAAAGATCTGAGAGGAAATAAATAGAGATTTTTAAAAGGGTGGGGGGGGAAGCAAGAGATGGTATTTTGAAAGGATAAACAAAATCAACGAACCTCTGGCCAGGCTCAACAAAAAAGAGAGAGAACCCAAATAAACAAAATAAGTAAAAGGAGATAAAAACCAACACCATAAAATGGAAAACATTGTAACAAAATACTATAAACAATTATATACCAACAAATTGGACAACTAGAAGAAATAGACAAGTTTCCAGAAACATGCAGCCCATCAAAACTGAATAAAAGACAAATAGATAATTTGAACAGACCAATCACTAGAAGTGAAAGAGAATCTGTAATTTAAAAGCTCCCTGCAAACAAAAGTCCAGGACCAGATAGCTTCAGTGGGGAATTCTTCCAAAAATAAAAAGACGAATTTATACCCATCCTTCTCAAATTCTTCTAAAATATTGAAGAGGAAGGCACACACTCCCAAAGTCATGCCATGAAACCACCATCATCCTGATACCAAAGCCAGATAAAGACACTACAAAAAAGAAAATTACAAGCAATACATTTGATGAATAGAGATGAAAAAAATCAATAAGATATTAGCAAACCAAATCTGACAACACATAAAAAGGATCATATACCATGATCAAGTTGGATTCATCCCAGGGTATTAAGAATGATTCAACATACACAAGTCAATTGATGTGATATACCACATCAACAAAAGGAAAGAGAGAAATCACATGATCATCAAACAGATGCAGAAAAAGCATTTGATTGAGTTCAACATCCATTCATGACAATGCTTTTTATGCACTAATATGATCATGTTTTTTTACTTCATACAATAATTGTTGTTTAATACATTGCTTAGTTTTGATATGTTGAACAATCAGAATTTTCAGGCATGGAGCCACTTGTTTATGGTGCATAATTCTTTAAGTGTGCTGTTGGTTTCATGTTGTGATGATTTTTTGGCCATGCCCATGGCATGTGGAAGTTCTCAGGCCAGGGATCAAACCTTCACCACAGCTGTAATCAGAGCCACAGCAGTGACAATGCTGAACTCACTGAGCCACCAGGGAACTCCTTACAGAGGATTCTTAAATTCATATTTATAAGGGATACTGGTCTATTTTTGTATAATGTATTTTTGTGATTTGATTAGATTGGGCTTAGTGTTTAATGGTTTGGAGTGCTAGCACCAGGGCTGGGGCTGGGACTGGGTTATGGTTATGGTTTAAGTTTTTTTTATTATAACTTATCAATGGATGTGTTTATGGAATATATTTTATCATTTTGGTTTTGGCTATACTTTAGTTTTGATTACTGGTTAAGTTTTATGGTTTTGGTTTTGGTTAGCATGCTAGATTATGGGTGTTAATTAGGGTTAGAATTAGGGAATGCATGCTGGTGTGGGTATGAATATGGATTAGGGTATGTGTATAGGTTGGGGTATAGGTACAGGTTAAGGTATGGGTTAGAGTACATGTTAGAGCTCGGGTTAGGTTAGGGTCAGAGTCAAGGTTTAGGGTCAGAGTCAGTGTTTAGTGTCAGGGTCAATGTCCAGGAGAAGGTTTACCTGGGCCATTGTATTTCTGCCTCTTTAGTCCTGATAAAACATGAATGAAATGTCTGCTCTGGTCATTGACTCCTTCAGATCCCATTAACCTCAGTCATGTTGTTAGGGCCTCAGGGGTCCCGCAGTATTTTCTTCTTCCTGCCCACCTGAGGACAGTGATGTGTCTCCACTCTGACTGTGCAGCCCCAGGTCCAACACAGCCCTGGTATACATGGCACTCAGTAGACATGTTTGGATTTATACAGAACTGGGTATAGCAACCTGCTTTCTTGAAGGCTTCTTGAAAGTCCTTCCTGGGATGGCTGCATCCTTTGTCCTATCTGAGTAGGCAGCAGTACACAGTAAAGTCTTAGAAGGGTCATCCCTAGGACTCTGACCATATAGGCAGGCAGGCATGGTCCTCCAGCTCAGGCCAGTCTGGGCTCTATCAAGCTTCCATGGCCAATTGCTGAGATGACCATCCTGCTGGGCAATGGAACAGCTACCTGGGCAGTGTAGACAGCCCATTGTAATTTTTCATTTGCCAACATGTACCTCCTCCCTCCTAGCCTCAAGCCTGCAATGAGAGGTATTTACCTCCAAACCTTGAATGTAGCCCTTGCCACAACAATCATACAGCAAATTGTGGCCCTATAATCCTATGGCCTTCCAGTTGTAACAAACCATTGTCAATCATACTCATTAAGAAATAAAGATATGGGAACAACTGCATCTCCCAATGGGCAGTTTCACACTGAGACTGCAGAGACTCAGCAATGGATGTCACAGGCAGTAGCCCCTGTGACCTCAAGAAAGCCAGAAACTCTGGATTCCATGGTATGAAATAATCTTGAGACTCACACTGCTTCACTGAGCAAGAATTTCCTTACCACCCTACAATATGATCTCTGCTCTCTTAAAGAAAAGATAAGAAACTGAAAAATGAGCCATTTTTTCTTTAAGATGGGTGATTAATGCAGCCACTGTGCAGATGTGACTTCAGGGCTCCTACCTTCCAGAGACAAGAATGAGATCTGTGTGCTGGAGGAGATGAAGACCTTGGGTGGGCCCAGATCTCAGGAGAGCTACTAACAGCTCTATTCCTTTGCTTTTTCTCTGTCCCTGAAGAGGAAAACCCCAGAAAAATGAGAGGATAACCATCAGGGCAAACAGGTCCCAGGATCGTTGATCAGTCTGCTTTGTATTTCAGTTTTAGGGTACATTTTTTTAATGTGTGTTTTCCCTAGGAAATCATTCAGTTCCTCTGGGCTCGACACAAAAAAATGTTTCTCTTTTTTGAAATAATTTCTCCTCTTTTTCTAGTTTTCTGGAAATAATGAACTTATATTGATAACTCACTATTAACTAAAGTCTATATTTTATTCAAGCTCCCTTCCTTCTGCCTTCTTCTATTCCAGGATCCCATCCAGGGTACCACATGACATCTAGTCATTGTTCTGATGACCTTGACAGTGTTGAGGAGGACTTGTCAGATATTTTCTAGAATGTCCCACATTTGGATTTACTTGGCATTTTGTCATGATTAATGGGGGTTATCAATTTTGAGGCAGTAAATCACAGAGGTAAAGTGATTTCTCAGTAGTTTTTATCAAGGGAACAGGCTCTCAAGGCAACTTATCACTGTTTTGTGGAGGATATTTTTTCATTTTGTTTTGTTTTTCTTTTTTGCTTTTTAGGGCTGCACCTGTGGCATATGTTCCCAGGCTAGGGGTCAAATCGGAGCTGCAGCTGCAAGCCTATGCCACAGCCACAGCAACACCAGATCTGAGCTGCATCTGTGACCTACATTTCAGCTTGCAGGAACACTGGATCCTTAACCCACCGAGTGAGGTCAGGGATAGAAAATACATCCTTGTGGATACTAGTTGGATTCATTGTCTCTAAGCCATGATGGGCATTACTCAATTTATCACTGTTATTCCTAACTTTGGTCTCCTGGCAGAGTTACTTTTCAGGTTTCCCCACCGTGAAGATACTTTTTTTTCCATGTGTAAACTGTCTCCTTTAAGGCAAAGTCACTATGCAGAACACACACTTCAGGAGAGGGAAGTTAGCTCCACCTCCTTGAGGGATGGCTAAGTGTCAACATCAATTATTTGGATTCAACTACATAGAAGATTCCTCTTCAATCGTGTTTATTTTTACCAGTGTGGACTCTTGCATAGTTATTTTAAGCTTTTGGTTATAGTGCAGAACCACAGTATTTGGTTGTTCAATTGATTCTTGCTTTCGGTTAGGGTTAGGGTAAGTGTTTGAGTTTAGGGTGAGGAATAGGGTGAGGGTGAGGGGTTAGGGGTTAGGGATATGGGTTAGGGTTAGGGACAGAGGGTTAGGATTAGGGTTAGAGGGTAAGAGTCAGGAGTCTGAACTAGGACACCATCTCTCATGAAGCCAGAGCTGGCAATTTTGAAACCCCAGTCTGAGCTGTGTTCTGTGCCTGTGGGTGGTGAATAGAAGGTGGTAAAACCGTGATATTTTAGTGAGCAGCTGTGCTCATCCCTGTGCTTTTCTCTCAAGAGGGATCCTGTAACTCCGTTCTTTTCTTTCCATATGAGCCTCTTTTTTTCTCAATATACACCTGGTATGAAGGCCTGATTGAAAGCCAGGTCCATGCAATTAAGGCTGGTAGGTTGATATAAAGAAAGCTCTCCCGGAGATCCCTCCTGACTTCTTGGGTAAAGGATCTGCCTTTGTCCCTGTGGTGGGTTTGGTAACCTCTGTGGCTTGAAATCTGTAGAAGGGCAGACAACTCACGCATGCTTCAGGTGGAGTCAATACAGTAAGAAAGAGGAGTTCCCATTATGGCGCAGCAGAAACGAATCTGACTAGGAACCATGAGGTTGTGGGTTCAATCCCTGGCCTTGCTCAGTGGGTTAAGGATCTGGCATTGCTGTGAGCTGTGGTGTACGTCGCAGACACAGCTTAGGTCCTGTGTTGCTGTGGCTGTCCCATAGGCTGGCAGCTGTAGCTCTGATTAGGCCCCTAGTCTGGGAAACTCCATATGCTGTGGGTGCGACCCTAAAGAGGGAAAAGACATAAAATAAAATGAAGTAAGAAAGGGAGAAAGAGAGAAGTAAAGAAAAAGAAGGAAAAAAGACATGTATGAATGAATGAATAAAAGTCAGAAAGGTAAGAAAATAAATCAGTAATTACACAATACATACCTACAGAAATAAGCGCATGAATACATTAAATAATGAAGAAGGCTGTCATGCCATGATGGTTATAGAGCTGAGGGTTTGAACAGATTGGAGTGGAGTAGGTTGGCCTGAGTGCTCTGGAAGACAGAGAGACATAGCTCACACTGTTGGGTACTATTTGGTATTTAAAGAAAGATGGGAAAGAAAGCCAAGCAGCATATTGCCCAAGGCCAGTGGTGCCCCTGGGGCTGCTGAGCCAGAGAAAGGAGGAAAACCTGAGAGTTGCTGTTAGAGCAGATGTCCACAAGATGGCACCAGAGTACCTTCTGGACCCCTGTGCAGCTCCAAGGCTGCACATCCAGATTCAGAATTGGGGTTTAATGGTATGTTTGGTGGAACATCCAGCAAGCACCCAGAGGTTTGGCGTTGTTCTTTGGGCTCCTGTGACTCTCTGCTCCAGGATGCCTGATGTCAGACAGAGGACACGGGACCCTTCAGCACTGGATGTGGATTTTCAGCCTGGTCGGGTGGCAGAGTGTTTAGAATGCTTGAGGGTTTCAGAATGCCTTCTGTTCCTCCAGAGGGAGTAGCTGGGACCCACACAGCATCTGTTGTCAATCGCGAGCGAGCAATTTTCAAGCCTCTTCCTGTTGAAGTTTTAGGTATCTGGATAGAGGCTGGTGCTGATGAATGGATGGTAGAATTTGGTGGCATTGTCACGTTTGACTATGCTAATCCTTGTTCTTTTTTCACTCAAGGGACATAGTGGAACTTCCTATTTGCCTTTCCATACAAGCCTCTCATTTGTGTACCACATCAGGTTATGGAGGCCTGATTGAAACCAGGTCTGATGAATTAAATAGGGTTGATTGATATCAAGAAAGTTCTCGTGGAGTTCCCTCATGGCTGCGTGGCTTAAGTCTGTCTCTCTCACTGCAGGGCCTGTGGTGAGTGCTGCCTGGGAGATCAAAACTCTGCCAGACAAACCCCCAGGGTTGCAGGTGGCACCCAAATAAATGAATAGATAAAAGTAAGTAGTCAAAAGAAGGAGGTCTACTGATCGAAAGTCAATAAATATTTACATTCCCACATAGCAGCTAAGTGAATTGATAGATAAGGCAATACAAATGGCTCTCTTGACATTATACTTGTGGTGGCAGAGCGCTGTAAGAGCCTGGGGTAGTAAGAGCTGTGCTGTGTATTCAATTCTTGGCCAAGCTCTGTATGCCACAAGGGGTTTCAAATAAATACATAAATAAATAAATAAGCAAATAAATGCATAAATAAAGATGACAATAGATCCATAAATTCATACCTGATAATTACTTTAGGTAATTCATATGTGAAGGAAAAGATGTCTCCCATTGCACAATTTGAGGGACAGCAGAGGGTATTCCTAGAATAGCCTTGGGTAAGTGATGCTGAGTGCCCTGAAAGGTTTTGAGACAGAAATACCCCACTTCCTAGGGCACTTCGTGGCACATAAAGGAACTAGAAAGTCAAAGCCACAGGCTTGCCCAAAGCAGGCCCCAGGAGACCTGAGGCAGACAGGAGGAAGGCAGGCCTGAGAGTTGCTGTTAGAGCATATTTCCACAAGATGGCGCCAGAGTACCTTCTGGACCACTGTGCAGCTCCAAGCTTGCATATCCAGGCTCAGAGACAGGGTTGACGGTGGGTTTGGTGGAACTCCCAACAGGCACCCTGAGATTTGGCATGGTGTTTTGGCATCTGGGTCTATCTGTTCCAGATTACTCATGTCAGGCAGAGGACACAGGTGTTCCTTCTGCATTTGAGGTGGATTTGCAGCGTGGTCAGGTTGCACAGTGGTTAGAATGCTTGAGGGGTTCTCTGGGTTTCGAATTGTCTTGTGTTCCTCCAGAGGCAGTAGCCAGGACCCACGCGGCATTTGTGTTGAATCATGAGCTGGCAGTTTTCAAGCCCCTGACTGTCAAGGGTTTAGGTATCTGCATAGAGGCTGGTACTGATGAGTGGATGGTTGAATTTGTTGGCATTTTGTTGGGCGGCCGTGCTAATCCTTGTGCTTTTTTCGCTCAGGAGACCTTGTGAAACGTCCTTCTTGTCTTTTCATAGGAGCCTCTCTTTTCATTTTGGTTATTGTATTTTGCATCTCTTGTTTAATTTTTACATCTTGTATTTCTTTGCTCAGTGTTTCCTGTAAATTATCAGTCTTTGCCTCCAGTTTATTTCCAATGTCTTGCATCATCTTCAGCATCAACAGTCTAAAGTCTCTTTCTGGGAGGCTGATAATCTCCTCATCACTGAGCTGTTTTTCTGGACTTTCTTCTTTCTCCCTTATCTGAGTTATAGTTTTCTGTCTTTTCATTTTTATAGGTTTTTGGTGTGGTGACCTTTTTGCAGACAATAGCGTTGTAGCCTCTCTTAGTTCTGGCGTTTGCCTCCCCTGTGGCTAAAGTTGGTATTGGGGGGGGCTTGCTGTAGGCTTCCTGTTGGGAGGGACTGATGCCTGC
>PVHT020000053.1:994180-1021868 GCA_004024745.2 Catagonus wagneri
CAGAGGAACAGGAGCTGTGAAAGAGGCAGATACAATTAATCCCAGAAATAGTATAAGACAGAAACAAAATAGTAGAAGTGAGGATTTTCTGGAGATGCTGAGCAGGTCCTGACTGCTCTGCAGTTCAGGACAAGGGCGCCCTAAGGAACTCTGTCCTGCAGTCGTCTTCATCCGGGCTCTGCCTCGGTGAGACTTAGCGCTGACCGCTCCCAACAATGATCTATATGTTAAGTCAAACTGTTTACCTTGATTCGAGGCATAGTAACTGTAGGTGGCTTTGCTTCAGCCACAAAACTGAGATGATTCCTTTTCCACAAGATAAGTTGTGTAGGGCATAAATTTCACACCCTTTGACCCAAACTTAAAATCATCTCTCAAGGTGTCTATCAGCGTAATAACACCTTTACTGAAGAGAGGTGGTGGGAGCTTGGTCCAGTTGGAACTGGCTCCTAAAAGTGTTTAAAAAAGAAAAAGGAAATTGAATTTTAACCTTTATGCAGTATTCAAACATATTTTAATCTAGTTTACGCTTACTTCTCCAGCACATTCTCTGTCACACCTACACATCCTTACCCAAAGAAAAAGGCCTGTTCTTGGGAGACAATGCTGGGTTGGGGGTGGGTGTGGGTGTGGGTGTGGGTAATAGTTAAGCTCAGGGAGCCCTGGTATTAAGTAGTGCATTCCATTAGTATGGTGAGGAGTTTTGGGACAGGGGAGTCCCTTCTAGAGCGTCTTGGAATGGGTTAAGGAGCTTGAGCTAAAACACAGTGCTGCTTACAAGGGACAGGCAAGCATTTACAAACTGCCTTCCTGCCCATGGTTAGTAGCTGATATTGTGTGGATCTGGTCCAAAATGCAGGTTCCTTTACCTGGTATATACTGCTGGGTAGGAGAGGGCTAGGAAGGGGTAACTGCTGGGAAAAACGGGCTCTCGCAGGAATGTTACAGAAGACAACACGAGAGGTCAGCAGGGATATCTGTTGTGTCTTACTGAGCAAAAAGGGAGCCGGGAAATAGGGAGTGACTGAAACATCTGCTCAGGGAAGGGGGCTGGGGTGTCACTGTATGAGTAGAAGTGGGGAGAGTCTTTTTAGGAGTGTGGACAGCTTACTTTGCGGTGACCAGGGACGAGGATCTTAGTAGGGCTGGTACTGGTGTTTGCCACAAAGTTGTAAGATACAGAAAAGGAAGCCGGGGCGGGAAGAAGGGAAAATAGGGGGTGGGAACCACAATGGAAGAGACCAGCCCAGGGCCCCGAGAAAAAGTCCTAGAGGCGAGGGTCATGAAGACGGTCCTTCGGGGGAAAGTGGGGCCTGGGGAGCAGAGACGCCCGGGAAGTGGTCCGCAGCAGTCGAGGGTTCGGGCGCCGGGTGCTCTACTTGTCGCTCAGTCCGGGAAGACGAATAAACAGGAGCCGGGAAGAATCCCGGAAGGAAGAGCGAGACCCCGAGCACCTCGATCATTACGCAGCAGGCGGCGAAGGTTCCCAAGCCCGCCGCATTGTGCCCACCCGTCGGTTGGGGATCCAGGTTTCCGGACCCCGGGACAAGTCTCGCCCAGAAAGCTCGGCTTCCGCCACCAGGCAGCCGACTCTCAGCAAACACGCGAGGCAGAGGGCCTGACAGGGTCTCGGAGTCGTCGCGTCTGCGGCGCTCCGGAAATACGCTCAAGGGGCGGGCACTTCTGGAGTGCTCTTCCGTAGTTCCCGGACTCCGCGCGTACTTCTGGGACGCCGTCCTCAAAGTCAAGGCCGCGGGTGGTTAAAGTTTGTGTTGCTGCACGTTTCTCAGGAATGTGGAGTGCCTGCCGTGTGCAACGTCTCCTGCTAGGAGCTTTCACGCATTTTGCTCGTTTCTTCCTCATCCGTCTGCAGAGTCAAGCGCCATCGCCCTCAGAGCCCTCGTGTGCCGCGCGCGGACAGGTCTGTGCAGAGACGCCCTCTCTGACCTGGGCTACAAGTTAGGCTGCCGCTACCTCGCTAAGTGTCCTCCAGAAGGCAAGCTGACTTCCAGGGTCTGGGTGTACCTGTGCGGGATTAGACTCCGGAACATTGCTGGGGCCCAATTCAGACCCTTTTACTATCTGGTGCTTCTATCCCCGGCTTCTGGGTTTGCTGGGGGCCCAACAGTTCACAGCCACCCCTTTCTCTGAATAATTGGAGCTCAGGAATCACTGGGCTTGCTGTGTAAAGGCCCACTCATTTGCCTCAAAGAGGGTTAGCTCGTGCTTTTGGTGCTCCGAGCTCCTCTGGAATGAGAGTGAAGCTAGTGTTCAGCTAAGACCACATTCCTGCTGCCTTCTCCCGCTTTCCTCCCATCCTCCTCCCCAGAGCCTTCCCTAGATAAATCTCAGGCAGGCAACCCCCTTTCTAAGGCTCCGTTTCCAGGAAACCAGACTTAATGGTGTGTCTCCCAGCCTTAAATATGATGAGTCTATAATGAGTCTGTTCCACAAGTTCTGACCACGACAGCCTAAGCTTCTGCCACTTCACCAGTTCACGTTAACTGCGAATGTTAATGATAACCCTTTAACAACAGCAGAGGTTTAGCTGGGCGCTAGATCAAGCCCTTTAAATGAATTTTATTTGTTAACAAAGCAATCCTTTGAAGTAGGTAGTCTTTTTTTTCCCTTATTATAGCTGGTTTACAGTTTTTTGTCAGTTTTTCAACTGTACTGCGTGGTGACCTGGTTACATATACATATATAGATTCGTCACAAGTGATTAGACACAGTTCCTAGTGCTATACAGCAGGATCTCCTTGTTTTTCCATCCCAAAGGCAATAGTCTACAACTCTTAACCCCAGACTCCCATAACATCCCACTCCCTCCCCCACCCTCTTGGCAACCATAAGTCTGTCTCCAAGTCCGTGATTTTATTTTCTGTAGAAAGAATCATTTGCGCACTATATTAGATTCCAAATATAAGTGATATCATATGGTAATTGTCTTTCTCCTTCTGACTTCACTCAGTATGAGGGTCTCTAATTCCATCCATGTTGCTGCAAATGGCATTATTTTATTCTTTTTAATGGCTGGGTTAGGGTTAGAGTGGGTGTTTTTTTTTTTTTTTTTTTTTGCTGTTGAGTCTTATCGGTTGTTGAGCTGGGAAATTTGAAAACCCAGCCTGACCTGGCTTTGGGATCCAGATAAAGTGCCTGCGGGTTGTGCTTGGAAGGTGGTAAAATGGTGATATTTTGGTCAGCAGCTGAGCTAATCCCAGTGTTTTTTCTCTCAAGAGGTTTCCTGCAGCTCCGTTCTTTTCTTTCCATGTGAGCCTTCTTTTTTCTCTATATGCACCAGGTATGAAGACCTGATCCAAAGCCAGGTCTGGTGAATGAAGCCTGGCAGATCGATGTAAAAAAAGCTCTGGCGGAGACCCCCTACTGGCTCCCTGGGTAAACGGTGTGTCTTTGTCCATGCGATGGGTCTGGTAACCACTGTGGCTTGAAAGCCATCGATTGGCAGACAACTCATGCATACTTCAGGTGGGATCAATAAAATGAGAAAGAAAGAGAAAAAATGAAAAGTGAAAGAAATGTAAGAAGCAAGACATGTATGAATGAAGGAATAAAGAAAGTTAAGGAAATTAATCAGTGGTTACCTAGATACACACTTCTATTCATAAATGCATAAGTGCATGAATAAATGAAAAATGGAAGAGGGCTGTGATGACAAGATGGGTGGGTAGCTGAGGGTCTGAATGGAGTAACATGGGGTAAGTTGGCCTCAGTGCTCTGAAAGACTTTGGGAGAGAAAGAGCCCGCTGTGTCGGTCACTTCGTGGTATTTCAAGAAAGTGGAGGAAGCAAATCCCACCAGCCTACTGCCCAAGGCCAGTGTAGCCCAGGGGGCTGCTGAGCTAGAGAGAGGAGGAAAACCTGAGTGTTGCTGTTAGAGCAGGTGTCCACAAGATGGCGCCAGGGTAATTTCAGACCCAGGTGCATATCCAGGCTCAGAGTTGGAGGTGAGGGTGTTTTGGGGTGGGACTCAGAGCAAGCACCCAGAGTCTCTGCTCCCAGATGCCTCCTGTCAGGCAGAGGACACAGCGGTCCCTTCAGCATTTGATGGGAATTGGCAGCCTGGTCAGGTGGCAGAGTGTTTAGAACGCTTGAGGGTTTCATAGGGTATCCTTTGGCCTTGTGTTCCTGCAGAGGCAGAACTGGAACCCACACAGTGTCTGTTTTGAATTGGGAGCTGGCAGTTGTCAGACTCCTGACTGTCGAGGCTTTAGGTATCTGGATAGAGGCTGTTGCTGGTGAATGGACAGTGGCCTTCTGTGGCATTTTGGTGGGTGGCTGTGCTAATCCTGGTATTTTTTTTTTCACTCGAGAGACCTAGGGAAACTTCCTTCTTGCCTTTCTATATGTGCCTCTCTTTTTCAGTATGGCGCGAGGCTATGGAGGCCTGACCGAAACCAGGCCTGATGAATTAATTAAGCAGGGTTGATTGATACCAAGAAAGCTCTCAGGGAGTTTTCTCATAGCTGCCTGGCTTAATTACTTTTAGGGTCACATGAGCTGAGAAATATTCAATATTAAATTAATATCTAGCATTAAAGCTAAGGTTTGTTAGTCTAATTAGTGTAGACATGTCTTTAGACTTATCAACTTAAGTATAATACCTTATTGTACCTAGATTAAATGGAAGTCTAATGAGATACTGAGACATCAATTACTAAACAGAAACTGAAGATATATAGGACTATAACTATGTTCAGTGTCACCCTGAGATGTTCTCTATAAGGAAAACATGTTTTTAGAAAGTATAAAAGACAGTCCATCATTACTTTGGAAAAGTAGAATGTGTGTTTTCGTTGAAGAAGGAATGAGGAAGTGCATTTGATTTTATCAAGAGAAAAGGAACATTGTCTTGTTGCTTGTTGCTCTGGATGGAAAAATAAGGGACAGACTACTATGGATACAGAAACTGATGCAAGATGTGTGGGAAGTGGACACTGATAAAAGAGTTGTGCATGGTTGGGACTGACAAGGTTTAGAATAAATTTAAGTGTAAATTCATTTTAAAAGCAAGCTGGTGCAAAACTTGAATTTGGCTTTTCTCTCTCTGCTAAGAGAACAAAGTCATCTTGGAATGCTACTTTTGACAACAGATTAGGTGAAGTGTTTTGCCTTTAAGTGATCTGTATTTTTTTTTTTTGAGATCTCTTGTAACTTTGGGAAAAGTGTTATCCACAGTGGCCTATTAATAACACTCTAAAGGAACCAGACCATAACTTCTTTTCTCCTAATACTATTATACAATCTAATTTGATGCCTACCTAAAATTTCGAAGGAAAGGGAGCAAAATTTGTACAGAACCCCCACCTTTCCTTAGGGGGATTCATCCAGGTGTGGGCTGGCCTTTCCTGGCTCACCCCTGAATTTGTGAGATTAAATGACAAGACACCCCTACACTGGGAACAGAGAAACCACACTCTCCATAATTGGACAAATTCTACCTGGTTCCTCAGATGGATACCCTGGGAACAATGTCTTAATCTAATTATGATAAAAAATTGTGACTTGTTTGCCATGGACTAAGTAGGTAGACCTGAAGTTTATTGGAGGGCACCTAATGGGACCTGCTGGAATTGTGGAACTAACCTGTGGCCCTAGCTCCCTCCAGGGTGAATTGGCAGATGCACCCTGGGTTTCCCTTGGGCCCAAGGACATAAACAAAACCTGCAATTTGCCAAATTGCCAACCTACCACATCTCTATACTAGATGGACTCGGTCGGTTTTCAGATGGTATGATCGCTTGATCAGCTTCTTTGTCCCCAACATAGGCCTGGGAAGTGTCACTCTCCATTAGAAGCTCTGGCTAGATTCACCCCACAAGCCTTAAAAGATATTCAGAGAAGCATTGCCTTGTTAAATACGGATGAGAAAGGCAACCCTACAAAGTCAAATGGCCCTCTGTCCTCGCTGCCTCTCAAGGAGGAAACTGCACATCACTCACTCAGAAAGCTGTGCTTTTACACTGTATGAACTGGAGATATCAGGGCTTTGCTTAATCAGATGAAAGCTCAAATACAGAAAGTAAATGATGAGAAGGCTTATGCCTCTGAAGTAGTGACTAAAGTTTCAGACTGGTTTTCCGATATGCTAGGTTGGATGGTATTATCCAAATCAATTTTTCAATGATCTTTACTTGATGGGCTTAAAATTTGTGCTTATATAAATTCTCAAAAATACTGACGATAACAGGCCAGAATTAATTTAGGTTCATGTAAACTGGGAAATATTCAGTATTGAATTAATATCTGCTATTAAAATTTGTTGCTATAATTAATAGACGCGTCTTTAAAGTCATCAAGATTAAGCATATTTCTTTTTTTTTTGGGGGGTGCAGGTGTGGCCTATGGAAATTCCCAGGCTAAGGGTCAAATCGGAGCCACTGCTGCCAACCTACACCACAGCCACAGCAACGCTGTGTCTTACCCTCTGAGCAAGGCCAGGGATGGATCCTGCATCCTCATGGATACTAGTCAGGCTCTTAACCCAGTGAGCCACAGTGGTACCTAGGTTTTATAAAAGTTAAGTAAGATTTTGTTACACTTCCTGAAAATTTATTAGCAAGAAAAATAACTTTGTATGAAGATATTTTTTTTTCTTTTTCCAACTGTACCTGTGGCAGTTCCCAGGCCAGGGGTTGAATTGGAGATGCAGCTGCCAGCCCATGTCTCAGCCACAGCAACACCAGGTCCAAGCTGCATCTGTGATCTATACCACAGCTCATGTCAATGCTGGATACTTGACCCACTGAGTGAGGCCAGGGATTGAATCTACCTCCTCTCAGACAGTATGTCAGTTTCAGCTGAAGATCCAATTCAACCCCTAGCCAAAGAACATACAAATAACACAACTGTGGCCTTAAAAACAAAAAGGAGTCATAGAAACTCAAGGGAAACTGTCACAGTAGCTCCACATCCAGATGATGGCAGTGGGAGGATTACAGGCTGTACCAACTTAAACAAAAATCTGTCTTACTCCTAGAGCACTGTCCCTAGGAGCTCCAAGGGCACTCCCAGGGCACTCAGGCATCCAGAGGTTTTACTGTCAAACAAGAGGGTTGACACACCTGATTTCCAAGAGTGGGTTACCATCAGAAAGGGTCGGTGCCATGGCCAAATCTGAGATAGTCAGACCCCAGCCTGTATGTATTTCATGTACTGAGAAGGAGAGGAGTACGAAAATCATGGCTGCCCATCATGCATGTCAGGGCGCAGTGAGGGAAAGGAGTGAGGAAATCATGCTGGCAGGTGTACAAGGCTAGTGCCAAAGTGTCCTGCTGTGGGAAGCAGAGAAGAGCTGAGGGTTGCTGTTAGGGTGCATGTCCGCCAGACGGCAACAGAGAGCCAGCAGAGCACCTCCCTCTGCATCTCCCCTCTGCATCTCCAGGCTCAGATATGTGGCAAGAGATGGATGGATGGAACCTCAAGGAGGTGCCCAGAGCCTTGTGTTTGTGTACATGGCGCCTCTGACCCTGTGGCCCAGTGTGCCTCAACTCAGTGAGGCGACATAGTTGTGCCATCACATGTCTAATTGCATTCCTGTCTGGTCGGGTGGCCCAAAGATCAGAGAGCTTGACAGGCTCTCTGGGCGCTGAGCGTCCTCTCCTTGTTTGGAGGCAGAACTCTGGACCTAGAATCAGCAGGCCTGAGTTTGGGATGTGCAGCTTTCCAGAATCAGCCTGGCAGGGAGGTGGGTTCTGGAAAGCCGGGCTTCGGGTGGTGAATGCAGTGTGTCCACGCGGTGATATATTGGTGGCCGGGCTGTGCTCATCACTGTGCTCTTTCACTGCAGAGATCTCCACATCCTTTTTCCCCACCACCAGATCGTCGTCCTCCTCTGCTGCACAAGTTTGCCAAGGAACTTAGCCAAATCCAGGTAAAAGTGAATAACACCTGGAGGTCCTGGATCTCAAGGTGGCTGCCAGGGCAGAAGAGTGCTGATTGATTGACAGCTGGCTGTGCTGATTTAACAAGTAGGGTGTCTGTTTTCAGGGCGTGGGATGGTGTTCTGTGGGGTGAGTGCCCTGGTCGACTTTGAGATAGTCCTACCCCCACCCATCGTGCATTTCAGTGTCCTGCCAGGAAAAGGAGTCAGGAAATCATGCTGTCCAATGCTCCAGACCAGTGCAGACCAGGCTTCTGCTGTGGGAGGCAGAGGAAAGGCTGAGGGTTGCTGTTAGGGCGGATGTCCACCAGAGGGCGCCAGAGAGGCAGCTGAACTGCTCCCCCTTGCATCTCCCTGGCTGCCTCACCAGGCCCAGAAAGTGATTGGAGATGGATGGATGTAACCTCAAGGAGGTGCCCAGGGCCTTGTTTTTGTGTACGTGGTGCCTCTGACCCTGTGACCCAGTGTGCCTCCACCCAGGGCAAAGGTCCTCATTTGGGACCACAACCTGGGCTTACTTGGGGCAGAGTCAGGGCCTTTAATGTAGTTAGTGGAGGTCTTAGTTGGAGAGAGCTTAGGGCTTTAGATAAGGACAAGGCTGGGCCTAAATTAGGTAACGAGACAGGACCTTAATTAGAGACAGCTCAGAGCATGAGTTAGGGTTAGTGAAGGACATTAGGTAGGGACATGCCAGAGCCTTATTTAGGGACAGTATAGAGCTTTAGCTAGGCAAACAGGGCCTTATTTGGAGAGAGCTCAGGCTGATAATGAAAGGAAATGCAAGTTCTTAGTTTGAGACAGTGCAAGGCTTATATAGGGACAGCACAGGGCCTAAGTTAGGCACACTGTCAGGGCGTTAGTTGGAGATGGACTAGGAACTAAGGAGGGGACAGTGCATGGCTTCTTTTAGGGTTAGCCCAGGGCCTTATTTAGGGACAAACAGGGTCTTAGTTCTGGGGTGAGCCAAGGATTTAGTTAGAAGTAGTTCGAATTTTAGTTAGGAAGCGCCCAGGGCCCTAGTTACAGGACGAGTCAAGATTTTGGTTGGGGAAGGCTCAGGGTTACAGTGAAGGGCAGTGTAGAGTCTCGGTTAGGGACAAGCAGGGCCTTCCTTAGGCATGGTGTTAGGGAGTTAGATGAAGATAGTTTCGTGACTTCAGTAGAGACATTGTCATGGCCTCATTTAGGGATAGTTAGCCTTAGTTTGGGACAATTCAGGGCCTTAGGGAGAGTGCAGGTCCTATGTTAGGGGCAGAATTAGGACTTTACTTAGAAATGGAGTCAGGGTCATAGTTGGTGATAACTCAATTTCTTAGGTAGCGAAAATCTCGGTCTTCGTTAAGGACACATAAAGGTTTTATGGACAGTGCATGGCCACAGTTAGGGACAATGCAGGAACTGAGGGACAGTGTCACAGCCTTAGGTGTAGACAACAAGGGCCTTAGTTTGGAACATAACTGTGCATTAGGGAGAGTGCAGGGTCTAAGTGGAGGACAACAGTGAGACTTTTCTTAGGGACAGAGTTGGACATAGCACAGTGCTTTAGTTAGAGACAGAGCCTTAGTTAGGGACATAACAGCCTTTGTCAAGGACAGTGTATGACGTTAGTGACAGTATAGGGTCTAAGTTCATGACAGCACTAGGACTTTTCTTAAGGACAAAGTCAAGGCCGTAGTTTGACATGGCACAGGGTCTTCATTACAGATAACTCAGGGACTTAGTGAAGGACACATAATGGTCTTAAATAGGGGCCGTGTAGGGCTTTAGTCAGGAACAGTGCCTGGCACAGGGCAGAACTACGTTTAGGGACAGCGTAGAGCCTTAGATAAGGACACTGCCAGTGTCTCTGTTAGGGACAGACCTGGGCCTTAGGGACAGACCTTGGGTTTGGACAGCAGTGTCCTTGTTTTGGACATAACTGGGTCTTAGTTTAGGATGGTGTGCAACCTTAGCAACGGTGCAGAGTCTAAGATAAGGACGGCAGTAGGGCTTTTCATAGGGACACAGTCAAGACCATATTTGGACATAGCACAGAGCCTCTAGTCGGGGCAGGATCTGGGCCTTACTTGGATATAATCAAGGCCTTAGTTAAGGATGTACCAGGGTATTAGGTAAGGACACTTAAGACTCTTAGTTACAGAGGCTCGGGGCCTTCATTAGGGGCAACACAGGGCCTGAGTTAAACACAGTGTCAGGGCCTTAGGTTTGGGTGCAATGCCCTTACTTACAGACTTAACTGGGCCTTAGTTGAGGACAGTGCAAGACCTTAGCAACAGTGCAGTCTCCAAGATGAGGACAGCATCAGGACTTCTCATAGGGACAGAGTCAAGTCTGTAGTTGCACATAGCACAGGGCCTTAATTAGGGGGAGGGTCTGGGCCTTAGTTGGAGATAATCAGGGCCTTAGTTAAGGACATATAAGGGTATTAGGGACAGCATGGTCCCTAGGTTAGGTATACTGTCAGGGCCTTGCTGGAGATAGAAAGGGACTTAGGGGTGGTGTCAGGAGCTCAGTTAGGTATAGTACAGGGCCTTAGTTAGGGATGGAGCAGGGCCTTAGGATCAGTGCAGGGTCTAAGTTGAGGACAGCAATAGGACTTTAGTTAAGGACAGTTAGGGCCATAGTTGGGGATAATTCAGGGCCTTAGTAAAGAAAGATACGAGTCAAGTATAAGGACACATAAAGGTCCTTAGTTAGGGAAACATAGGAGCCTGGTGTAAGGACACATAAGGTCCTTAGTTAGGGAAAGCATGGCCTAATGCACAGTGTCAGGGCTTTAGTTATGACAGCAAAAACCTTAGTTAGGGAGATAACGTGGCCAGAGTTAAGGACAGTGCACTACCTTAGTAACAGTTCAGGATCTAAGTTGAGGACAGCATTAGAAATGTTCTTTGTCCATAGTTGGACATAGCATAGGTCCTTAGTTAGGATCAGTCTAGTTAGTGACAGCCCAGGGCTTTAGCCAGAGACAGCTCAGGCAGGCCTCAGTTAGGATCAGCTCAGGGCTTTAGTTAGAGGCAGTCCAGGGACTTATTAGGACAGAGTAGGGACTGAGGGACAGCTCAGCTTTAGTTAGGGAGAGTTTAGGTCGAGTTAGGGCCAGAGCATGGACTTAATTAGGGACAGCTCAGGGCTTTGGTTAGATGAGACAGAGCAGAGCCTGAGTTAGAGACTGTGTAGGGCCCAAGTTAGGGATACAGCAGTGCCTTAGTAAGGAACACTGCAGTAGCTTTTTTAGAGATGATAGCTTAGGGACTTATTTAGGTACAGCTCAGGGATTTACTAGGAAACCAAGCATGGCCTTTATTAGGGACAGTGCAGGGCCTTAGTGGCAGAGCAGGCCATTAGTTAGAGACAGCTCAGGGCCTTAGGGACAGTTTAGGTCTTTAGGGAGAAATAGCTCAGGGCCTTTGATATCAATGTGCTGATTTTGTGAATTTCCTGAATTCATGTATTCTAATAGTTTTTTTTTTGGTGGAATGGTGTGAAAAATTGGAATTTAAAAATCCACTGCTTCGGCCATATCCAGGTCATTCACAACCCAGAAGAAAGTGGCTCCTAGTATAATTTTTCCCTACTGTCTCTAAATTACACATGGATTTTGGGTCAACTGAATCTGTTAAGGCTTGGGCTCCATATGGAAGTTTGATGTTTTCCCTGATTTTATGGCATGGTATTGACATGGTGTTTTCAAAAGTAATTTATTTTCCATTAATTTTGAACATACGGACGTTAAAAACATAAAAACATGTTTTGTCTCCAGAGTAAAATATATTCCTACATAGTGATGTTGACATTATTTTAAAAGAAATTGTTTTCATACGCTCTTTTTCAGATTATTTATTGCTATTGTATACATATAAATTTTTGTGTATTGATATTTTGTCCCATAACTTTGCTGAATTAGTTTACCAGGTCAAATAATTTTTTGTTGATATAGAAAGTTTTATATATAAGATGGTTTTATCTGTGTTCTGTGAATAGGTGCAGTTTTAATTTACCTGTCCACTCATGGATGCCTTTTATTTCCTTCCTCAAGACTCTAGGTAGAATTTCTAGTATACTGTTGAGTAATGGTGGTGAAGGCCAGCTTCCTGGCCTTGTTTCTGTTTTTTTTTTTTTCATTACTTAATGAATCTTATTGAAATTATAGGTGTACAAAAATCATCACAACTCAGTTTTATCGCATTTTCATCCCAAACCTTCAGTGCATCCCCCCACCCCCCAACTTGTCTCATTGGGAAAACATAGGTTTTCCAAAGTCTGTGAGTCAGTATCTGTTCTGCAAAGAAGGTCATTGTATCCTTTTTTTACTTTCCACACGTAAGTGGTAGCATTTGATGTTGGTGTCTCATTGTCTGACTGGTTTCACTTTGTATGATAATTTCTAGGTCCATCCATGTTGCTATAAATGTTGTTGTTTCGTTCCTTTTAATGGCTGAGTAATATTCCATTGTGTGTATGTACCAGATCTTCCCTATCCACTCCTCTGTCGATGGGCATTTAGGTTGTTTCCATGACTTGGCTACTGTATAGAGTGCTGCAATGAACATTGGAGTACATGTGTCTTTTCGAGTCATGGTTTTCTCTGGATAGATGCCCAGGAGTGGGATTGCTGGATCAAATGGTAATTCTATTTTGAGTTTTCTAAGGAATCTCCATACTGTTTTCCACAGTGGCTGCACCAGTTTGCATTCCCACCAGCAGCAGTGTAATAGGGATCCTTTTTCTCCACACCCTCTCCAGCACTTATTGTTTGTAGACTTTTCGATGAGGGCCATTCTGGTGGCTGTAATGCGGTACCTCATAGTGGTTTTGATTTGCATTTCTCTAATAACGAGTGTTGCTGAACATCTTTTCGTGTGTTTTTTGGTCATCTGTATGTCTTTGGAGAATTGCCCGTTTAGATCTTCTGTCCATTTTTTGGTGGGGTTGTTTGTTTTTTTGGTATTGAGCTGTAGAAGGTGTTCGTAAATATTGGAGATTAGTCCCGTGTCAGTCAATTCATTTGCAAATATTTTCTCCCATTCTGTGGGTTGTCTTTTCATTTTGTTTAGGGTTTCCTTTGCTGTGCAGAACTTTTAAGTCCCATTTGTTTATTTTTCTTTTTATCATCATTAACAAGTGAATCTGAGAAGATTTTGCTGTCATTTATGTCAGAGAGTGTTTGGCCTATGTTTTCCTCTAAGAGTTTTATAGCATCCGGTCTTATATTCAGCTCTTTAATCCATTTTTAGTTTATTTTTGTGCATGGTGTTAGGATGTGTTCTAATTTCATTTTTTTACATGTGGCTGTCCAGTTTTCCCAGCACCACTTATTGAACAGGTTGTCTTTTCTCCAATGTATATTCTTGCCTCCTTTGTCATAGATTAGTTGACTACAGGTGTGTGGGTTTAATTCTGGGAGTTCTATCCTGTTCCACTGATCTATATTTCTGTCTTTGTGCCTGGCCTTGTTTCTGATTTCAGGAGTAACTGTTTCTGTCTTTAACTTTGAGCATGAAGTTTGCTGTGGCTTTGCACACTACTTTTTTCCATATTGAACAATCTTTAATTTTACATTCTTGAGTGTTTGTAACATGAAATAGCACTAGAGTCTGATTATAGCCTTTTCTGCAATAATTGATATGATCATGTGTTTTTGCCTCATATCTTTATTGTGGTCTAATACACTGAGTAGTGTTGGTATGTTGACCAACCTGAAATTTCTGTTGTAGATACATTTGCTTATTATATTATCCATTTAATGTTCTGTTGGTTTCAAGGTGCTCTTATTTTGAGGAGGATTTTTACATTCCTATTTGTAAGGCACACTGATGTAGTTGACTTCCTATGATATATTTGTGTGACTTTATTAGCTTTGGCTTGGTGTTACTGAAGGGTTAGCGTTAGAGCTGGGACTTGTGTGGGGGTTGGGGCTGGTTTATGTTTACCATTATGGTTTAGGTTTTCTGGTGGTGATTTACGGTGATGATTTATTTATGTGTATGGATAATTAATACATTTTATGCTTTATGGTTATGATTTTGGTTAGGGTTATGGTTTTGCTTATTGTTTAAAGTTTATGCTTCAGGTCTCAGGGTGTTAGGGTTAGAATTAGGCTATGGGTTTGAGTATGGGTTAGGTAAGATACGGGTTTAGGGTAAGGGTTAGGGCTAATGTTAGGTGAAGATTTAGGGTCGGGGTGAGAGTTTAGGGTTAGGGTCAGTGTCAGCATTAGGCTCCAGGTCGAGTTAGGCCATTCTTCTTCTGTTTCTCTCATCCTGAGCTCTGACAGAAGATGAATGACATGTCTGCTCTGGTCACTCACTGTTTCAAATTAAACTCAACCTTAGTCAAGTGTTCTTAGGCCCTCAGTGATCACACAGGATTTTGTTCTGCCTTCCCACTTGAGCCAGAGGGCCCCACTCTGTCTGTGCAGTCCCAGGTCCAGCACGGCCCTGACATGCAGAGTGCTCAGTAGACCTGTGCGAAGTTATATAGGACTGGGTGCATCCAGCCGCCATCCCCCAGGTGCTGCTCTTTTGAGGGCTGGGGAACCCTCCTGAGACTGGATGGATCTTTTTTCCATCTGCATGGGTGTAGAAACAGGCCTCAGAGCAGCCCTTGGCCTCTGACCATCCAGGCAGGCATTCTCAGTCTTCCAGCTGAGATCAGCCTTGGCTCTCAAGCTCCCATGGCCAATTACTGAGCTGATTGCACTGCTGGGTAATGAACAGCTATGTTGGGATGCTTCAGTCCCCAGCATCCATGTCCTTGAGCAAATGCCTCCTCCCTCATGTCCTCTTAGCCTGATAAGAGAGGTAATAACCCTTCAAATGTTGAATGTGGCACTGGTCACCACAACCACACACAGACTATGGCTCTGCAATCCTTTGACCTTCTGGTTGTAACAAAGATTGACCTTTATGTTCGTTGAGAGTCAGAGGTATGGAAGCACCTGGGCCTCCTGACAGGCAGTTTCACATTGAGGCCGTATGGCCTTGGGGAGACATGTGCACACCTGGCCCATGCCCTGTGGTCTCTGGAAAGCCACCAACCATGGTACCGTGGTGTAGAATACTCCTTGAGACTCTCACTGTCTCATTGAGTAAGAATTTCTTTACCTCCCTAGCATTTGGTCTCTGCTCTTTGAAAAGGAGAGAGAAAAGCCTGGGTAATGAGGAAATGTGTTCTTCATGGGTGAGTGAGTCACGTGGCCATGGAGCAGGTGTGACTCCCGGGCTCCCATCTCCCAGTGCCAGGAATGAGTTCTGTGCTTTCTGAGGGCACGCAGGCTATTCTTGGCCAACCTCTGAGATGTGAGGACCCAGTGCCCAAGTCAGGAACCCTGAGTTTACCCCCAGCCATAAAGTTGATTTTTGAGCAAGTGGAAGAGCCTCTTGTCATCCTGGAAGGACAGGAAGAGCACTGAATGGATGGTCACAGCCCCTGACCCTCAGGTGAACTCTTTCTTTCCTTGGGCTTCAGATACACAGCTATGCAGTGGGCTGTCAATCATGTGGAATCGGCTGCTTTCCCCAACCCACCATCTATGCTCAGTATCTCAGTTTTGGAGTATTATATCTTATCTGACTCCTGTCCCCATATTTGCCGTGGACCAATCCCATGATCCACCCACCTCAAAGATGAGCATATGATCTGTGGCCAGCTAGTCCCATGCTCCATCCTCTTGGTGCTCTGGTGGGTTCAAGGACGAGAATAGGACTCAGGTTGGAGCAAAGTTATTTAAAGCAGTGACTTTCTATGGAACATAATGGAGAGACCCTTTCCAGTAGAATGGACATGAGCAGTTGTCAGCCTGGGGTGCTCGAGGCCCCTGATGCAGGGTGCGGGGGTTGGGGGGGATGGAGAGAGAGAGACAGAGAGAGACAGAGACACAGACTGACTGTGCCTTTGGATGGGGTCACCACAAAGTTACTTAGCAGGAAAGGTGACCAGGTCACACTGTGAGAGTGTGCGCTCCTGTCCCACCAGACCCAGAATGGCTCCTATTACTGCCTCTTGCAACTATTATTTTATTTCTCTCATTAAGAAACTTATTATTTATTGTACATCATTAGGTGTGTCCAGTCCCTTGGAATCAAAAAAGTCCTAGCTGACACATCAGATTCAGTAACCCCGAGACTCCCCCTGGTCAGGTGTCCTCATTCATGGAGTCGTGGTGATCAGTGGTGAAGATACTGCATGGAGTCAGATCTTAGGGGAGATGCTGGACATCTTTGTACCTGTTCCTTCTCTGTCCAGGAGAAGGAGAAGCCCCAAAATAATGAGAGGAGAAGCAGCAGGGGAAGGAGGTCCCTGGGTGGTTAACTGGTCTCTTTGTATTTTCCTTATTTTGGGTTCATTTTTAGTGTGTTTTTATTACAAAACCACACATTTCCTTTACATTTCACATTTGATAAATAGATTTTTTCTCATTCGACCTTTAATTTTTCGTCTCTTTTAGCTCTCTACAGAATTGTCACAATTAATGAACATATTGATCCCTTGCTATTAGCTGAAGTCAAGTTACTTTATTCTGGTTTTATTCTGGTTCCCCCGTTAGAGATTTTTCTGTTCCACCTCCCATCCAGGGCACATGAAATGTTGTCATCCTGTGTGTTTAGGCTCTTCTGGGCTTTGACGCTTTCTCAGACTCTCGTTGTTTCTGTGACCTTGACACAGTTGAGGAGGGCTGTCATGTATTTTGTAGACTGTCCCACATCAGTATTTTCTTGGTGTGTTTGTTGTGATTACACGGGGTTTATGGGTTTTGTGGAAGCAGATCAGAGCAGTCAGGTGAAATCTCAACATTTTTGGTCAAAGGCTCAGACTCTCAAGGCAACTTAGCACTGTTCATATTAAATTTGGCCACGCGGCTGAGGTCGTGTTTGTCTGTGAAATTGTTTCTCCCATGTCCATATTATGTGTCGTACTTAGAAGAAAATCACCTTGGGAACCAGCACTTATGGAGAGAGGCTTTAGCTCCACCTCCTTGGTGGATAGCTGAGTGTCTATATCAATTATATGGAATGCTGCATAGGATGTTTCTATTCAACCCAATTTATAAAAAGTGTGTGTAATCATTTCTTATACTGTTGTTGACACCTGAATAGTTATTTTATACTTGTGGTTATAATGTAGCCATACAGTATTTTGGTGCAGTTTATTCTTGCTTGGCTGTTGAGAGCTTCTTCCATTGTCTCATGGAATTATGTCAAATGAAAACATCTTGTAGGTTTTTCTTTTGGTTGTTCTTCCCTTGGTACTTTTTTACTTTCTGATACTTGAAGTTTATCATGGCTCAGATAGTTACTCTCTGAGTCCCAGTAGCAGCCCTATCTTCAAACAGCCCTAATCCCTTTTATTAGAGGATGGTACTAAAAACTTACATTTGGAAGCTGACAATGCACTGAAATATATGCAAATATTCCAACCTTTGCATATACACTTTATTACAAAGATTTCTATGAGAAACTGTCTGTAATCATGTTAAGATAAAGATGCGTTTTTATAGATGTCACCAACCTGATCCATTATGTTATGGATATTGTAACCTTCTCCCTTTGCATATGTGGAACTTCCTAGTCCAATACTGAGAACCCTGCCTTCCACCATCTGTCATTTTATTAATTCATGGCTGGCTCTCTTCCAGATTACAGACATAGTGGTTTCAGCATTTTTAGTTCCTACCCCCGAAGAAAGAATATTGTAAAATATAGTCCACTGCTTAGGTACCGGGCATTTTACCCTTACTCTATAGATTGCATTTAATTACAAAGTTACTGAGGTTGGCACATTTTGTCCCACCACCAGCGGTGAGTTTTTCCCCCACACACCTTTTTTTTTTTTTTAAATTCTGGAATGCATCCTGTGGCACTCCCATATCCTAAAACTTAATATATTGTGATTTGTTGGGCTGTAAAAATGTATGGGTTTAGACAAATGTGTAGTTGCAAGTATTCATCACCAGGGAATACGGAATAATTGAAATATGGAATATTCAATCCCCCACCCACAACCTGTTTGCCATCTCAGTTTTACGTGTTCCAGAACGTCATAAATGGGGTCATGAAATGTGTAGCCCTTCAGATTGGCTTCTTTCACTTAGCAGTATACGTGTTTTTGCATGGGCTGAAGGTTCATTCTTTTATATTTCTGAATACTATCCTATTGCATGTGTATGGGGGGGGAATAATTTCCCCTCTACCCTTTGTTTTCATTGTGATCCCCCCTCGTTATGAAAATGAAAGGCCGATGACCTGGAGAAAAACTCACAGAAGTTTAATACCATGTGTACATCTTACATGTAAAGGAGATATTCATGAGGACTGAGTAACACCCTGAAATGGCCGAAGCCAACACCTTAAATAACATCTTCATCTAAAGACAAAAGAATGGAAGGGCATGGTTGTTGTGCAGATTTAAGTGTTAGCTTTCTCCATTGATAAGAGTTTCTTGAGGGAGTTCCTGTCCTGGCACTGTGATTAATGAATCTGACTAGGAACCATGAGGTTGTGGGTTCAATCCCTGGCCTTGCTCAATGGGTTAAGGATCCGGCATTGCTGTGAGCTGTGGTGTAGGATCCCGCGTTGCTGTGACTGTGGCAAAGGCTGGCAGCTGTAGCTCCATTAGACCCCTAGCCTGGGAACCTCCACATGCTGCGGGAGTGGCCCTCAGAATACCAAAAAAAAAAAAAAAAGTTTCTTGAGATTTAGTAATCCTTCCATTCCTGGTGTGGAGAGGGAGACAACCATTCAAGTGGAGATTTTCCTTATAAATGTAACTTTCCCTCCAAAAAAAGGGTAATCTTGATTTGATTTTTCAGAGATTCTCCACTGTGTTCTTTTTTAAAAAAATAATCAGCTTAAAATATTCCTTATACTAACAGGCATGCTTAGCTGTCCTTGAAATGGACATATTTTGATGCACTTACGCATTTTCTTTCTCATTTTTTTCGGGCCATACCTGCAGTATATGGAGGTTCCCAGGCTGGGGGGGGGTCAGGATGTCTATTTGAGTTTTTTCTTATTTTTTCAGATAGGATTTTATCACTTTGAACTTCCTTCTAAGAATTGCCTTTGCAGCATCCCACCAATTTTGTATGTTTTTTGGTTCTTTTTTTTTTTTTTGGCTTTTTAGGGCCATACACATGGCATATGGAGGTTCCCAGGCTAGGGTCTGAAATGGAGCTACAGCTGCCAGCATACACCACAGCAACAGCAACGCCAGATCCGAGCCATGTCTTCAACCTACAGCACAGCTCATGGCAATGCCACATCGTTAACCCACTGAGCAAGGTCAGGGATCGAACCCACAATCTCATGGCTCCTAGTCGGATTCGTTAACCACTGCGCCATGATGGGAATTCCCATTGCTGTTTGTTTTGAGGTATTTTCAAGTTTCCTTTTTGATTTCCTCATTGACCGGTTGTTTCTTAGTAGCACATTGTTTAGTCTCCATGTAGTTGGTTTCTTTCTCTTTTCTTTTCCTTTGGTTGATTTCTAGTTTCATGCTACTGTTTTCAGAGAAGATGCTTGAAATGACTCCTATATTCTTAAATTTGTTGAGGTTAGTTTTGTGCCCCAGTATGTGGTCAGTCCTATGTACATCTGAAAAAAATATATATTGTAATTTTTTTTGGATACAATGCTCTGAAAATATCCATTAAATGTAGCTGTTCTATTGTGTCATTTAGGATCTCTGTTGCCTTATTGATTTTCTGTCTAGAGGCTTTGTCCTTGGATGTGAATGGGCTGTAAAATCTCCTAACCATAACCCTGCTATTATTGTACTCCCATCAAACTCCTCTTTTTCTTTTTCTTTGTAGTTGAATAATCTTATGTTAGGTGTATATATGTTGATGAGTATAATATCCTCTTCTTGAATTGATCCTTTTAACATTAAATAGTTGTTGTGTACAGCACTGCAGGGCAATGGGGAATCCTGGAAGAGGGATGGCGCAGTATAGCAAAACACACAAGACTGCTTTATGTTTAGAAAGTGGGGGACCAGGGGGCACTCTGTTCTGCAGAACAAAAGGGCACCTAGGCTTTAGGCCACATGACTTTTATTAAGGCAGGTGATGAGATTAGTGTGTAAGGTGATGAGATTAGTAGTGGTAGGATTAAGGAAGGTGACAAGATTAGTGGGAAGAACAGGCATAGGCAATGATTATTTTCTTAGTGATATCAAAGGGGGTAACCTCAGGACAGAGTGAAGTTGTTTATAGAATAACATGAATATCTTGTCTTTGAAGGAGACAAGGAGTTCTGTACTTTAGAACTCTGAGTCCACAGATATTTGCCTTCTGCAGAGTTCAGCTGTTGAGTGGTCTCCAACAAATAGTGTCTTCCTTTAGCTTTCTCGATGGCCTGTGTTTTAAAGTATATTTTGTGTTGTGAGTCCTACCTTCTTGTCATTTCCATTTCCATGAAACATCTTTTTTCAATCCCCTCACTTTCAATCCATGTGTGTCCTTTGCCCTAAGGAGGGTCTCTTTTAGACAGCATATTGTTAGCTCTTTTTTTTTAAGTCCTGTGTGCCACTTTATGTCTTTTGATCAGAGCATCCAGTCCATTGACATTTAAGCTTATTACTAATTTTTTTTTACTCAATGAATTATATTACATTTATAGTTGTACAATGACCACAAAACCCAATATTACAGCATTTACATCTAAGGTAGTTATTGATAGGTATATATTGAGATTTAATTTAATTTTTTAAATTTATTTTTGTTTTTATTACTCAGTTTTATTACATTTATAGTTGTACAACCATCATCACAACCAAATTTTATAGCATTTCCATCACAAACCCCCAGCCCATCCCCCACCCCCATATTTATTGCCGTTGTAAACCTTGCTTCCCAGTTGATTCTGTGTTTCTCCTTTGTTCCTTTCTTTTTCTTTGTGTGGTTTGATAATTTCCTTTTATTTTATGCTTGTGTCCTCTTCTTGCTGGTTTTTTGAATCTGTTGTTTGTTTTTGATTTTTTCATTGTCCGGTTTTTCAAGTATATGAGCCCTTTCTTATGTTTGCCAACTGTAGACCGATAGTCATATAGGCTCAAACACATTGTAAAAAAAAGGTCTAGATTCTCTTACTATCCTTCCCCACATTTTGTGATTTTGATGTCCTTTTTTACATCTTCACGTTTATCCTTTTGCTGTCCATTGTGTTTATCATTGTTTTCACAGTAGCTTTTTTTTTCTTTTAGATCTGTATACTGCCTTATTTAAGCACTTACTTTCCTACGTGATTTCCTTTATCCTATATCTTCTTGCTTCTTTCCTGTTTTGAGGAGACCATTTAATATTTGTTTGGATAGATTTAGTATTGCTGTACTCCTTAAGCTTTTGCTTGTCTGAAAAGTCCTGTATTTTTCCTTTATCCTTGGTGACCTGGTGAGGTGAGGGTAGCAGGTTGTGCATGATTGAAAGTCTCTTGGCAGTGGCAGTGATCCCCCAGGAGGTGGGGGAGGCGTCTGGAGCCCTTGGCAGTGGTAACAGTGGGGTGTGTGCATTCCCAGGAAGGTGGTTGCAATGGCAGTGCACAGTTTTCTGGTCTTCTGCAGTGGCAACCTCTAGGGTGATTGGGGCAATAGGCAGTGCCTGGTCATGGGACCCTCAGTGCAGGCAGACGGTGCCCACCTCTGGAGTTGGAGTTGGCTGCAGAGGTTTGCACCTGCCCGCGAAGCCCATGAAAGAGGCACCCTGCTGCCTGAGAGTCTGTGCATAGAGAAGGAAGTTCCTGTGGCGGTCCTGCCCCTGCCCCCTCACCCTCCCCAGCAATGGTGCTTTGCTTCTCTGGTGGTCCAGGCCTCCACAGACACTCCCTCCGTTATGGTGCACCACTCCGTAGCCCCCCCCCGCCCCTGCTGTTTTTCATACAGCCAATCCTGATTCTTTACCTGGACTGACTTCCAAAGCCTGAACCTCAGCACCTGGGCCCTGCCTGAGTGTCTCAGGCTGTGGTGTGCTGGGTGGTGGTGCTGATCATCTGTGGAGCTCTCTGCTTTTCCCTCCTCAGACCGGTTGCTGTGCTTTTCTCTGAGGCTTTGAATCTCCTCCTCCACCCCAGCTGATTTCCCTGCCTGTCAGGGGCCTCCCAAGGTGCAGATTCCTTTCCTCTTTCACAGCTGCTCCTCAGGATTGTTGGTCATGCCCCAAATTCTTTTTTTTTTACCTCTTCTCTCCCTCTTTTTTCCTTTCGTTCTGCCTGGTCATGTGGCAGTTTTTTTTTTTTTTTTTCCTTTTTGGGTCTGAGGTCTTCTAGCATTCAGTAGATACTTTATGAGAATCATTTTAAGAGTAGAGTTTTGAAAATGTAGGAGGTGAGCTCCACATCGCACCCCACCATTTGATCATGGATACCCATCTACAGTTTTTATAGTTTTGCATTTAAAATTTTGCCTCTGGATACTTTTGATTAAATTTTGGTGTAAGTTGTAGCGTTAGTGTCTACATTCTCTTGATTGCCTGTGCTTTCCAAGTAATTATTCTAAAACTATTTTTGAAGAAGGCATGGGATATTTGGCTCTATTTCAGTTTGAATTTCCAAATGTAGTGGATTCTGCAGTCTTGCCTTCTCAGAGTATGGCTTCCACTGAACTGAGAGGTTGTGGTCTGCACTTCCCAGCTGGCCAGCAGGCGGCACCAAGCTCGCCTCTCTTATCCTTTAGGTGCATGTGTGTTCCACTGGTGGACCTGGCTCATGAGGGAACTGGGCTCTTCATGCTGTTGATAGAAGCTAGGCCTCCTCAGGGTCTGCCATGGTTTTAGCTTTGGGACAACACTCAGGTGAGTCCATGTAGGCAGGAAACAGATGTCTTCGTGAGGCTAGAAGCTTTCTCTGTGTAACTTAGTGGTATGAGGGTGTCTGTTTTCAGAGGATCCAGCAGAGGAAGGCCTTGAAGGGAAAAACTGTGGAGTGTAATTAGTTTTCTGTGTGTGTGGTGCTTATGGTGTCCAGAGTTCTTTGGGGTGTCATGTCCTGGCACCATTAATTGAGAGGACTGTCCTTTCCTTTTTTATGTTCCTGG
Organism: Catagonus wagneri; assembly: GCA_004024745.2. Classification (NCBI taxonomy): domain Eukaryota; kingdom Metazoa; phylum Chordata; class Mammalia; order Artiodactyla; family Tayassuidae; genus Catagonus; species Catagonus wagneri. The sequence goes on from PVHT020000053.1 coordinate 1,017,107, forward strand.
CCCCTTTGTTAGGAGTTAACTGATGATATACCAATGGTTTTATTTCTGTGTTCTCTATTATGTCCCTCTTGTCTGTGTGCCTGTTCCTGTGCCAATACCACATTGTTTTGGTGACAGTAACTTCATAATGTAATGTAAAGTCAGGGAGGGAGATGCCTCCAGCTGTGTTCTTGTATTTTAGGGTCACTTAGGCTATTCAGTATTCTTGAGTGTTGCATACAAATGGCCGGATTTTTTGTTGTGTTTCTGTGAAAAATGCCCTTTGAGTATTGGAGGGATTGCACTGAATGTACATACTGCTTCTGTTGCCAAATTAAATTACACATGACCCTGGAAGTCACATGACCTAACTCTGTAACAAAATTTGGTGAGCCAGCTAGGAGGATGGACTTTGCTCTGCTGTTCCATCCAGTAACTCAGCCAGTACTTGCTTACTGACCTGGAATCAACAAGACTTGTTAAATGATGGCAGTTTGCCCCAGTCCTGGACTTCTGGGCCAGTGAGGGCTACTGAATTCAGTCTGAGATCAAAAAGCAGCCAAGGGTTAAAGTGCTCCTCAGGTAAAGACATTTTTTACCACCTTGGCGTATCTACAATTAGGATGCTTGCTCTAGATTGGGTTTGTATTGAGGAACCAAATTACATGGGGGGGCTGACCCCACTCAAACCAATAAAGCTAAGGTTGGTTACAGGGGTTGGCTGATTAAGGGGAAAGATTCTGGTTGGTTGGAGTGAGACCTCAATAGAGTGGTTGGTATTTTGAATAAAGCTGATCCTCTAGTAGTGGTTATTACTCTGAATAAAGCTGATGCTCTAGTAGTGGTTGAGAAAAAGAATTGACCATCTTTTTGGACAAGTTCCTGGCAAGGGGATTGGACGTGACAGTAAGTCATCTAGAGATCAACGCAAGGTAAGAAATTTCCTCTTGCTCCAATTTCTCGTCTATTCTCTGCAGTCTTTTCCTTTTCTTTCTCTGTAGTCTTAGGGTTAGCGTTGGGTTGTTGTTATGGTTTATAGGGTACGGGTTATGGGTTAGGAGTTAGGATTTGGGTTAGGGTTCAGATTCTAGTTTCAGACTTAGGGATCCAGTTTGGCTTTGGGTTAGGTAAAGATTTAGATTATAATAAGACTTATTGTGTGGTTTACAGATCAGGTAGGGTATGGTTTAGGTTAAGGGTTAAGGTTAGTATAAGAATAGTGCATAGGTTTAGTGTAAGGGTAAAAATTTGAATTAGTGCAAGGTCGAGTTCAGATCAGTGAAGGGTGAGTTAGGAAGAGCCCAGGGTCCTATTTAGCGAAAGATCAGGGCTTTAGTAAAGGACAGTGTGGGGTCTTAGAGGTACCATATCCTTGGTTAGGAGAGCAAATAGGTTTCTTTAGGGACAGAGTGGACCTGTAGACAGACAATACCTGGCTCTGGATAGAGAGAATGAATGGTTCCAGTTAGGGAGCATAGGGTCATATTTGATGAGAGAGCAAAGCCCTAGTTAGGGATAGCGGAGGGCTCTGGTTAGGGTTAGGGTTAGCATATAGATGAAGGGAAGGGTTAGGATAAGGGATGTGATACTGGTTGGATTTAGGGTTAGGGTACAGATTAGGGAAAGGTTAGTTTTAAGGTATGGAGTAGAGATTAGGGAATAGGCTAGGAGTAGGGTATGGGTTAGGATTTTGCTTAGTAAAGGGTAGGATATGAGTAAGAGTACGCATTAGGGTTTAGAGTTAGGGGTTTAGGGTTAGGATTAGGGATGGGTTTAGGGGTGTAGGGTTGGGGTTTAGGGGTTTAGGGGTTAGGTCTAGGTTTAGGTTTAGGGGTTAGGGTTAAGGTTATGATTAAGGTTTAGGGTAAGGGTTAGGGTTAAGGGTTAGGGTTTAGGGATAAGGTTAAGGGATAGGGGTTGGGGTTAGGGGTTGGGGTTAGGGTTAGGGTTAGGGTGTCGGGTTAGGGTTAAGGTGTCGGGTTAGGGTCAGGGTTAGGGTGTCGGGTCAGGGTTAGGGTGTCGGGTCAGGGTTAGGGTGTCGGGTCAGGGTTCGGGTGTCAGGTTAGGGTTATGGTTAGGGCGTCGCGTTAGGGTTAGGGTATTGGGTTAGGGTGTCGGGTTAGGGTGTCGGGTTAGGGGTTAGGGTGTCGGGTTAGGATTAGGGTTAGGGTTTGGGTTTAGGGTTAGGGTTTAGGGTTAGGGTTTGGGGTTAGGGGTTAGGGGCTAGGGGCTAGGGGACCTGTGGCATATGGAAGTTCCCAGGCTAGGAGTCAAATTGGAGCTGTAGCTGCTGGTCTACACCACAGCCATGCCAGATATAAGCCATATCTGCAACCTACACCACAGTTCATGATATCATATCCTTAACCCGCTGAGTGAGGCCAGGGATCGAATCCTCATCCTCATGGATACTAGTCAGGTTCGTTACTACTGAGCCACATGGAGACTCAAGAACTATTTATTAATGTGTGTCTAAATCACCTAACACAGACTAGGAAGTTAAAAAACATTTACTCAATTACGTATCTGGATAACGGTGTTTAACCCTGGGTGTGGGCCTTCTAGCACCCAAGGTTTCACATTCACTCCTTTCAGCTATTTACTACTTGAATAGCCTTGGGCAGGTTGTTTGGCAGCTGGAACATGGGCCAGTAATAGGTTAACTACTCTTCTGTTGCATTTCATGTTCTTTGTCTGAAAAAATAGGGACAATAATACCATCTTCACCAGCTAGTTACGAGGATTTAAAGATAAAGTCACAGGGCACAGTGCCTGGCCCAGAGAAGGGATCTGAGAATTACCACTTCCTTCCCCAGGGTTGATACAATTACTTCAGTCTTTTACGCAGATGAGCCCCCTCACTGAACATGGAGACTATCTTCACTTGCTGTGGTCATTTCTGTCATGCTGCACTTTTAAGTAGTATGACCTTAGAATACTAGTTCCGATGTTTCTGGCTTCCACACCTATAATGCTCACACTGTAATTCTCCACAAGAGTAAATCCACTGTGAAGGGAAGGGAGAGGCTGCATGTTAACGTGAGAAAAGGCCAAATGTTTAAGTACTGACGCTTTTACGTGGAGATGGAGCTTGACCTGATAACGTCTCCATCCAGGCTACCCTACCCATGTTTACTCTGGTCTGTTGACTTTGGACTTGCATTCATTTGAACTAGCAAAAATCATCACATTCTTGAACATGATCAGTGCTGGGTCCTCCAGATAGTAGCTGCCTCTATCACAATGATTCCAGCTACTCCAGAAATTTCTGCAGATACAGGAGCTGCAGGGGTACCTAATCCAATCTGGGCAGGTCAGAGTCATTTCTCCAGAATTTAGAATTACTCTCAATTCCTCTCAGTCTCAGTGAAGGAGATGGAAAGGCAGGAGCTAATGGGGCCTTCATTTTCCATAAAAATGCAGTGCTACTCTGTTGGATGAGAAAACCAAACCAATAAGTTAATTAAACTGGAGAAGGGAGACTGTGGCAAGATGGCGGAGAAGTAAGAGGTCTCGCTCACCCTCTCCCACAAATACATCAAAAAACGCATCTAAATATAAAACAAGTTGGACAAGTCATCATCTGAATGCTGATTAAACCTCCAAAAACTGCAAGAAACCCTTGAAATAACTGGGTAGAACAACTGAAGAAAAAAAAAAAAAGGTGAGAGAGAAAAGCAATTAGGACGGTAACCAGCACTCCAGGGAGGGAGCTGTGAAAAAGAAAAGTTTCCTGGGAAGAAACATAAACAACGATCAGCGGATCAACGACCAACGGAACTAGAGGGACAGCAAAGCCTGAGAAAAATGCAGCAGCTGGATTGAGATAGGAAAATCGGAGTTAGAGACCTGAATACCGGTGCAGACACCACAACCTGAGGCGCCGGGCGGTGCCTGGGAGCTAAGACACAGGTTCCTAAGGTTAGTCCCTGCGAGAGGGCAGAGGTCGGTGACCGCGGCAATAGCGGGAATAGGACAAGGAACAGCGATATTCTAGGATTTGTGGAGAGCAAAACCAGGACTGAGGGAACCGAGGAAGTCTGGTCCCGCAGGGGAGGCAAGCCTCCATTGTTAGGGAAGAGGAGAAGAGGAGGGGCTGGCCGCCATAGGAAGCAACTTGAACTAGCGCACAAGGTGGGGCGACGGTGACCCGCCAAAGAGAGCGGAGGTGGGGAGGAGCCAGTGGAGGCTGCAGCTGCGGCGGCGGGAGCGGAGCTGTGCCTTGAAGCCCATGGGCGGAGCACGGTGCCAGGTTGTGGACCCAGGCGCCTGCGCCAGCCAGCATTGGCAGGGGTGGCGGGGCCCTGGGCCGGTCCACAGACCTAGGCGACTGCGTCAGCCCACAGAGCTGGTAGCTCTGGCGGGCGGAGCAGTGCGCGACCACACGGAGCTAGCTTTCGCAGAGGAGCGGGGCCGGTGCCAGCTGCTGCCGCTCACCCCAACAGACGAGAAAGCATCAGCGGAAGGGCAGAATAAACGCCAGCCTGCTGAGCCAGCCTCTGACAGGTATCGCTTGTGGTTCCAGGCACCTCAAAAGAGGACTTTACAATCGAACACTAGTTTCCCGTGGCTCTCACTCCCAGAGGAAATCATACTTCCTGCTGCTGCTATTGCCAAATGCTTAAGACACCTGGTAGATCTGCCTAGAGCTCGCGACCACGTCCCAGGGCTGGGCAACTAGGAGTGGACAGCGCCACCTTCCTGCAATTGAGAGCATAGAGACTAGGCTCCCACTGTCGACTTTAGCCATTCCTACACTCTCACAGAGAACACTCAGAGTACC
>PVHT020000053.1:1026010-1036787 GCA_004024745.2 Catagonus wagneri
GGGAGGGAATGGGGATAACTAGTGCTTTAATGATGGAATAGCAAGGAGCTCCAACTGTATTGCATGGGGAACTATATCTAATTACAGGTGACAAATCCATATATGTATATGTAATCGGGTCACCACATGGTGCAGTTGGAAAATCTGACAGAAATCTGTAAACCAGCTATAATGCAAAAATAAAAATAAATAAATAAATAAATAAACTGGAGAAGGAACTTCTTGAGTTTCCTGCATGAGCCCAGTTTTTGTGGATAAATTGCATCTGAAATATTGCTGCTTTGACTTCAATGAAATGTCTTTTAGCTTAAATTCCATGAGTTTCCTTAAGGAGCAACTGAAGTTCTATTCAACTTAGAAATTAATATTAAAACAGACTGTTGCTGTTTCCAGACTGTGAAAGAAAACTGCAGCATTGGCTGAGCAGAGGGCAGGGCATAATGCATGTAGCACGGTGCTTAAAAATTCATGTAAAAAAAAAAGGTTTTCTAAATGTGTTTCTTGCTCACTAAGTTAAAAACAGTTATTTAATTGAAAAGATGTTCTAAATATTCAGCAATGATATAAGGAGTTCTTTAAAGACGCATAAAAAAGAGAAGGAGTTCCCATCCTAGCTCAGTGGTAATGAACCTGAGTATAATCCATGAGGATACAGGTTTGCTCCCTGGCCTCACTCAGTGGGTTAAGGATCCGGCATTGCTGTGAGCTGTGGTGTAGGTCGCAGACATGGCTCAGATTTGCGTTGCTGTGGCTCTGGCGTAGGCTGGCAGCTACAGCTCCGATTGGACCCGTACACTGGGAAACTCCATATGCTACAGGTGTGGCCCTAAAAAGACAAAAAAATAAATAAATAAAGTAAAAAGAGCCAGTTTTTGAGGCCAACATCAGAGCGCAAATCCCTGAAGGACAGTCTGGCTTGAGACTCTGGCAGGCTCTCCAATGGCCTCTTTCCAGTGTCAACAAAGGTTTGCGTGTATGTCTCCGGCAAAGGAAGAAACATTTTCCTGCCACTGGAGGGAGGAAATCATTACTGAGGAGTCATGAGTGGCTGTGGGGCATGTAATCCAGGCCTCTGCTGGCCTGGGGGTGGTTCACAAAGGCTGGCCTGCAGCCAAATGCAGACAATACAGAGCAAGGGTCCCTCTCCCAAGCTCCGCAAGCACAGGTAGCAATGTTATAATGGGGTTAATGGGGTTAACTAGCAAAAACATAGCACCTCACCACCTGCAATGTGGAGCTGGAGCGTGATGGCTCCCAGACTCAGAAACTAAGCAGGTTGTTAGTGAAATATTTAATGTTAAAACATTAAATATTTAATGTTAAAACATTAACATTTTAATGTTAAAAACATTTACTTTGAGGCATCGTATTTGTTCATTTATTACTGTTAAGATGTTTGTCCCAGGAGGTTGAATTTGTCCCATACCTTGTGACAACTAATGGCTATGAGGTCAGTGATCTCACCACGGGTCACCCAGGTGGAATATAAAATCTGGAAGCCCTGTCATTACTTGGCAGGACTTACTCTAACAAGAAAAAAACATGTCATCCCAAATTTCTAATTTTAAAGCTCAACACAAAATTGCATTCTTTCTAACTTTGAGTCCCACAGCTGCCTGGGTTTGGTCAATGGCTCTGGGATTGCATGGGTCATGGAGGGAGGCAGGAGTCGGGTGGCAGGGCTCATGTGGGCCCGCCCTGGCTGGCCCTGTGCATCCCTGTGGGTCTTTGGGCAGAACAGCCTCCTCGTTATTTGGGACATGTGGGTGATGCTAACTGCAGGTGGTGTTTTTGTACATGAAAGAAGATAATATGGATGATGCAGAACATGGCAGCTTTTTCTTTTGAAACAGAGAGAAACCAAATCTGAGCAGTGACTTGCCTCAGGTTCCCAGACAGTGAGGGACACGCTGGGCAAAGACCCCAAGTCCCATTCACATCCTTTCCAATGGTATCCTTTGGAGTGTACCACTGGTTGGAGTTAACGTTGTGGCTCAGTGGTTAACGAATCCAACTAGGAACCATGAGGTTGCGGGTTTGACTCCTGGCCTTGCTCAGTGGGTTAAGGATCCGGCGTTGCCGTGAGCTGTGGTGTAGGTTGAAGAGGCGGCTCGGATCCCCCGTTGCTGTGGCTGTGGCGAAGGCCGGCGGCTACAGCTCCTGTTAGACCCCTAGCCTGGGAACCTCCATATGCCATGGGTGTGGCCCTAGATAAGGCAAAAAGACAAAATAATAATAATAATGTGTACCTCTGGGAGGCTGGGAAAGGCCATTTGTCAGGTAAAAAATATAAAAATCAGAAGCCATTACCTGGCCCATCTGTGGGACCCACCGAGTAAATGATAGCAGCTCTTGAGGATGGAAAAGTTATATCCCTTCTTCCACAGGTACACTCACAAGGAGAGGTCGAAGGAAGAGATGATGACTTGACTCTGGTCCTTGAAATGAGAAACTAAGTGAGGCAGGGACGTGGGCTCCAAAGCACGGAACCCCGACACAGGCGGGTGGGTGGGCGCCACACTCACCACTCACATGAACGTGACGGTTCTGAAAGGCCACCGGCCACAGGCCGTGTACAGCGAAGAGCACCAGCTCTGACACGGATGTTATCAGGATCCCCTGAGAGCCGTGGCCCTTCATGAGGTGAGGAGGCGTCCTGGCGTCTGGCAGGAGGAAACTTGTGATCTGCTGCACTTTTTGAAATAAAAACACACGGGCTGTCATTTCTTAGGAGTGGCTGGGAGTCTAGAATAGACATGCCTCCCTCGCCTAAGATGATGCAGTACAATGAAAAGAGTCATGGCTCTGTGGTGGCACCTGTGTTCAGTCCTGACACATGCATTTATCTCTTTAAGTCACCCAGTCATCGGTGCTAAGATAACTGCCTGTGATGCTTTGCAGGGGCTGAAAAGGTCCAAGGTGATTATGATGGTGGAAGGGATAGCATCCAAGGATGAGGCTTCTACCCTGCTTTCTCCCCTTCCCCATCTTAGGGTGATGTAAGAAATGACCACATGAGAACTCTGACTTTTGGGACATCTGCCAAAAACTCGTCGAAGATGCCTTTATACTGCATGGCATTCCTTGTTAAAAAAAATTGTTTTAATTTGGTCATTTCCTTATGGAGTTTAGCACCAGGAAAATAAAATTACCTCTTTCGAAGAATTCATGCATTTCCCTGTATCAGACAAGGGATTATGTTACACATCCTGTATCCCTTTTTGCCTCAACTGCAAGGAAGCTCAGAGTAAAATATATGGTCAAATGATGATATGAAAACAAATGAACATAGTACAAAAGAAAAAACGCTAAGGACCACAGGAGAAGCCTGTCAGAGTGATGTGGGGTTTGGGAAATAGCAGAGACAAGAAAGGAGAGGGGTGTGGGTCTTATTTTACTACTGGATGAGGAGTTCCTTAGGGAAGAGAGAGTTGTGGCTTTTATTCAATCTCTGTGTGCAGTCAGTGCTGAGAACAGTGACTCTGACATGGCTGTAAAAAAGTGGGATGAATGGAGCAGGGAGACCAGTCAGGAGAGGGGAGAGAGTGGACGGTAGGTAACATCTGAATCCCAGGGCAAGACAGAGGACCCAGCGCATAGCACGTGCTCAGCTGCATGTCCATTACATAAATCACAACAAGAAAACCTTTGTTGGGTCACTGATTCACTGAGAGGAAAGAAAAAGTGCCCCAAAGGGTACGTGAGGAATCTGAGCTTGAAGCAGCATAAGGCCATGGGGGTGATAGTCCCGATATGGAGATTCTTACCTACAATGTCCACTTGATTCCTGGACTTCTTGGTCCCTAGCTCCTAGGTGGTGACAACTAACTGCATGCCGCTGTCATTTCTGTGCATCACCATTAGCCTGGCTGCCTTGTCAGGGGCCCAACAGTCTCTGGACATCAGCCAGATGGTGAGCGTGCTGGAGGCAGGAAGCTTGTCCTCTGATGGACACAGCAGGGAGTGAGTGTGGAACACCTGGGGAGATACCACCACGTGTCTATACCACTGCACGTCTGTACCACCATGCATCTCCTCACTGGTGAGGGAGGGGACTTCTCCAACCCAGGGGCACTATGAAAACCACTCCCACAGACCCAAACCACTGCGCCCTTCCTGGGTCTTACGGGAGTGGCCTGTGCCACCTGTGGCCCCTCCTTTCCTGACCACACTGACCGGGAAGTGAGGTTAATGCCAGCCCACGTGTGGCCCTGCTGGGAACATCATGGCACACTGGTCCCAGGGAGGTCGGCGTGATGGGGGAATCAAATGAAAGGATTTTCTGTTTTGAGCAGCTGCATGTCGCCACCTTGCTTTTTGCCTCCAACGACTTCCTCATGTTGCTTTCCTATCCCCTTGCAGTCTGGCTCCAAACACCCCCTTCTCGGTGCTGCCCATGGATCCCATGGCCTCTCTCTGCTGGCTGCCCTCTCCAGTCATTGGCCTCTCCTGGCTATGGGCTCCAGCACAGCCAGTCTGTCCTGTTTTGTTTCTCTGTCCTTCTTTGTCCACCAACCCAAGCATGTCTTAAGAGACTTTCTCCAGCTGCCTGCTGTTCACCCTCGCCTAATTTTCCAATTCAGGCTCTGGCATTCAGACTAAGCCCATGAACTGCTGACCGATGCAGCCCCTCACACGGGCTAGCTGCGTGCAGGCCTCCAAGGAACAGATCTTCCCCACACTGTCCTGGATGCTCTCTTCCTCACTCCTGCTGAAGACAGTTCTCAGGCCACCAAATACCTCGTGAGCACTTCCACCCCAAAGGTCCAAAACCCCTTTGAGACTGAACTCTGCCCTCTCCAGCCAGGGAGCTGACCCCTTCCAACCTGTGGGTAACAGGGCAGCATGGAAAGAGCAAAGGCTCCAGGGAGAAGCCAGCACTGTTAACTTAGCTGGTGGCACTGGGAAGGCCGTCATGGCTGTCAACAGGTACCGTCACTCAGCATCATCATCCCTGTGGGCTACAGGGCTTGGTCCTACACTAGTATCTCCCCCCCAGATGCACCCCACTAGCATAGGGCACAGGACCTGCCACCTTGCATGCACAGAGTCAGGCCCCTGGGGCAAGGGACACAGACCACCATTGACCTTTGGGCCCATGTCTGAATGTGGGGTTGATGCAAACACCCACTGCCAGTCGGGAGAGCACAGGAGACCGGTGGGTTTGCTGGGCAACGTGCTCGCCCTGGAGAGCAGCTGCAGCTGGGGCACCATCAGCATGTAGACTGCCCCCTCGGCACAGGCGCCTGAAAGCCAGGGGACAGAAAGGGATGAAAGAGCTAAAATGAATAGGAGTTAAAGTGTCCAAGAAGATAAACACGGAAGATCAAGTGAACACATAAATGTAGCTCCTACAGAGGATAATTACATGATTAACAGCCTGATGTTTAAAATCTGAGTACAGTGAAACTTTCTGGAAGTAAAAGGAAAGCTGAGTCATGTACTGAAAGGGTATATATGTTCCTGGGAAAGTTGAGTGATGACAGTAACTACAAACGTCTATATTCAAGAGGCTGGATCAAAGCAGAAAGGTGAGAGTTCCCACTGTGGCTCGGCAGCTTAAGAACCTGACTAGCATCTATGAGATTGTGGGTTCCATCCGTGGCCTTGCTCAGTGGGTTAAGGATCTGGTGTTGCAGTAAGCGTGTGGCACAGTCTGAAAATGCGGCTCAGGGTCCAAGTTGTTGTGGCTGTGGTGAAGGCTGGCAGCTGCAGATCTGATTGGACTGCTAGTCTGGGAACTTCCGTATCCAGTAGGTGTGGCCTTAAAAAGAGAAAAAAGAATGTGACTGGTTGCTACAGAGGTACATGTTTGATCCCTGGCCCAGAGCAGTGGGTTAAAGGATCAAGCATTACCACAGCTGCAGCTTATATTCAAACCTTGGCCCAGGGCCTTCCATATGCTGGGGGCGCACCCATAAAAATAGTACATTTGGCAAAGTAATAAAAACAATATTCTCTGATCACAATGATATGAAAGTAGAAATCAATAGCAATATTAAACAAAACAGACAAGGCATTAGTATAATCACAAAAAAAACAGAAGAAAGCTCATATACACAAAAAGAAATGACAAAGGGGAAACAATTTTTAAGCAGAGGGAATTTAAAGAAAAATTATCAAGAGAAAATTCTACACAATTGTGTGCATAAAAAACTGAAAACCTAGATACACTGGGTAGTTTCCTAGGAAAATACAACATATCAAAATTATCTTAGGAGACAGAGAGCTCGAGCAGACTAATTTCTATAGAAGACAAAGAAAGTTACCCCCACAAAAATGTATCCAGCACCAGATAAGGAAAAACCTGTAGAAATGCAGACTTTTACGCCGTGTTCACTGCCTAGAAAACTAACGTTAATGTATCAGTTGTAGGAGTTCCCGTCATGGATCAGCAGAAAGGAATCTGACCAGGAACCACAAGGTTGTGGGTTTGATCCCTGGCATCGCTCAGTGGGTTAAGGATGTGGCATTGCCGTGACCTGTGGTATAGGTTGCAGATGCAGCTTGGATCCAATGTTGCTGTGGCTGTGGCATAGGACAGCAGCTGTAGCTCCGATTAGACCCCAAGCCTGGGAACCTCCACATGCCGCAGGTGCAGCCCTAAAAGGCCAAAAAAAAAAAAATTTAGTTGCCCTGAAATCAATCAATAGTCAAAGGAATCAAAATCCCAGTAGGCAGTTTTGTAGAAATTGACAAGTTGACTTGAAAAATTTTAGGGAAATTGATATATCTCAAAAAAAAATGCTGGAGGTCATGACTTAAATGTAATCTGCAGGAAACAAGACCCTGTGTGACTGTCATCAGGTCAGACATACAGATGAGTGGAAAGTGACCCACACATTCGACACAGAATGCATGTGATACTTACAGTTGATATTTTGACAAGTGAAGGTGACAATGCAATTCAATAAAGAAAGGATGGTCTTTCTTGCAAATTCTGGATATCCATTTGTAAATAAAACTGTATCTTGGAGTTCCTGTTGTGCTTTAGTGGTAATGAACCCAACTAGTATCCATGACGATGTGGGTTCAAACCCTGGCCCTGCTCAGTGGGTTAAGGATCTGGCATTCCTGTGAGCTGTGGTGTAGGTTGCAAATGCAGCTTGGATCTGGCATTGCTATGGTTGTGGCGTAGGCTGGCAGCTGCAACTCCAGTTCTCTCCCTAGCCTGGGAACTTCCATATGCTTGGGTATGGCTCTAGAAACAAAAAAGAAAAGAAACTTGACATGGACCTTGCTCACAAATATAATTTAACTTGAAATAAGCCACTGACCTACATGTGGAACAACTTCCAAATAACTCCTGGGACAGGAGAAAAGTCACAAAGCTGAGCCAGGGAGTCAGGGTGCTGGGTTCTCATTTGGGGGCCCTTTCAGGTTGTTAGCAGTTCAGGACACTGCAGCTGCAGAACTGAGGTTGCCCGGCCAGCTGGTGGCAGGGCCATTTCTTGTTCCCAGGCCCACCCACAGCACAGCAGGCAGCACCCAGTTCACATGAGGCCCCCAGGCCTTGACAGAATAAACTCTATGTCCTTGAATTGCTCGTGGAGGTAAGAGCCCACCTAGGTCATCTCTCTTCAGCTGGGTAACGGAAACCTCTACTGCTATGAGCTTTGACCATTTCTCCTGAAATCCCACACATTTGTTCAATATATTTTTAGGCCATACACTGAGGTGCATCCCAAATTAGCACTGTTGTATCTTCCTGGAAGGTTGACTTACTTATTATCCAGAGACGACCCCTAATATCCAGTAAAGACTTTGACCTTCTAGCCCTCCTGTCTCACATTACTAGCTGTGTTCACTTGCTCCTGGTAAGCATCCCCAGGGCACACCATTTTCCCATCCTTTTATGTGTTTGTTTGTTTGTTTATTTATTTATTATAGGCTTTATTTTTTCTATTATAGTTGATTTACATTGTTCTATCAATTTATGTGTATAGCAAACTGGCCCAGTCATGCATATATATTTTTATGTAAATACATACACACAGATTCTTTTTCTCACATTACTCTCCATCATGTTCCATCACAAGTGAGTGACTAGGTATAGTTCGCTGTGCCACATACAGCAGGATCTCACTGCTTATCCAATCCAAATGCAATAGTTCATTTTCCTAACCTTTTAATTCCACCCTTCCTAAATGTTCTGTTTTATTTTCTTTTATTTTTTTGTATTTTTGCCTTTTCTAGGCCACACTCATGGCATATGGATGTTCCCAGGCTAGGGGTCTAATTGGAGCTATAGCCTCCAGCCTACGCCACAGCCACAGCAACGTGGGATCTGAGCCACATCTGCAACCTTCACCACAGCTCACGGCAACACCGGATCCTTAACCCACTGAGCAAGGCCAGGGATTGAACCCACAACCTCATGGTTCTTAGTTGGATTCATTAACCACTGAGCCATGACAAGAACTCCCTAAATGTTCTGTTTTAGATGAGCCTTATATTAGTTTCCTAGGGTGCAGTAATAAAACCAGTGGCTTTTCCAAAAGCAAAAATTTAGGAGTTTCCGTTGTGGCCCAGCAGAAACAAACCCAACTAGTATCCATGAGCACACAGGTTTGATCCCTGTAAACGAACCTGACTAATAGCCATGAGGATGCAGGTTTGATCCCTGGCCTTGCTCGGTGGGTCAAGGATCCAGCAGTGCCTAAGCTGCAGTGTAGGTCACAAATGCAGCTAGTATCCCAAGTAGCTGTGGTGTAGGCCGGCAACCACAGCTCTGATTAGACCCCTAGCCTGGGAACTTCCATATGCTGTGACTGTGGCTTTAAAAAAAAAAGGCAGCAAAAATGTATTCTTTCACAGTTCTAGAAGCTAGAAGCCTCAAGTCAGGATGCCAGTGGGGCCGTGCTTCCTCTGAAGGCTCTAGGGCTATTCTTGGCTTGTAACAGCACATCTGGTGTTGTCACCATCTGCGCCTGACTTCTGTGTGTGTGTCCCTGTGCCCTCTCCTCTCCTTATAAAGATACCACCCATTACATTAAGGGCCCGAACTAAATGATGATTTCCTCTTGAGATCCTTAACTCAATACAAAGCAAAGGCACCAATTCAAAATAAGGCCACATTCTGAGGCTCTGGCCCAGGCTCAGCACAGCCACAGAAGCCTCTCTGCTATGACAGAAGTGACCTCTTCAGGATGTGGGCAGGCCTGGCCATCTAGTACAGCCCCTCAGCAGGAGGAAGCAGCTTCCTGCCATCCTCAGACCCTTGCCATAGGCAATGCCACTAGAGAAGGCCACCCTCTGAGTAGATGGAGAAAGAGAACTCTCACACCATACAACACCTCCAGCATGACGTGCCATGGGCGCCTCGAGAGCACTGTGCTGTCTGTCCCCCACACAAAGGATGCACCCCGTGGTCCACACGACATGGCTCACCTTCAAGCTGTCCTCTCTGCCTTCTGTCCCCATCAACCACCAGCCCTGGACACGCATGTTCACATTCTTGGGCCATTTCCAGTGGCGTGGCCCTGCGGCTTGCCATCACAGAAACAAGACTCACCCAAGGTCTGCTGTCTTGGAAGAAGAGCTCAGGACCTCTTGCCCAAACACAAACACCAGTCACATCTGTTCCTGCACATACCAAGTGTCCTAAACTCCCTTACTGAAAGGGACCAAGACACTCATTTCACTTTATTTTTTCTTATTTTACTTTATTTTTTGCATTTTAGGGCCACACCCACAACATATTAAGTTTCCCAGGCTAGGGGTCTAATTGGAACTACAGCCGCCAACCTACACCACAGCCACAGCAGCATGGGATCCGTCCTCCATCTGTGACCTACACCACAGCTGATGGCAATTCAGGGTCCTTAAGCCTCTGAGGCCAGGGATCGAACCCGCAACCTCATGGTTCCTAGTCAGATTCGCTTTCTGCTGCGCCATGACAGGAACTCCTCATCTCACTTTAAAAACACTCAACACTGAGCTCTTGTGCAAGTCACTGAAGGGTAACTGCGCCCATCTGCGAGCCTTAGTTAGCAGGCCTCATGGAGCACCACGTGGCTGACCTACACAAGTTCAGGTTGAGAGAAATGAAACGTCAACCTTTTGGTCATCAAACATCAGAAGTGAATCGTAATAAAGAGTCTGACTCCAGTTTTGATATCTGACAGCTGAGAGATTCTAAGGTTCATCCCTCCCCCATGCCCAGGGGAAAGCTGACAAGGGGACCTGCACAGAACTCAAACCCGGAAACCCTGGCCCGGGGCTGAGAACCCTCCCTCCAGCCTTTGGGAAAACTAGAGCCTGGAACTCCTCCCTGCTCCCTCAGGCATTCCCAGAGTTGCCTCCTGGAAGCCCACCCTGCTCTCTCTTTACAGAACAGATTAACCTTTTGACACCCCTGTGGTGCATGGGTTACATCATCAGTCTCGGTAACCAAGCCAAATTTTGGGTCACAGTGGATCCTGCCCCCTATGGTGCCAAAAGACACATGCATCTTCCTCTTATGATTCAGAAGCTGTATGCTATCTATACACTGTTCTTCTGGGAGTTAGATGAGAGATTACTATATGTAGCCTGACTTATAAAGTACACTGCTAATTGGTGCATTTAACCATCTCAGACAACTCAAGGAGTTTAGACTTTTTAGTTCCTCATAACCTTCTCCAAACCTATATGCTAGAGTCACACATTTTACTTCTGCATAGAGTTAAAAGTCCACAAGGCACTGTTGTTGCTATTTTACACAGTGGGTATCAATTTAGATTTTATCATTTTTATCATGGTCGTTGCTCATTGATCCTTCCTGCTTTTCTGAAAT
>PVHT020000053.1:1053776-1072997 GCA_004024745.2 Catagonus wagneri
AAAAAAAAAAAAAAACACAAATTGGTGCTGCAGATGCTGGCCTACTCCACAGCCACAGCAATGCCAGATCCGAGCCTTCTCTGTGACCTATACCACACTCACAGCAATGCTGGATCCTTAACCCACTGAACGGGGCCAGAGATCAAACCCACATCCTCATGGATACTAGTCCAGTTTGTTACCATTGAGCCACAACAGGAACTCCAAGATAATACTGTATTTTTAAAATTTATTTTACTTTATTTTATTTTTGGTCCTTTTAGGGCCACACCCACTGGCATACATAAGTTCCCCAGGGTAGGGATCGAATCCGAGTTGTAGCTGATGGCCTATACCACAGCAACGCCAGATTCAAGCTGCGTTTGCGACCTACAACACAGATCACCGCAACTCAGGATCCTTAATCCATGGGGAGGGGTCAGGGATTGAACCTGAATCTTCATGGATAATAGCCAGGTTTATTACTGCTGAGCTGGAACGAAGGGAACTCCAAAAATGTATTTTAAAAGTACATAAATTTATTCACTGATGGTACATTAAATGTCAGGCCATACACTGTATGTGTACAGTGATTATACACACAGTGATGTAACAGACCCTACTCTTAGGAATGAGTCTAGAGGGGAAAAGAAGTGACAGTACACAAATATCCTATAAATAATTTAGTTATAGGTGTGCTGAGGAAGAGCACAAAGGAGGAAGAGCTCAGAACACCTGTAACTTGGGATGAAGTGCTAATCAATTTAAAGCACTCAAACAGACACTTAGGACAACCAGTACGGGATTTTGATGCACTGAGACTAAAGGATGGTGCCACTCTCGGGGAAATCGTGGGCTTCCAGGAAAGCTCCAGAAAGGAAATTCCAGAATATTCCAAAAGAGGTGGGATCATTAAGCCAAACAAAGGGGTGAACCCTATTCACAGGTGCCCTTCACAGGCCAACCACGCAGGAGCTCTGGATGCAAGGGCAGCCAGAGGGGCAGAGGGGTTGGAGATTTCCAGAGTGACCCTTCCAAAGGCCGAGGTCCCCACTCCAGGGGCCACAAACCTCTGCCAACCGCCCTGCCATATTCAGGGCCACCCAACTCCCCTGCCCAGATTTCGGAAACTTAAGTCATGAGGGAACGGACATGCATGGTCACGCCAAGCCCATGAACCAAGCCCTGCCTCTCCGCTTGGGACAACAGGACTACCTTGTCTAACTGGGTGGCACGGCCTCCAAAAAGGAGAAGACGTGAAGCAACTCAGGCAAACCCAACTACGGCTACATAGCGCTCACTGCCCTAGGTGCTCTAACCAGGCCACACCTTCCACAGGCCAAGCCCTGCCCAGCCCTTTGCTTCCACCTCGCAGGCCAGCCCTCCCTTTTCAAGTTCTCAAAGCTCACCCAACCTGCTTCTGCTTGACCTTCCATTGGTCTCTACCCTGCTCCTTGGCTCTAGCCCTTGTCCTGACACTCGCCAGACCTCTGCCTACTCCCTTAAACTGACATTCATCCTCGCTCTGGCCTTTGGCCTTGCACTGACCACGCTGGAACTTGTGGTGCCCCTGAACCCAGCACCTTCTGAGCCCTTGCCCTGGTGCTGACCCTTATGCAGACCTCGACCTTTTTCCTCAGACTTGCTCTTGATTTTACTAGCATCTGACATCTACCCTACCTCACCTGACCGTGACACGCTCTTACACACACTTCACCCTGAACTTTGCTCGAGCCCTGACCCCCACCTTCACAATTGCCTTCACAATGACTCCTAGCAATGACCCCTAGCCTCCCTCCTGCCATGGCACTGGCCCGTGCCCAAAACCTCGTGCCTCCCTTGTCATGCCACCCACCCCTGGCTTTTACCCTAGCCTTGGCCCTGATACCAGACCCTCACTCTGGACTTGGTTGTGGCCCTGGCAAAGATCAGATCAGAGTTAGTGTAAATGATAAAAATGTAAATGTAATGTAAAAGCAAGTGCCATGATCAAGTTCAGTGTCAGAGCAGTCAGAGTGGCAGACAGAGTGATGAAGATCAGAGTGAAAGTGAGTATTAAGGGTAAAATTCTAGGTCAGGCTAGGGGTGAAGATAAGAGAATAGTCAGGGTCATGGTTTCAGAACCAGGTTCAAGGTTCAGTGTGTGCGAGTCAAGGTCAGGATCAGGTTGAGGCTCCATTAGAGAGGATCAGTAGCAGGATGAATGTCAGGGTAAGGGTGATGGTTGTCAGGATGAAAATAAAATTGAAAGTTGGATTCAGGTTGACAGTGAATGTCCAGTTCTGAGTAGGATTCAGTCAAGGTGAGGGTGAAGTTGATGTTCAGGATTAAGAGTCAATGCATACTTAGAGTCAAGATCAGCATGAGGATAACTGTCAGGATCAGGGTGAACATAACCTGCATTGTGAAGGCCAAGGTCAATTAAAAGTCAAAGTGAGGTTCTTTTTCTATTGCTGATGGAAGGAATCAAGTCTTCCTCCACCCTCCTCCACCTCTCCCTCCCCACCACCAATTACATTGGCCTAATCTGCACTATCCAAGATACTCTTTCAAAGTCTATACTCTTAATCACATCTACAAAGTCACTTTTGTGTGTAAGGCAACATATTCATAGGTTAGGACATGGGCATCTTTGGAGGAATGTTATTCTGATTATCATAGAGGATCAGTTTAGTTTAGTTTATTTAAAATCAGGTTCAAGGTTATGTTTCAGTGTGATATGATCAGTAAAAATGAAGGTGATTAGACTGAGGATGAACGTTCACCGTAAAAATGAAGGTCAATATGAAGTTCAATTTCAGGGTCAGGTCTACATCAGCTTCAAGGTCATGATTGAATTAGGGTGTCAGTGGTGATATCCAGGTGTGACTCCATGCTCTGCATGACCCTCTGCATTTGGATGAAGAACCAGGTCAGGGTGAAACTGAGGTCCAGGTCAAGATCAGGATTATGATCAGGGTCATAGTCAGGTTTGTGGTACAGACATTTCAGTTTCAGCTTTAGTGTAGTATAGTTCAGCATCCAAGGCTCAAGTTCAAGGGCAGGGTAGGTGGGTATGATAGTCTTTGTCAAGGTGAAGATTCTTTCTAGGGGCAGAGTTAAAGGTCAGAATCAGATTGAGATCAGTCAGTGGTTCATTCATGGTTATGTTCTGGGTCACAATCAGTGGGAGAGAAGTCATTGTCAAGGCTAAGTCAAGATCAGGGTCATAATGAGCATCAAAAGTGTCAATCAGAGGGTCAGTGTTAAGGTGAAGATGAGAGCCAAGTTCACCTAAGAGGTTAAGTCTAGGTCAAGTAGTGTCAGAGTTTGAGTGAGGGTGAGAGTCAATGCCAAGATCCAAGCCATGTATAGGTGGGGAAGAAGCTGGCAAAGAATTGAATGAGGGTGAATGACTGTATGTCAGGGTCAGGGTGACAGGGTCATTTAAGTGTCAGATTTAGGTTGGGTGTCAGACTAAGCATAAGGCTCAAGGTCAAGGTGAGGGTCAGTGTCAAGGTGAGCTAAGGTTTAGGGTCTTTGTGAGTGGAAAGGGATAAGGGTCAGCAGTCAGGGTGTGGGTACAGACTCACATTCGTGTGGAGGCAAGAGATACCAGAAATTGAACTAGACTGAAGGTTAGAGTCTACAGATGTGGCTGGAAAAACAGGCAGTGGCCATATCCTTAAAATACATTTAAAGACCTTCAGACAGACTTTTCCCTGAAAGTGACAACTGGAGTTTACAGTGCTTTGCCCTCTAAAAAGCTGGAGGGCAGTGACTGTGCCAGAATTAGTTATATATGTGAACCCTGTGCTCTCAGGAGTTTATCCACATGGGAACAAAATGAATATTTTAAAATAAAAGATTGCTAAGAGTTAGTTTCCCCACTTGCCTGTTTTTATATACCTGTGAGCCAGTACCACCACACTTATTATAGCCCTGAGACTTAGGATATGATAAAGTCCTTTCATCATCTTTCTCCTTTTCTTCAGCTTTTGCCTTCTCCTCTTGACCCTTTCATTTCTGCATATTTTTCAGAATTGGCTTACCAAATTATTATGTAAGAAAAACAAGAGCCAGTTCAGATTGTATTGGGATTTACTGAATTAACAAATGAGTTTCAGGAATGTCTGTCTTATTTGAGTAAGGAGGTGGCCCATGTGGTCCTGGTTCACCCTTATCCTGAGGGTGATGTAACCAGATGAAGATGTGTAGGGTCAAAGAGTTCCCTTCATGGCTCAGTGGTTAACAAACCCAACTAGGATCCATGAGGATGTGGGTTTGATCCCTGACCTTGCTTGGTAGGTTGGGGATTCAGTGTTGCCATGAGCTGTGGTGTAGGTCGCAGATGTAGCTCAGATCCCAAGTTGCTGTGACTATGCTGTAGGCTGGCAGCTGTAGCTCTGATTTGACCCCTATCCTGGGAATTTCCATATGCCACAAGTGTAGCTCTAAAAAAACAAAAAGAAAAAAAAACTGTGGAAGGTCACTTATTGGATCCCCAGTTTGAGCCATCCCTGGGCCTTGACTTCTGCCATCTCACATCCAAATGGGAGCTCCGAGACATGAAGCACCTATAAAGTCCCCAAGACTAAGGCAGCCATGAATGGTGCCATTTTCCAAGTGACCAGAGGGGAGCCAGGGCCAGGAGACCATGCTACCTCAGGCACTTCCCTCAACAGGAGCAGTAGAGGGGTACGCATCAAGTAGGACTACTCGGGTTTTATAATAAATCTCAAAATTGAACTAGTGCTTAATGTCTCTGAGAGTAAAATCAAACCACACTTTCCTTCCCACTTGGATTTCTTTCTTTTTTTTTCAGGGCCTCCCCTGTGGCATATGGAGGCTCCCAGGCTAGGGGTCAAATCAGAGCTGTAGCCATTGCCCTATGCCACAGCCACAGCAATGCAGGATCCGAGCCACATCTGTGACCCACACCAGAGCTCATGGCAATGCCAGATCCCCAACCCACTGAATGTGACCAGGGGTCAAACCCACAACCTCATGGTTCCTAGTCAGATTCATTTCCGCTGCACCATGACAGGAACTCCCCACTTGGGTTTCTGACATGAGGGCATCTTACATTCAGCACTCCCCTAGATGGCTCTACTGACACCATCCCTGACTAAGAAGGCTGCGACAGCTAGAGACCCTGCACCATGGCAAGCACAGCAGCAGAGCTCACTGCCTCCCTGGATGGATCTGTCAGCAGCACACAGATGGGAGGCCGACAGTGCAGGCCGCAGGCGCCCTCTGCTGGATCACCTGGCTGGGAGAAGGACCAGGTACAGCCTGTGGCTGAATCGGGCTGGGGCTGAGGAAGGAGAGGCCTGGGTGGTTCTGGCAGGGAGCAGGCTGGCGGGGCCTGGCCCAGCATCTCAGCCAACCAGGATGAAGGGCCAATCAGTTCTGGGTTCCTCCAGGGACCAGTCCATGTGGAAGTCATGGACATGGGGGGGCCCCAGGTGGGCCTTGGGGGTAGATCCCCGTGGGTGCTTGGGAATTGGCAGCTCCGAGGGGTGGGCTGGCAGGGAAGCTGTGAAAAAGTACTGGTGCAGGAGGGCCTGAGGGCAGTGAGCAAGGACAGCAAAGGAAACCAATCACCTCCCCATCCCAGCTTCAGCACTCTTCCCTTTGAGGGGGAGATGTGAACATTGCCCTGAAGAGACTCTTTCTCCCTCTGCTCATCAGTGCAGCTGACTCCGAGCCTCTGAGTGCTCGCTTCCTGAGCACTGCTCCAGGGACCCGGGATGCAGCAGCAAACAAAGCAAAGAGCTCTGCCTTCAAGTTTTCCACATTGTCGGGGGTAACTAAAAAGATAAAGTGGTCAGAGAAACAGCACATGAGAGGATTAGTGCTGTGGGGGTGGACAGTGAGGAGGGAATATGGAGAGGCTGCAGGCCTGAAGAATGGGGAAGGGAGGCCCCGGGAGGTGGCGCTTGAGAAGGGACCTGAAAGATGAGTGAGTGAGGCCCGGGGACAAGGAAGGGCCCTGGAGCAGGTGAAATAGGAGCTGGCAGGGTCACCAAGGTGATGGCCCCAAGTGTGTGATGCCTGAGGGCCACTAGGACCTGAGTTTTTCCCCTGAGAGGGAGCCAAAAGATGGCCCCTGCAGGGAAGGGTGTGACAACCTGGACAAGGTCCCCGTCTCTGCCAGGTGGAGGAGACTGAACCACAGGAGGAGAAGCAGGTAATGGGGGCAGGGGTGGGCAGGTGGTGACAGACTGGGGACAGCAGCAGGGACCTGAGAAGTGGTCAGCTGGCCTCAGTACACTCTGAAGGCACTGCTGACATGGAACTCATCAGGGTATGAGTGCCGTGGCAAGGAGCAGAGGCTGCCATGATGCCAGACAGACAGGTACACCCAACAGAGGCTCTGATGCCATCAGCCCTTGGCCTGTGGCCTTGCCCTCCTCCCCTGCCTTCCTGCCACAACCCACCTCTCCTGGGTCCTCCTCTCCAGAACTCTGCTCATCATTTCTCTTGGGAAAACAGCTCCCTGCGCTTAAACTGGTCCTTCTCAGGAAGCCTTGTGTGACCGCAAAGTCGGTCCCAACATTGCTCCCCTAGGCTGTCACAGACAGGCTGCCCTGCCTCACCACAGGGCAGAGACCCCACAGACACAAGCTGCGTCTGTCTGTTCACTCTGCACCAGGGCCCAAGACAATGCCTGGCATGTGCCAGATGCTGAGTAAATGCTTGCTGAAGGAATAAAGGCATGAAGAAGTGAGTCACTTCTCAATAATGTGTTCTTCTGCAACGTGGGCAAGCCCTTCTGATGGGCCAGCCCTGGGATCTGCTCAGGAGAGGCACACACACTGCACACTCCTACCCTGTCTCTGGGGGTTCTGGTCCCAGCCAGGTTCTGGGGGACCTCAACCTGCTGGGTCACATGAGCACAAACTAGGAGGCTCAGCGCAGTGGCAGTGGCCTACCTGCGAGGCTGCAATATGCTGCAGAGGCAAGTAGAGGAGGAACAGCCGCAAGGCCTGGGGAGAGGCATCAGGCAGCACCTCCTCCAAGGGCACGGGTGCCTGCTCCTTGAAGGAGACCTTGTTGTAGTCAGGCAGCTCTGTGATCTCCTGGAGGAGAAGGGGGCCCGTCGGGGCTGGAACTCACCCTGCTGAGCCCCTGCCGCGTCCAGCGCTGCAGGGCAACAGGGAATCCTGGAAGAGGGACGGCGCGCTATAACAAAACACACAAGACTCTTTTAGATTTAGAAAGTGGGGGACCAGGAGGCACTCTGTTCTGCTGAACGGAGTGAAAGAACCCTGGGCTTTGGCCCACACGTCTTTTATTAAGGAAGGTGCTGTATGTAGATGAGTGGGCATGAACAGGCATAGGCAATCACAAGCCTACCTCTTAGTGAATAAGAAAGGAAGCATTGGTGCCTACCTGTAGCTGCATACAGTGCAGCTGCTTACAGATTAGCATAGTTTAAACACAATGTCTACGAAGGTGACCCTGTACTTTAAAACTGAGTCTGCAGATATCTGCCTTCAGTAGAGTTCAGCTGTTCAGTGGTCTCCAACATCTCTCCCTTTTTTATTTATTTGTTGTGTAAGAATGGTCATAGTAAATTTTGATTGTAGGGTGTTCATTTGGTTTCTATGGGTCAATCCGATTTTGCAGACCATGTCCACAGCAGGTCTCCAAAGTGAACAGTCACATTCAGGGGGTTGGGGGTCTGTCTCCATCCTCCTGGGAACCTATCATTCCAGCCTGTTTTATATGGGATACGGGCAACGGTCCTCTCTTGAGCTACTTCCTGCTGGTTAGGGGCGACGAGAACTGGGTGGCTGGACATGGTAGGTTCCTACTATAGCGGGTTGGAAGAAAAGAAAAATAAGATTAAACAGAGGTTTGGAATTTAGGTTGCTACCAATACTGTTGGAGGAGTGTAGTATCATCTAAGTAGGTTTTAATGTTTGATGTGGTAATAAGACATAAATAACAGGAGCTATTGGTCCTTATATGTTGTCACCTTTCTGTTGCTATCAGAGGAGACTTTTAAAAATGTAAGGCTGCAGCTGGCATCAAGTCTGACAGGGCACATAAACCTTAAGTTCTCAGCAATACAAAACAAAACCTGTCTGAACATGTCTAAGATTATTCCTCTAATATTCCTAGTGTTAGCTTGGAAGTCTGATCCACAGCTACTCCATTCTGTCTGTTCTCTCTAATGGCCAATGCTGATGGCCCTGTTAGTGATTTCTGCTTTTCTAGATATGACAAAATGCAAGAATCGGGGCCCATAAAAGTCTTTACCTGAAATCTAACTATCTGAAGGCCTGTCCCGTCAGTTTTCCCAGAGCACAGAGGGCCTCACTCCTGGTGTCCACGCTGAGCTCTGCTCAGGGGGTGCTGCGGGTCAGCAGCTGCAGTGGCTCATGTTTTACTCCTTGGAGAGGCTGATGGCAAGTGCCGAACCTCAGTTCCCAGTGCTTTTCCATGGGCACAGATTCAACCACAGTTTTTGGGAGGCATTTCATGACCATTCTGTCCCATGGTGCTAGGAGTGAATAATCCTAGATCTAGCAAAGGTTTCACCGATAGGCAACTCAATGTGCTATTACTGGACTAGGCCTTATGATCAGTAGCCAAGAGTCTCTGGACCACCTATCTTCCTAGTCTATTATGGTCCAGGAAAATATTCCCTCTTGTTGCATTTTCCCATATCTAGAGATCACTGACCTCATATGGAACCGTATACCATTTTATCAGAGACTCAGTTACAAATCTGGCAATGCAAGAAACAGCAATTTTGTGAAAACAGTTAGTAAAATAATATAGATAGTATTAGTAAAGTCATAAACAAAATTTTAAGTTAAGAGCTTTCACCCTGTTAACATTAGATGAGAAATGTATTTATGGTCTGGGTCAGAGCAGGTATTAACTGGCCAGGTGAGGGGATCCCACCTAGTAACATCAGTAATAAGAGCCTCGTTGGGGAGGGACCCACCAGGGTAAATCAGATAACCATACAGGTCAGGGGTGACAACCTTGGGATAATGGGCTACTTCTGAAATTGTCTTCCTTTTGTCCATGCATCGGTGTTTTCCTTAATAGAGCCTTGTTTTCGGGTGCGATCAAAGTCAGTAGTTGTTTCTGTAGACCAGACTAATGGAGAGGCCCTTCTTAAGAATGAAATACAAATTTAAGAGTCAAGTTTCTTCACTTTCTTTGTGCCTACAGCACTCAAAAATTCCTGATGAGAAACCTTTTATCTAGGCTGGAGACAACCCTTTAAATGATGTTTTTTCAGAATGTATATGTATTCCCCTGGTTTTTACGGGACATCTTATATTCATCCAGAGACAGATTATTGCAAAGAGCTTCAGAAACAAGCTTGCAATATTTTTCTTAATAACTCAAAGTTTGTAATAATGTAACACAGCAGCAAAGAACTATTTGGGAGGTGAGTTGTAGGCAATGAACACTAATCTCAATACACAAAACTAGAATATGAATCAAAACAGTCTTTTTCTTTAAAATTTCCCTCATTTTAAACCAAACAGAACCAAATTTGGACTGTTAGGAAGTATACTCCTAATGGAAAACACATATTTTAACCATTTCGTTTTCATTTGGGTTTGTCAGGGAGCCGGGAAGAACCAAGCGGCCGTCTTGGATTTCCCATAGCCCTGACTTTAATTTAGAGCTATAGTTTATCCATCTTATCTGATTTAGGAGCAGCTTGTTACCAGGCTCTAAGGGCATCGGGGTGGCCAAAGTCTAACAATGAGGGGTTAATTCTGTTCCATACTTTACACTAGACAATGTTTCCCCTTTAACTTACACTTAGGAAATTTTTGAAAGAAAAGAAAGAGAAGAAAAAAAAAGAAAAATATGAGGAAAAGTTTAAAAATACCTGGTCAGATAGAATCATAGATTATTAACATTACTCATTCATTCAACCGAAGTAACAAAGGGCTTCAAAGCAAATACACATTAAAGCAAAGAAATTCATATAATCTGCTATCAAAAGCAGCTTTTCTGTTAAGAAAAGCTCTTAACAGACAGTATCCAAATTCAAGTTTTGCACTAGCTCACTTTTCCTGTCTTTTGAAGCAACCATGGGCTGTCTTTTATAATTTCTTAAAGCACACGCTTTCTTGTGTAGAACATCTCAGCATGACACTAAACATACCAGTTAATAGTCTTAAGTGACTTTAATTTCTCTGTTTAGTAACTGAAGTCTCAGTATCTCATTTGACTTTTATCAAACCTAGGTACAATAGGTATTGTACTTATGGTGATGACTCTAAAGACATGTCTATACTAATTAGAACAAACTTTAATGTAAACATCTAATAATGAATATTGAATACTGAATATTTTCCAGTTCACGTGAACCAAAAATTAGTTTACTTTATGTGTTTTGAGAATTTATGTAAGCACTTAATTTCCTTTAAGCCAATTAAGTAGAGCTCTTTTATGAATTAATTTTGGCAATGCCATACATATACAACACACACAAAGACACATACAAACAAGCAAAACAAAGACCTCCTATTTCCCATTCCGACGTTTCAGCCATGAATAAGGTACAACTGCATAAAAATACATAGGACTTCTATTTATCCCTGAAAATTCAATTTCCCACTTATACCCCTTATTCTAAAATCTGCACTACAAAGAGATAAGGCTTTTAGAAGGCCAGGTCAAACATCTGCATCTCAGAGGCACAGGAAGATTCCTCCTGTGAGATGCCTTTGTTCCCTAAGGCCAGTAAAAATTTCCCTGAGTACTTACAAGTCTCTTCCCTGAGACTTTAACGGACCCGGAGTGTGTGGGCCCTGTACTAATTTACGTAGTTTTTGTCTGTAGAGGAAGCCTGGCTTATAAAATGGAGCATTATACTGACCCCAGGCTCCCAAGGTCACCTGCTGACTTTGATGGACTCTAGTGGGAACTCCTAATCCCCTCAACTTAGTTTCAGGGGTAATTAAAGGCCATGTGGGAGGCCAATAACTATAACAAATAACAGAAACATCGGCTCCAGTGTCTGTTAATCCCCTTATGTTTTTTCTATTAACCTTAATAGTCATTTGTGGACATTCAGCTGTGACTTCCTGCATCCAAAAGACCTGAGAAGTCCCTGAACTTCCAAATCCTGATGTTCCCCTTTCCTTCTGGCAACTCTGTCCTGTTTTAAGACATGGCAGCAATAACAACTGAGCAATTCTCATCCCAGGTTGCAAAGTATGCATGGTTTCAGATTTTGCCATTACCTTATTCTCTCCTTGATACTCTGCATCTACCGTCCCAGGCAAAATCTGTAAGCCTTTCATTGTCAAGCCACTTCTCCCTATAATGAGGCCTACAGTGTCAGGAGGAAGAGGGCCATAAATTCCAGTAGAAATGGCCTGAATGCCCTGTTCATATGTTAAAACTGCTGCTGTGGTGCAGGGTAAGTCCAGCCCTGCACTGCCGGGAGTGGCCCTTGTGAGGGACTGGATTCCTCTTTGGTTTGTGTCACAAATGCCCTCATTGTTTGGCGGGGCCGATTCCCGTTTCCCGACACTGGACTTGTTAATGGAGTGCCATTTTGGTGAAACTTAGACTGACATTGATTAGCCCAGTGATTTCCTTTCTGACAACGAGGACATAAACCAGGGTTACAGCTGGGTCCTGGAGATGATCCTCTTGCTAGGGATGATTTCCCTTTTAACTGAGCTCGACATTCTTTCTGAAAATGTCCTGTTTTTCCACAATTAAAACATTTCTTTCCTGAGCTGCTAAGCGTTCCTTTCAATGCTGCAGCAAGCATTGCTTGAGCATAGCCTGTACTCCCTACATCTTGACACACCTTAATAAAATCCGAGATGCCTCCCGAGTTTCTTATAGGGGCCATTGCCCTTTTACAGTCTTTATTTGCATTTTCATATGCCAATTGTTTAATTAAGATATCAGCCACCTGAGAATGTGCGACTTGGCAACATATCGCTCGGGTTAGGCGGTCCACAAATTGTGGGTAAGGTTCTGCAGGGCCTTGCAGGCACCGTACAAAAGAGCCTTGTGGATTTCCTTTCTCAGGAATTGTCATCCATGCTCTTTGGGCGGCCAGGCTCAACTGCTCATATGCCCAAGGATCGTAAGTCAGTTGGTTTGCTAAATCAAGCAAAGGGCCTGTCCCAACCAACATTTCAAAAGTAACTGGGACATTATTTCTTTGATTTAAATGAGCCTGTTCCTGATAAAAATCTGAAAGACTAGACTTCCAAATTAAATAGTCTCCACCATCTAGGGTGGCTTTGGCTATCATATGCCAATCCCATGGGGGAAGCTGAAGTGTCGCCATGCTTTCTACCATGCTCATAGTAAAGGGAGCTGTAACTCCATTCTCTATTACACTCTCCCAAAGAGCTTTAAGAGCTTTAAAATCAAAAGGGTTATGAATATGGATGTTTTGTCCTGGGACTTGAGTATTGGGGGCAACGGTTATAGGGCA
Organism: Catagonus wagneri; assembly: GCA_004024745.2. Classification (NCBI taxonomy): domain Eukaryota; kingdom Metazoa; phylum Chordata; class Mammalia; order Artiodactyla; family Tayassuidae; genus Catagonus; species Catagonus wagneri. The sequence continues at coordinate 1,066,192 of PVHT020000053.1, forward strand.
TGCTAAAAAGGCCCGATCCTCTAAACTAGCAGATTTTAGGGCTGATTGAAGGGGAGTTAGTGCTGCCTCCACAGCTACAGGCTTATTTAAACTCTCATCAAGAAAGGGATCAGTCTGCGGGGGAGCAGAAGGCATGGGCCTTTCTTTATTCTCCCACAAAGATTCCAAAACCTGTCTTATTAGTCCCCATGTGGAAAAAACAGAAATAGAAAGAGAGGCCCCAGAATGATAGGCACGTTTTAAATTTTCTCCCACGAGATTTCAACATTATGGGTTTATAGTACCCTCACCTAGAAACCAAGGGTTATATTTGACCACGGCTTCTAACAATTCCTCTATCTCAGACTCTGCCACCCGAGCCTCTGACTGTCTCAACATACATTTAAGCAATTGAATATAATGTTTAGTTCCCTGTGATTGGTTCTGTCCCATTGTTAGTTATCCCGGTTTAACGTTTCTACTTGCCTACTCACGATCGCGACTCCGTCGAGTGCAAGGCTACCCTCTCTGCCGCCTGTAGTTTCACCTTATCCAGCTCGTGGCGGACCTTCTCTTCCAGCCCCACGTTGGGCGCCACTCTGCCGCGTCCAGTGCTGCAGGGCAGCAGGGAATCCTGGAAGAGGGATGGTGTGCTATAACAAAACACACAAGACTCTTTTAGATTTAGAAAGAGGGGGACCAGGAGGTACTCTGTTCTGCTGAACAGAGTGAAAGAGACCTGGGGTTTGGCCCCCACGTCTTTCATTAAGGAAGGTGCTATATGTAGATGAGTGGGCTGGAGCTGGCACAGGCAATGACAAGCCTACCTCTTAGTGAAGAAGAAAGGAAAGTATTAGCATCAGTGCCTAGCTCTAGGAGCATAATGTCTATGAAGGAGACCCTGTACTATAGAACTGACGCAGCAGATATGTGCCTTCTGCAGAGTTCAGGTGTTCAGTGTTTCCAACATCAGCCTAGGGCCTCGATGAGCGTAAGGACAGGGAGGCAGGGTTGGGAAAATGGCAAGGGTGGATTCCCGGGCCAAAACGCTGATGGTGCTCAAGTTAGTATCCCATGCAGAGTTGACATTGCGAGAGGGAAGCCTGCAGCACCTGGTTGGGCCTGGGTGCCAAGAATGCCCCTAGAAAGAGGTGGCTAAGGCAGCGGCTGGGGGGCTTCGGGGCGCACATGAAAAGAAAGCGTTTCCCACCAAAACAGGCTTCTAGGTCTAGGAGAACACATTTGCAGTGCTTTCCAGCCCGGAGAAACCCCCTGCAAACCAGCAGTGTGCAGGGAGCTTTTCCCAGCCCAGGGCATCAATGGGTCTAAGGAGCAGGGAGGCCGGGTTGGGAAAACGGCAAGGGTGGCTTCCCGGGCCCAAACGCTGATGGTGCTCAAGTTAGTTCCCCATGCAGAGTTGACCTTGCAAGAGGGAAGCCTGCAGTACCTGGTTTGGCGTGGGTCCCGAGAATGCCCATAGACTGAGGGGGCTAAGGCTGGTGGCTGGGCGGCTTCGGGGCGCCCGTGAAAAGAACGCATTTTCCCCCCAAATCTGGCTTCTCTAACTAGGAGAACACATTTGCAGTGCTTTCCATCCCAGAGAAACCCCCTGTAAACCAGCAGTGTGCAGTGAGGTTTACCCAGCATAGGGCCTCAATGGGCCTAAGGAACAGGGAGGCCGGGTTGGGAAAACAGCAAGGATGGCTTCCTGGGCCCAAACGCTGATGGTGCTCTAGTTAATTCCCATGCAGAGTTGACCTTGTGAGAGGGAAGCCTGTACCACCTGGTTTGGCCTGGGTCCCGAGAATGCCTCTAGACGAGGTGACTAAGGCAGCGGCTGGGCGGTTTCTGGGCGTCTGCAAAAAGAAAGCGTTTTCCGACCAAAGCATTCTTCTTGGCCTAGGAGAACACATTTGCAGTGCTTTCCAGCCTGGAGAAACCCCCTGCAGACCCGCAGTGTGCAGGGAGCTTTTCCCAGCCCAGGGCCTTGATGGGCCTAAGGAGCAGGGAGGCCGGGTTGGGAAAACGGCAAGGGTGGCTTCCCGGGCCCAAACGCTGATGGTGCTCAAGTTAGGTCCCCATGCAGGGTTGACCTTGCGAGAGGGAAGCCTGCAGCACCTGGTTTTGCCTGGGTCCCGAGAATGCCCCTAGACTGAGGTTGCTAAGGCTGGTGGCTGGGCGGCTTCTGTGCGCCCGCGAAAAGAAAGCGTTTTCCCACCAAATTAGGCTTCTCGGCCTAGAGGAACACATTTGCAGTGCTTTCCATCCCGGAGAAACCCCCTGCAAACCAGCAGTGTGCAGGGAGCTTTTCCCAGCCCAGGGCCTCGATGGGCCTAAGGAGCAGGGAGGCCGGGTTGGGAAAAAGGCAAGGGTGCTAAAGGCAAGGGTGCATTCCCGGGCCGAAACGCTGATGGTGCTCTAGTTAATTCCCAATGCAGAGTTGACCTTGCGAGAGGGAAGCCTGTACCACCTGGTTTGGCCTGGGTCCCGAGATTGCCCCTAGATGAGGTGGCTAAGGCAGCGGCTGGGCGGTTTCTGGGCGTCCGCAAAAAGAAAGCGTTTTCCGACCAAAGCATTCTTCTTGGCCTAGGAGAACACATTTGCAGTGCTTTCCAGCCTGGAGAAACCCCCTGCAGACCCGCAGTGTGCAGGGAGCTTTTCCCAGCCCAGGGCCTTGATGGGCCTAAGGAGCAGGGAGGCCGGGTTGGGAAAATGGCAAGGGTGGCTTCCCGGGCCCAAACGCTGATGGTGCTCAAGTTAGGTCCCCATGCAGGGTTGACCTTGCGAGAGGGAAGCCTGCAGCACCTGGTTTTGCCTGGGTCCCGAGAATGCCCCTAGACTGAGGTTGCTAAGGCTGGTGGCTGGGCGGCTTCTGTGCGCCCGCGAAAAGAAAGCGTTTTCCCACCAAATTAGGCTTCTCAGCCTAGAGGAACAAATTTACAGTGCTTTCCAGCCTGGAGAAACCCCCTGTAAACCAGCAGTGTGCAGGGTGATTTTCCCAGCCCAGGGCCTCGATGGGCCTAAGGAGCAGGGAGGCTGGGTTGGGAAAAAGGCAAGGGTGCCTTCCCCGGCCGAAACGCTGATGGTGCTCTAGTTAATTCCCAATGCAGAGTTGACCTTGTGAGAGGGAAGCCTGCAGCACCTGGTTTGGCCTGGGTCCCGAGAATGCCTCTAGACGAGGTGACTAAGGCAGCGGCTGGGTGGTTTCTGGGCGCCCGCGAAAAGAAAGCGTTTTCCGACCAAAGCATTCTTCTTGGCCTAGGAGAACACATTTGCAGTGCTTTCCAGCCCGGAGAAACCCCCTGCAGACCCGCAGTGTGCAGGAGCTTTTCCCAGCCCAGGGCCTCGATGGGCCTAAGGAGCAGGGAGGCTGGGTTGGGAAAATGGCTAGGGTGGCTTCCCGGGCACAAACGCTGATGGTGCTCAAGTTAGGTCCCCATGCAGAGTTGACCTTGCGAGAGGGAAGCCTGCAGCAACGTGTTTGGCCCAGGGCCCTAGAATGCCCCTAAACTGAGGTGGCTAAGGTCGCTAGCTCATGGGCGGCTTCAAGGCGCCTGCGAAAAGAACGCATTTTCCCACCAAATCAGGCTTCTCGGCCTAGGAGAACACAGTTGCAGTGCTTTCCAGCCCGGAGAAACCCCCTGCAAACCAGCAGTGTGCAGGGAGCTTTTCCCAGCCCAGGGCCTCGATGGGCCTAAGGAACAGGGAGGCCTGGTTGGCAAAACGGCAAGGGTGGCTTCCCGGGCCCAGACGCTGATGGTGCTCAAGTTACTTCCCCATGCAGAGTTGACTTTGTGAAAGGGAAGCCTGCAGAACCTGGTTTGGCCTGGGTCCCGAGAATGCACCTAGACTGAGGTGGCTAAGGCAGCGGCTGGGTGGCTTCGGGGCGCCCGTGAAAAGAACGCGTTTTCCCACCAAATCCGGGTTCTCGGCCTAGGAGAACACATTTGTAGTTCTTTCCAGCCTGGAGAGACCCCCTGCAAACCATAGTGTGCGCGGAGCTTTCCCTGAACGACTCGATGGGCCTTAGGAGCCGTGAGGCCGGGTTGGGAAAATGGCAAGGGTGGCTTCCCAGGCCAAAACGCTAATGGTGCTCAAGTTGGTTCCCCATGCAGAGTTTACCTTGCAAGAGGGAAGCCTGTAGCAACTTGTTTGGCCTGGGTCCCGAGAATGCCTCTAGACTGAGGGGGCTAAGGCAACGGCTGGGCGTCTTCTGGGGAGCTCATGAAAAGAACGCGTTTTCCCATGAAAGCAGGCTTTTTGGCCTAGGTGAATACATTTTCAGTGCTTTCCAGCCTGGAGAAACCCCCTGCAAACCAGCAGTGTGCGGGGAGCTTTTCCCAGCCCAGGGCCTCAATGGGCCTAAGGAGCAGGGAGGCCAGGTTGGGAAAATGGCAAGGGTGGCTTCCCGGGCCCAAACGCTGATGGTGCTCAAGTTAGTTCCCCATGTAGAGTTGACCTTGCGATAGGGAAGCCTGCAGCACCTGGTTTGGCCTGGGTCCTGAGAATGCCCCTAGTGTGAGATGGCTAAGGCAGCGGCTGGGCAGCTTCGGGTCGCCTGTGAAAAGAACAGGTTTTTGCCCCAAATCAGGCTTCTTGGCCTAGGAGAACACATTTGCAGTGCTTTCCAGCCCGGAGAAACCCCCTGCAAACCAGCAGTGTGCAGGGAGGTTTTCCCCAAGAGCCTCGATGGGCCTAAGGAGCAGGGAGGCCGGGTTGGGAAAACGGCAAGGCTGGCTTCCCGGGCCAAAACGCTGATGGTGCTCAAGTTAGTTCCCCATGCATAGTTTACCTTGCGAGAGGGAAGCCTCCAGCACCTGCTTTGGCCTGGGTCCCGAGAATGCCCCTAGGCTGAGGTGGCTAAGGTCGCTAGCTCATGGGCGGCTTCTGGGCGCCCACAAAAACAATGCCTTTTCCCACCAAATCAGGCTTCTCGGATTAGGAGAACACATTTGCAGTGCTTTCCAGCCCGGAGAAACCCCCTGCAAACCAGCAGTGTGCAGGGAGCTTTTCCCAGCCCAGGGCCTCGATGGGCCTACGGAGAAGGGAGACCGGGTTGGGAAAACAGCAATTTGGCTTCGTGGGCCGAAAAGCTGATGGTGCTTAAGTTAGTTCCCCATGCAGAGTTGACCTTGCACGAGGGAAGCCTTCAACCCCTGGTTTGCCCTGGGTCCCGAGAATGCCCCTAGACTGAGGTGGCTAAGGCAGCTGCTGGGCGGCTTCTGGGTGCCCACGAAAAGAACACGTTTTCCCACCAAATCCGGGTTCTCGGCCTAGGAGAACACATTTGCAGTGCTTTCCAGCCCGGGGAAACCCCCTGCAAACTCTAACTCTTGTTAGAGTCCCAGTACACAATGTGGGAGAATGGACAGAGAAAGAGTGTTTAAGTCAGAAGCAAGGACAGAATATGCAGCCTAAAGTGGAGTGGGGCGTAGCAACCCCCTGAGAGAGAAGCACACCTGAAAATTGCTGTGACTCACTTATAAAGGGCAGGTCTTCCTTTAGCCATTTATTTTATTTCTTACACCTGACTGGACACAGGCCCCTCCTCACTATGTCTTCACATGTTTTAGCCAAGGTGGATTCCAAATCAAAGGATGTCAGCCATTATTGGGACTTGTTATGGCCTGGCACCCCCTCCCTTTTTTACCCCGAGGAGTCCTCCTGCGCGTTTGTAATTAGGGAAGTCTCTTTCCCCAGGCGTGGTTGAAGTGGTGCTCTTATCTTTCTAGTCCAGCAGAGCTCAGCTCCTGCTGTTACCTTACTCCTTGAGGTTGTCATGGAAGCAAGGCCAAATTTACTCAGCCTAATAAGTCCCAGCTCTTCTCAGTCCAGGGGCCCATCTACCTCATACCTCATGTCCCCTCTACAACAATTTTTTGAGAGTTTTTATTGTGAATGTGTGGTGAAATTTGTCAAAGGCTTTTGGTGACTGTTGAGACACTAATGAAATGTCATATGTCACATTGATTGATTGGTGACTATGAAAACCTTCTTGAATCCTTGGAATAAATCACACTTCATCATGGTGTAAGATCCTTTGTATAAATTATTGAGTTTGGTTTGCTAATATTTTCTTGAGGATTTCTGTGTGTATATTGATTCAGGATATTGACCTTAACTTCCTGTTTTTTATAATGCTTGGTTTTTGTGTCAGAGTAATGGGGGCTTTGGGGAATCAATTCAAGGGTGTTCCCCTGTCTTAATTTCTTTGGAATTGTTTGGGAATGAGAGGTATTCATTCCTCTGTGTATGTTTGGTAGAATTCCCCATGGAAGTCATGTGTTCCTCAACTTCTGTTTTTGGGGATTGTTTTGATTACTGATTGAGTTTTAATACAGTCTCTTCAGATTATCAGTTTCTCCTAATTCATTCTTGAAAAATTGTATGTTTCTAGGAATATATTCATTTCTTTTTTTTTTCAGTTTTCATAATGGATTTTATTTCAGTTATAGGTGTGCATAAATCATCACAAGTCAATTTTACAGATTTTGTATCCCAAACCCCCAGTGCATCCCCCCATCCCCCCAGATTGTCTTATTTGAAAAACCAAGGTTTTCCAAAGTCTGTGAGTCATTGTCTGTTCTGTAAGAAGGTTCATTGTCTTTTTAGTTTCCACATGTAAGCCGTAGCATTGGGTGTTGCTGTCTAATTGTCTGACTGGTTTCACTTTGCATGATAATTTCTAAGTCCATCCATGTTGCTATAAATGTTGGTAATTTGTTCCTTTTAATGGCTGAGTAACATTCCATTGTGTGTATGTACCATATCTTCCCTATCCACTCTTCTGTGGATGGGCATTTAGGTTGTTTCCATGACCTGGCTAT
>PVHT020000053.1:1079287-1109226 GCA_004024745.2 Catagonus wagneri
GGGTGGGGCTGAGATCCCACCTGAATTGTTGTTTGGCCTGGGGCTTCTCAGCGCTGATGGGAGAAAACAGATTTTTCCCAGAAATGGCCCCCTCCAGAGAAATGCAGGCTGCTGAATGTCCCCGAGAGCTTCACCTCCAATGCCCTTCCCCCACAACAAGGCACAGTCACCCCTGTTTTCCCAGGAGATCCTCCAGGAAATGCTGTCAGGTTCCACCCAGATTCCTCTGGAGACTGCTTTGCCCTGGGACCCAGTGCATGTGAAAGTCTGTGTGTGCCTTTCAAGAGTGGGGTCTCTGTTTCCCCCAGTCCTGTGGAGCTCCTGCACACAAGCCCCACTGGCCTTCAATGCCAGATGCTCCGGGGGCTCTTTCTCCCTGTGCCCAATCCCCAGGCGTGGGGTTTTGACGTGAGGCTCAGAACTCTCAGTCCTGTAGCTGAGTCTCTGTGATGCAGTTACTTTCCAGTCTGTGGGGCTTCCCACCCGGGAGGTATGGGGTTGCTTCTATCGCATAATCACCCCTCCTACCTCTTGATGTGGTCTCCGCTGTGTCTTCTGGAGCAGAGTATCTTTTTTGGAAGTTTACAGTCCATTAGGTTGAAGGTTGCTCGGCATTTGGCTGTTTTTTTGCTGTTATTTGGGAGAGAAGTTGAGCTCCAGTCCTTCTATTTCGCCATCTTAATCCAATCTCCTGTTTGTTGATCTTTGTTTTTATTTCTGTTGCTTTGGGAGTCTGACCTGAGAAAATATCTGTAAGGCTGATGTCAGAGAATGTTTTACCTATGTTTTCTTCCAGGAGTTTAATGGTGTCTTGTCTTATATTTAAGTCTTTAAGCCATTTAGAGTTTATTTTTGTGCATGGTGTGATAGTGTGTTCTAGTTTCATTGATTTGCATGCAGCTGCTCAGGTTTCCCAGCAAAGCTTACTGAACAGACTGTCTCTTTCCTATTTTAAGTTCTTGCCTCCTTTGTCAAAGATCAATTGACCATAGGCATCTGGGTTTATTTCTGGGTTCTCTATTCTGTTCCATTGGTCTGTATGTCTGTTTTGGTATCAGTACCACACTGTCTTGATTACTGTGGCTCTGTAATATTGCCTGAAGTCTGGGAGAGTTATGCCTCCTGCTTGGTTTTTGTTCCTCAGAATTGCTTGGGCAATTCTGGGTCTTTTGTGATTCCATATACATTTTTGGATAGTTTGTTCTAGTTCTGTGAAGAATGTCATGGGTAATTTGATAGGGATTTCATTGAATCTATAGATTGCTTTGGGTAGTATGGCCATTCTTACAATATTAATTTTTCTGGCCCATGGACATGGGATATCTTTCCATTTCTCTGTACCTTCTTTGATTTCCTTGATTAATGTTTTATAGTTCCCTGCATATAAGTCTTTCACCTCCTTGGTCAGGTTTATTCCCAGGTATTTGATTTTTTTTGGGTGCAATTTTATTTTAATTATTTTTTTTGCCTTTTTGTCACTTTTTTATGGCTGCACCCATGGCATGTGGTTCCCAGGCTAGGGGTCTAATTGGGGCTGTTAGCCACTGGCCTGCACTGCTGCCACAGCAATGCAGCATACGAGCTCTGTCTGTGACCTACACCACAGCTCAAGGCAATGCCAGATCGTTAACCCACTGAACAAGGCCAGGGATCGAACCCACAACCTCATGATTCCTAGTTGGATTCATTAACTGCTGTGCCATGCTGGGAACTCCTTGGGTGCAATTTTAAAAGGTGAAGTATTTTGGTATTCTTTTTCTAATATTTCCTTGTTAGTATACAGAAATGTGATTGATTTCTGAAGGTCACCTTATATCCTGCTATTTTGCTGAATTTGTAATCAGATCAATTAACTTTGGTGTTGAGTCCTTGGGGTTTTCTATATATGGTATCATGTCATCTGCATAGAATGACAATTTTACCTCTTCTCTTCCTATTTGGATGCCTTTTATTTCTTCTGTTTGTCTGATTGCTGTAGCTAGGACTTCCACTACTATGTTGAATAACAGTGGTGAGAGTGGGCATCCTTGTCTTGTTCCAGATTTTAGTGGGAAGTCTTTCAACTTTTCTCCATCGAGTATTATATTTGCTGTGGGTTTGTCATGAATGTCTTTTATTATGTTAAGATATGTTCTCTCTATACCCACTTTGGTAAGAGTTTTGATCATGAATGGATGTTGGACTTGGTCAAATGCTTTTTCTGCATCTATTGGTATGATCATGTGGTTTTCAACTTTTCTTTTGTTAATGTGGTGTATGACATTGATTGATAAAAGATACTTTCAAAGACATACAAATGGACAAATAAACACGATAAAAGTATGAAAAAGTGCTTAACATCATTAATCAGTGAGAAAAAGCAAAACCACAATGAGATATCACTACATGCAAACCAGAATGTTTATAATTTAAGAAACTGAAAACAGCATGTATTGGCAAGTATTTGGTACAGCTGGAATTCTCATATACTGCTCTTAGAAAATGTAAAATGGTACAGCCCCTTTAGGAAACTCTTTGGTAGTTTATTATGAAATTAAACATACATCTATACAAATACCCTGTACTTCCACATATATGTATTTATTCAAGTGCTGTGAATTGAACATTTGAAATGCTGTGTCCCTCCCAAATTCATGTGTTGAAATTCCAACCTCCAAATGATGGTATTAGGAAGTGGGGCCTTTGGGAAATGTTTAAGTCATGAAGGTGGAAATTTTTTGCAAAGAAGTAAAAACAAAACTACAAAATGAGACAGCTTATTTTTAAAAGACTCAAATGTAAATTATAAAACTAAAAAAATAATGGAGATCCTATTGTGGCTCAGCAGTTAATGAATCTGACTAGCACCCATGAGGACACAGGTTTGATCCCTGGCCTCGCTTAGTGGGTTAAGGATCCAGCATTGCCATAAGCTGTGATGTAGGTCGCAGACATAGCTTGGATCCCATGTTGCTGTGGCTGTGGTGTAGACTGGCAGCTGTAGCTCCGATCCGACCCCTAGCCTGGGAACCTCCATATGCTGTGGGTGTGGCCCTAAAAAGCAAAAAAAATAAAATAAAATTCCTAAATTGGGACAGGTTAGATGGGGTTAAATTGTTATCCAGACATTATTGGGAAGAGGATAAAAGTACCAACTATAGGTTGAATATTGTAATTTCTAAGAATTATAAAAGAGCATATATAACTTCTAAACTAATAGAAGAAAAAAATGAAATAATAAAAATGCTCAACCCAAAGAAAGGAAAAAAGGACCATAAAATATGTAGACATAAATAAATCATATTGTAAAGTAGTAAATATAAACCATATATATCTATATGTAAATATATTTAATATATACATCTATATTAAATACAAGGAGACTGTTGAATTAGATTTTAAAATAACAATATACTGTTTTAAAATAATTTTAGACTACATCTAAAATATAAGGATATAATAAAACAAAGAAAAAGAATGGACAAAATGTACTAGGCAAACACTAAGCTTTCTAAAACTTGTATCACTTCATTGGCATCAAACACAATAAACTTTAAAACAAAAAAATTTCTAGAGATGTAGAAAATGCTTCCTAGTGCTAAACCATTTAATTCAAACTGAAGGACATTCTAAATAATACTTACACTATCCCTCTAGACTTAAGGTCATCACACACACACACACACACACACACACACACACACTCACACACACGCACGTCTGAGAAATTATCATAGATCTAAAAAGGTTAAGGAAATATGACAACTAAAATAGAAAAGTAACTTTAGGGGAAAATAAGTGAAATCCAAATAAAGTGTGGGATTTAGTGAATTTTTAAAAATAATTGGACTGAAAGGAAAAGTAGGTTAATCTACAATTATAATTGCAAATTTATACACACCCCTTTCAGTAAAAGATTAAAGCAAACAAAAAATCAATAAGAAATATAAAATGCTAAAGAAGGCAATTAACAAACTTCACCTAATTGACATATGTAGGACACTGCAACCAACAACAGAATGTGCATTGTTTCAAACACCCACAAAGCATTTACAAGGATTAACTATACACTGAGCCATAAAGCAAGCTTCAACAAATTTGAAAGGATTGAAATCATACAAGAGACTGCTTCTAACCACAATACGATTAAGCTAGGAATTACTAACAACAACAAAGATAGTAAAAAATCTCTTATTTTTAGAAAATAGAAATTACAATTCTAAAAAAATAGGTGGAATGAGAAAGTAATCTTAATGGAAGTTAGAAAATACTTTGAAGTGAAGAACAACAGAAAACTACTGTGGGAGTTCCCATCGTGGCACAGTGGAAACGAATCCAATTAGGAACCATGAGTTTGCGGGTTTGATCCCTGGTCTCACTCAGTGGGTTAAGGATCCGGCATTACCTTGACCTGTGATGTAGGTCACAGACGCGGCTTGGATCCCATGTTGCTGTGGCTGTGGTGTAGGCCGGCAGCCTTATCTCTGATTTGACCACTAGCCTGGGAACCTCCATATGCTGCAGGTGCAGCCCTAAAAAGCAATCCCTCCCCAAAACAAACAAAAAACTACTATGTATCAAAACTTGGGTCAGAGTTGCATAGAACCAGAGGTTCTGGCTCAGGAGCTGCCAGCCCTGCAGAAAAAAAATACTTGTGAACTGGAGCTAAACAAGGCCTTGGGGGGTATGAACAATTCATGTTATGTAGAAGAAGGGCTGAAAATTAATGATTTTATATCCAGCTCAAGGGGTTATGGAAGAACAGTCAAATAAACCCAAAGTAGAAGAAAATAATAAAGATAGCTGAAAACTATAAAGTAGAAAACATGAATGAAGATAGTCAACAAGGCCTACAAAGTTGGTTCTTTGTAATGACTAATAAAATTAATAAATCTCTGGCAAAACTAAGCTAGATAAAAAGGAAAACGACACAATAATATAGTCAGCCATGTAAAGGGGTGCATCATTACAGATTATAAGCCATTATAGATAAGATGATATTACATTTGAAAATTTAGGTGAAATGAATAAATCCCTTGATAAAAGGAATTTACCACAACTGACAGAGAAAAAAATAAAAATGATGAATAATTCTATAACTAACTGAAAATTAAAAGTCTGTAATGAAAACATTTTCCTCAAAAGAAGTGCAGGTGACTTCATAGGGAAATGCTACAAGAAGCCAGACTTTCTCAACTTCTCCCAAGGAGCAGAAAATAAGAAACTCATTTCAGCTCACTTCATGAGTCTAGCATGTTCTTGCTAGATATTATAAGAAAAGAAAATTACAGTTTAATCTCACTCAAGTACATAGAAGCAAAAGTTCCTAACATAGTATTAAGAAATTCACCTTACATCATATGGAAGAACACTCCCACCCAGGTAGGTGTATTGCAGTGACCTTAGCTCAGCTCAACAGTAGAAATTGATCAGTACCATGCATCATGTTACAGAAAAGAAGAGAAACAAAAAAGGATAAACATCTCAGGAGAGGAGATAATACATTTGATTAAAAAAAATTAGTATCCTTTGAAAAAAATGTTTTGCAAACTTGGAAAATAGGAAAGTCTTTAATTTCACAGGGGTATCTATAAAACATCATTCTCAATGGAGAAATGTTGAAAGATTTAAGATTGTGGGCACAATCAGGATGTTCTATTTGATCACTTCTATTCCCCACTACTGATTTTTTTTGTAATTAGTAAATGTTTTTATTCAGAATAATTTCATTTTTTAATATTTTAATTGAAGTATCGTTGATTTACAATATCATATTAATTTCAGGTGTCCAACATAGGGACTCAATATTTTTAATTTATTACAAAATAATGTCTGTGTTTTCCTGTACTGTACAATGTGTCTTTGTTGCCTATTGATTTTATACATAGTAGTCTGAGAATAATTTTAGATTTGTAGAAAAAGTGAGCTAACCATACAAAAGAACCCTCCATTCCCCTCCCCTGCCACAGTTTCCTCTATTTTCTTTTTTTTATTGCTTTTTAGGGCATATGAAGGTTCCCAGGCTAGGGGTCAAATCAGAACTACAGTCTACACCACAGCCACCGCAACTCCAGATCCAAGTCTCATCTGTGATCAACACCACAGCTCATGGCAACACCGGATCCTTAACCCACTGAGCGAGGCCAGGGATCCAACCCACAACCTCATGGTTCCTAGTCGGATTCGTTAACCACTGAGCCATGACAGGAACTCTTAATTAATAGATTATTAATATCTATTTATATTTGTGTGGTACATGTGTTATAATTCAGGATATATTGCTATTGATAATATTGACATTATTGGTACATTACTATTAATTAAAGTACAGAGCTTATTTTTTTTAATTTGTTCTATTGCACAACAAAGTGACCCAGTCACACTTACATATACGCATTCTTTTTCTCAGTTTATCCTCCATCACGCTCCATCATAAGTGACTAGATATGGTTCCCAGAGCGAAATTAAAGTACAAAGTTTATATTGATGGTTCAGATCTATGGGTTTTGACAAAGGTGTAATGTAATGCATCCACTGTTGAGTATTGCACAGAATAGTTTTGCCCCCTAAAAATCCTCTGTGCTTCGTTTATTCATCCTTCCCCTTTTCCTCCTGAACCCCTGACAACCATTGATCTTTTAACTATCTCTACAGTTTTGCCTTTTCCAGAAGGTTATATAATTGGAATTATAGAGTATTTACCATTTTCAGACTATTTTCAGGCTTATTTCATTAAGTAGTATGTACTTACGATTCCTTCACGTCTTTTCATAGCTTTGTAGTTCAATTCTGTCTATTGCTGAATAATATCCCACTGAATGGATGTACACTGTAATGTTTATTGATTCACCTCTTGAAGGACATCTTGACCGCTTCCAGTTTTGGACAATTATAAATAAAGCTGCTATAAACATTTTGTGTGTACATAATTTTCATCTTAATTGGGTAAATGCCTAGGAGCATGATTGGTAGATAGCTTGTTTTGCTTTGTAAGAAACTACCAAGTTGTCTTCCAAAGTGACTGCACAATTTTGCACTCTCATCAGCAATGAATGAGATTTCTTATAGGTCCACATCCTTGCCAGCATTTCATATTGTCAGTATTTTGTGTGTTTAAAATGATTTTCTGGAGTCCCCATCATGGTTAAGTGGTTAACAAACATGACTAGCATCCATGAGGATGCGGGTTAGATCCCTGGCCTTGCTCAGTGGGTTAAGGATCCGCATTGCCATGAGCTGTGGTCTAGGTCACAGACACAGCAACACGGCTCAGATCTTGTGTTGCTACAGTTGTGGCACAGGCCAGGGCTATAGTTGTGATACATCCCCTAGCCTGGGAACCTCCATTTGCCATGAGTACTGCCCTAAATAGAAAAAAAGACCCAAAAAATGCCCTTTCTACATCTATCTGATAATGTAATTTTTCTTCTTAGGCCTATTGTTTCGATGAATTACATTAATTGATTTTTCAAATGTTGAATCAGTCTTACATGGCTGGAATAAATCCCATTTGGTCATGGTGTATAATTCTTTTTATACATTGTTGGATTTGATTTGCTAATATTTTGTTGAGGATATTTTCATCTATATTCATGAGAGTTACTGCTTTGAGCTTCCCTGCTGTAATAGCACTTTATTTGGTTTTGGTATCCAAGTAATGCTAATCTCATAGAATGAGTCAGGAAGTATTTATTCTGCTTCTATTTTGTGAAAGAGACTGTAGAGAATTGGTATCATTTCTTCCTTAAATGTTTGATAGAATTCACCAGTGAATCTATCTGGACCTGGTGCTTCCTTTTTATGAAGGTTACTAATTAATGATTCAATTTTTTAAATCAATAAATGCCTATTCAGATTATCTTTTTTTGCTTATGTGAGTTTTGGTTGTTTGCATTTCTCAAGGAATTGATCCATCTAATCTAAGTCATCAGATTTGTGGGTGTAGCATTGTTCATAATACTCCTTTATTATCCTTTTTTTTCCTTTTTTGGCTTTTTAGGGCTGCACCTATGGCACGGGGAGGTTCCCAGGCTAGGGGTCTAATCAGAGCTGTAGCCACAGCCACAGTCACTCAGAATCTGAGCAGCATCTGCGACCTACACCACAGCACATGGCAACGTGGGATCCTTAACCCACTGAGCGAGGCCAGGGATCGAACCTGAAACCTCATGGTTCCTAGTCGGATTCTTTTCCACTGAGCCATGATAGGAATTCCCTTTATTATCCTTTTAATGTCCATGGGACTATTAGTGATGATCCCTCTTTCATATACTTATGATACTAGTAATTTTGATCTTCTCTTTTTTTTTCTAGGTTAGCCTGGCTAGCAGTTTTTTTTTAATTGATTTTTTCAAAGAAATGAGTTTTGATTTCACTGGCTGTCTCTATTGATTTCCTATTTTCAGTTGCATTGATTTCTGCCCTAATTTTTCAATTTATTTTCTTCTACATGCTTTAGGCTTATATCGTCCATATTTCTCTAGTTTCCCAGGGTGAACACTCAGGAGTAGTGATTTTAGAGCTTCATTTTTAATAAACACAGTCAGTGCTTTAAAATTTCCTCTAGTCATTGCTTTCATGACATCACACAAATTTTGATTTATTTTCATTTTCATATACCTTAAAATTCTTTTTCTCTTGAGATTACTTTGACCTATATTATAAGTTTAACATCCAAATACTTTGTGATTTTCCAGATATCTTTCTGTTACTGATTTTTAGTTTAAATGCATTGTAGTAGAAGAACATAATTTGCATAATCACTATTTTTTAAAATATGTTAAGATATGTTTTATGGCCTAAAATGTTATCTTGGTGAATGTTCCATGTAAGATTTAGGAGAATGTAGATTACGTTGTTGTTGGATGAAGTATTCTGTAAGTGTCAATTAGAGCCAGCTGATTAATGGTGCCATTCAGTTCAACTGTATTCCTACTGGCTTTCTACCTACTGGACCTGTCAGTTACTGAAAGGGTGTTGAAGTCTCCAATTATAATAGTGGGTTTGTCTATTTCTCCTTGAAATTCTTAGTTTTTGCCTCACACATTTTAAGGCTCTGTCATTAGGTTTATACATATTAAAACTATGTCCACACCCTCTCCACTGTAAACCAGCTATAGTGGAAAAAATAAAAATCATTATTAAAAATAATAAAAAATAAAATAAAATTGTTATGTACTATAAGAGAATTGACCCCTTTATCATTATGTAATACCCCTCCTAAATCTCTGATAATTTCCCTTGCTCTGAAGTCCACTTGCTCTGAAGTCTGAAACTGATACATTTACTCCAGCTGTCTTTGATTATTATTAGCATGGTATATCTTTCTCCATCCTTTTACTTTTAATATATCTCTGTTTTTTTGTTTGTTTATCTATTTATTTATTTTTCCTGTTTTACTTCCCATGGAAGGAAGTTTTCATCCACATTGACAGTGTGGATTCCACGTTTCATGTGGACCAGACGCAAGCTGTCTAAAAGGGAGCCTGTCACTTGCCAATTTAAATGGACATTGTACAAGACAGCCATCTGGACTGGCAATGAGGACCTTAGCAGATAGTCTGCATGGAGGGGACCTGGAGAGGAGCTAGGACGTAAGGCTTGTAAGCGGCCAGCCCAAGAACGTGTGCTCCACACCAAGGGGCTGCGTGGAGAGGTCCCCAGCGATGGAGCGTCTTTCTGCAGCAGAGCCTGGAAAAGCACCCCACAAAGCATGGATCTTAGATATTCCTCAGGCCTGAGAGAGCTAGCGCTTGATTGGTGCCTGTCAAGAAAGACATTTTCCTGCCTCTTTGTTTCTTGTCCTTCCCTGATTCCAATTCTGGAAGGGCCAGAGACTGCAGCTGGTGAGTGAAGGGTTTCCCAGGAGGAGGACCTGGCAGAGGAAAGGAGCAGTCAAGCACACCATCTCTTCCCCGATACAGTTGTCAGCGCAAAGCAGGCACCAGCTGAGGGAGGGGAGGAACTTCGTCATTACTGGTAGTTGCAAGTTTTTACTATTACAGAACATTTTAGATGCAAAAGCAAATTTTTTATTTTGTGATTTAAAGTGATCAGAGGACTTCTCGTTGCCTGAGAGTGAGCAGAAAAGTGGTGGGAATGGCCTGAGATTGCAACCAAGGACAGAAGAAGACACAGATGAGGTCAGTAGGGATGTTAACAAGTAAAAAAATACAGTTGCTTAATCATTGTATCTTACACGACCTGCCCTTTTAACACCGCTCACTCCAATGGACTAAATCAGGTTTTAGTTTGGGGAGATGTGATGATAAAAGGCTGTCTCCACCCTCAAGGACTTCATCCTCTAGGGAGAAACAGATAAACAGACAATAGCCAACTAACATTTATTCAGCCCTTACTAGCAAGTCTCAGGCACTCTTCTGAGGGCTTCTTACATGTTAATTAATTTAAACCTCACAACAACCCCAGAGTGTGGATAATATCATGATTCAACTTTACTAATGCTGGAGTTCCCATCTTGGCACAGCGAAAAATGAATCCGACTAGGAACCATAAGGTTGTGGGTTCAGTCCCTGGCATCGCTCAGTGGGTTAATGATCCAGCTTTGGTGTAGGTTGCGGACACGGCTCAGATCTGGCATTGCTGTGGCTGTGTTGTAGGCAGGCAGCAACAGCTCCGATTAGCCCCCGAGCCTGGGAACCTCCATATGCTGCAGGTACGGCCCTAAAAAGACAAACAAAACAAAACAAAACTTTACTAATGCTAAGAATGAGGCCCAGAGAGGTTAAGCAAATTGCCCAAGGCCATACAGGAAGTAGCAGAGCCGGGATAGAAAGTCAGGTCTTCGACTCAGGAGCTCAGCTGTCAAGCATGATACTACACAGCCTCGCAGAACAGGAGGTGTTGTGATGGCTCCAAACGGGCATCGGCCTAGACTGAGCCAGCGAAGCCCGCCTGGAGGGCTAGAGGAGGGTTACATATATTTATATGCGTGTATTTTAAGAACAAATATGTGTGTGTGTATATATATTTAAGAACAACATTGGAAGGATGATTAGGAATTTGAAAAGGGAACACTAAGAGAATTTCAAGAAGGGGGACAGAATGGGGCTTGAAGCCATTTTCTGAAGTTTGGCTGGAGAGACACTTCCTGAGGGTTCCATCTTGGTTCATAGATTTTGCATCTTTCCCATCACCTAACACGATGCTTTTCGGAAAACAGGTTCTCTGGAATTGCCTATTTGAGCTGGGGACCCAGGAAGAAGCAGAGAATGCAGAGGTAGTTCTAAATCAATGATTTTGTTCAATGAGGCAGTGCCCCCTCCCAAACAGAAACCTATTTGGTAAATCAAAACTAGTAATTCAGGAAAAAAGAGTCAGCAGGGGTGGCACAGGGTTTAGTTTGCCTTGTCACCAAATATTTCTGGAAGACTTTTCTCTTGTGGTGTATTCATTTTATACTTGTTCCCCTAATGCTATGTATTGGAAAATGCTTAGCAACTATCTTAGGGGAAGGAAGACCATGCACTTGAAGTCCACATACAGTGCTCACAGAGTTGAAGGACATTCGTTAATAACTGATCCAGTATCGTTAGGCATTCGTGATCGCTCACCTGGAACTAGTGATTACAACCAAGGCGTGTTTAGAGAGTCACTTGTACACAACTTCTGAGTGTGGGAGAGAGAAGAATGAAGAGGGGTGACCTGTAGAACTGGACTTTGTGCTACCTCTCCCACGATTCCTGTGTGAGGTCTGGTAGGACATGGCCCTCCAAGTGGAAGGGCTGCTGAGGCCAGGGCTACACTTTAACCAAGAGTGAGAAATGCTTCTTAGTCTAGGGGAGTCACACGCTTCTTTGGAAGCAGGTTCTTCTAAACAGTTCTGAGGTGGTGGGTGGTAGTTTACCGAAGGTCATGACTCAGAGCATTGGTAGCTCTCGTTTATAGAGAGCTTACTGTGTGCTCTGTACTAGGCTAAGTATTCTACATGGATGATCTCATTTAATCCTAATCCCTCCCCTGATGTGGGGAACTCATATTTCCACTTTGCTGTGACTTAGAGAGGTTATGTTCCTCCAAGATTATGAAATTAGCATCAGGATCTGGATCCAGAACTCAGTTCATAACCACTTTGCTAAATGCTACTTGTCCAGGCCATTGCCTGCAGGGAACTGCAGCTGACCAGAACTCCCTGGAAACCTGTAGGCCATCCACTCACCCTGATACCTCACTCTAGAAACACAGGGGGAAAAGGGATTATCTGTCCTGAGGTCCCTTTGAAACAGATTCTTCTAAGGTCTGACCCTAAACCAAGAACTCTCTCAGGAGGAGTGTCTAAAGTCTGTATGCGTGGGTTTTAATTCAATATCTAGATTTTAGGGCAAAAGAGAGACACCTTAATACTTACATTGCATTCATTCCCCACGCTCCAGAGGTCATTAAATTACAGAGGAATGTTCGCTTGCAAAACCAATCCAAAACTATGCTGCTATGCTAGTTTACATTTAGCTAGTGTCTTTCCTCGGGACAAACCCTGCCAGTCTCAAGTCTAAACACTTTATGTTGCCACACGGATCATCAGCTCTCAGCTTCTCGGCTGTTCTTTTGCAACGGCATTCTTTAGTATAGTCTCAGTGAAACTGGAGGTAGTTGGAAAGTAAAGGATTAGCTATCCCAAACCTGATGAGACGTGAAATTCCAAAAGAATAACTTGTTTGACATTTGACACTTGTGATATATTTCCCCATAGAAACATCGTTATAAGAGGCAGTTATGTATTCCTTTGGTGCTGTGCCATTTTGTATTTAGACACCAGACTAGCGGCAAGCCTGAAGATGAACCACCATTTACAAAAATGCTTTTTTACACAATTATGTGTTGAATTCTTTCTCAATCCCTAACACATTTTTTTCAACAGGGTATTTTGTTAATTTGAGATTATAAGATCTATAGCTCATGTTTTTATTGGCCAAGATTTGCAAGCTTTCTTCTTCACATCTTCCTTTCTTAAAAGTTCTTTCAGTTTCTTAAAGAAGTTTCAAAACTTTAGTCTCAACTGCCACTTATAAGTAACAGCAGAAGAGTAGCTTTACAACTTGTAGTAATTCTTATTGGACCTCAAAAGATGGTGATTTGCCACTTGTGAGTTTATTAAAAAGAATGTGCTGTTGGATCAAAAGCATTTCCAAAGGGGGATTTCTAAAACTCCTTTGTGTTGATAGCTCTGGTTTAAGAGGTGGATGGATTATTGTTGTGATGACAATATTCATTTGTATGTATAATCTCTGGTCTATTTCTGGTCTCAAAAAATTCTGTCGAGTTTCCTTATACTCTCACTCCCTTTAAGTTATTGAATTATAGGTCACTCCTGACTCAAACTGCAATTCAATGACAAAATTCAAAGTCTGTTCTTTTTCATTACAGTTTTGAGCCTTATGCCATCACTGAACTCGAATCAGACAGGCATGATAAAGCTTAGGTGATAACATCAATATTTACATTAATAAATAAATAATAAAACCTGACACCTATACAGTGCTTTATATCTTTCAAAGTTATTTTGTTATTATTAATTATTATTATTTTTTAGGGCTGCACCTGTGGCATATGGAGGTTCCCAGGAGAGGAGTTCAATCTGAGCTGTAGCCACCAGCCTTCGCCACAGCCACAGCAACTTGTGATCCAAGCCACGTCTGCGATCTACACCACAGCTCACAGCAACGCCAGATCCTTAGCCCACTGGGTAAGGCCAAGGATCGAACCCACGTCCTCATGGATATTAGTTGAGTTGCTAACCACTGAGCCACGAGGGGAACTCCTCAAAGTTATTTTGTGCATATTATTTCTGAAGGTGAACATAAAGTTGTCTATAATCAAGAGGAAGTATTTCCAATGACAAATCAGTAACTTCTGGAAGAACTAGAAGAAGAGTAGCCGTGGCCTTTGGTGGAAATGATTCACCAGGAAACGTCTCCAGAGGTAAATGGGGATTCAGGAAGTGTCCAGTGCAAACCATGATGGCATCAAAGACGGCTCAGTTCTGCTTCCCCTCTGTCTCCATGACAACATCCCACTGACCAGTTTCCGAGAAGTCAGGATGCTTTGTTACGCTGCACACCGTGGTCTGAAAGCAGAAGGCAGTCACTTTCTGTCTTTCATCTTGGGACCACAAGCAGTGGCTGTATGATAACCAAGTTTCTTATTTCCCATGGGCCAAGTAAGTCCTGTGATGGGAGGTCTATTAATAGTGGTTTCTCTTCTCCCTAGAGAAGTTAAATAACTTGTGCAAAGTCTTAAAAGGGCTTATAGATTAAGGTCCAAAACATCTGAATGCTTTCATTGCAAGGAAGAATCATTCAGTTTTTATTCTTGGTGAGAAGGAGATGAGTTAATACACTGAAGGAGATGAGTTAATATACCGAATGTTGGAAAAATTTATGAAAACAAGTTTGGACCCATTATAATTACTGTGTTTCAGATCTTTGGTCATTTTTTTTTCCCAATGGGTTTCATGAACAAAATCCACTTTCCCTTTCCTCCAAAGAAAATACTAAACTTCGTCCTGAATGAGATTTGGATTTAGAGGAGGCAACAGGCACTTCAGTATTTTAATGACTTATTTGAGATAAACATGAGCAGCAGGATTATTATCTGCCTAAATCATATAGAGAAAATCAGGAAGAAGTTTACTTAAGCATCTCATTTCCATTACATTGTTGAGTGGGCCAGCCCCTGTTCATTAGCCTTCCATAACCCAACGTCTCTTACCCTAAATTGAATGTATTTCAGGTCAAAGTGTTCAGCAAATTCTTGGAGGTAGTTCCAAAATATTTCTTGGTGCATGAAACTGGGGCAATCTTCTTGGAAGGGGAAGTCAGTGTAACATGACATTTATTTGCAGACATTTTTCACTAATGACTTGTCGACCCTGGTCATCCCATCTTTAGAAATTTCCTGTGGTGAAAGCATAGTTAGTTTGACAGGGTATGGGGGGACAGGAGGAAGAGAACAGAGATCATTGGCAGTTTGTGTTCCATTTATAATTCCAAAGAGTTCCTGGAAAATTTAGCATTGGATCCTCATGATATAGTTATCAGAAACCATTAGTGGTATTGAAATTATCAAATAAAATGACTTTCTCAAACTATAAAGATGCTAACAATATTTAACAGGGCTCTCAGGTTGAAAGTCTGCAACCTATACCACAGCTCAAGGCAACACTGGATCCTTAACTCACTGAGCAGGGCCGGGGACTGAACCCATGTCCTCATGGATACTAGTTGGGTTCATTTCCACTGAGCCAAAATGAGAATTCCTACAATCGTATTTTGAAAAAAAAAAGT
This sequence comes from Catagonus wagneri, assembly GCA_004024745.2. NCBI lineage: Eukaryota > Metazoa > Chordata > Mammalia > Artiodactyla > Tayassuidae > Catagonus > Catagonus wagneri. Next base: position 1,094,569 of record PVHT020000053.1, read on the forward strand.
ATTTGAAAGAAATCACATCAATATTTTACTCATGCTGATCCATCAGTATTGATATTATATTTAATTTGCATTTTTTCTTTTATTTTCTAAAATTAATCTATATCTCTACAATAGGATCGATACTGGCCAGAAGCAGGTGGTATTTAGCCATTTTCAGCCCCAATTCTTGATGCTCAAGTCACCTAACAGCTGGCCTAGTCTTGATCATATCACCCTAGGCTACATATTCCGCTCCAAAGAAGGGTGGATTAGTGCCTGGGTTATTCTCCTTTTTTGTTTCTCTATTTTTTTTTTTCTTTAGGGCTGCACATGCAGCATATGGAGGTTCCCAGGCTAGGGGTCTAGTTGGAGCTATAGCTGCTGGCCTATGCCACAGACACAGCAATGTGGGATCTGAGCCTTGTCTGCTGCCTACACTACAGCTCAGGATAATGCCAGATCCTTAACCCACTGAGCAAGGCCAGGGATCGAACCTGTGTCCTCATGGATACTAGTCAGGTTTGTTTCCACATTACTATGTAAAAACTACTCCCTAGACCTTTCAAGGTCTGGATTCTTGCCTTACCCTTGCTACTTCTGTTCTCAGAGATCTGAACAATGCCTGGAGGCTGGGGCTTCAATCCCTGCTGCCAACTTCTATGCTTCCTCAAGTGTCAACTGCTCCATATTCTCAAATGCCATTCAGCTTACCCAGTGTGACACTCTGCTACTTTGTCTTAGAATGTCTGTGGCCCAGAAATCATCATAACTTCCAACACTATGTTTGTATATCAGACTTCACTCTTTCAACCTCTTTCCCCCAACTATCCCTGCCCGCGTCCGGCCAGTTCTCTGAGTTCATCACCTATCAGACTGCATCCTGCATGGGGCCAGCATGACATCACGCATAAGCTTGTGATGCTGCAGTGAGTGGCTCCGTTGTTTGACCACCAGGATAGGCTCAAGGCACCGTGCCTGGGTAGGGACAAAGCCAAAGGCCAGCTTATGACTCGTAGAGGTGGGAGGGTATGAGGTACCTACAGTAAATTTCCACAGTCCCCCAACGTCATTACTTCTTTCAAAACAGGTTGGCTCCAGGCCCTCATTTAAGCAGCATTTGATGGAGGACAGGCCGCTCACACTGGCTGCAATCACTGCAACTCACTTGGCCATAGCGTGCTCTATTAGAGAAAGGTGGGGCAGAGCTTATTTTAGGACAAGGCTGGAAGGGAGCTCTGGTTATGGAACTCAACTTTTACTGATAAAAATACCCTCCTTTTATCTTTGAGCTGAGGCAGGATCATGTTTTGGTTAAAGACGAGGGTTCTGAAATCAGACTGTTATGGTTTAAAGCCTGGATTTGTTTATTTACAGTATGACCTTGTTCTAGCTGTTTATCCTCTTTGTTCCTCAGTTTTCTCTTCAGCCCAATGGGAATGGAAATAATAATAATAACACCTAATTAAATGTTTGTTATGAAATTAAATGACTGAGATATGTTGGAAGGATTGTAGAAGTGTCTGTTACATTACTATTGATACATTTATTTGATGATATGTTACTATTGATTAAAACTTATTCTCATTATTAGCTAGTATAGCCAGGACTTTAATCCCCTTAATAACGTAGATACCCCCAGTGTTAAAGGGACTCTTTGCTACTATGCAGCCCCTCTGAACCCTAGAATTGCAAAGAGCAAAATGTTAGTTTTCATGTAAAGTACTTAAGTCCTAAAGAATAGGTGATTATGGGCCATGTTCTGCCATGCAATAAAGATATTACATGAACTGAGGGGGTGTTATTAACTTTGCCTAGAGCAAGACTGACTGACCCTAATACAGAACTAAATCACCAAAGGAAGTCATACGGCACGTTCTAGAGGCTGAAATGAGGTTATATGGCGATGGGAGTACCATGCTTGTCACAAAGTCTGTGTATGTCATGGGGATTTATAACAGGTGTTTCTTGGTTTTATGTTTTGGGCTTCTGAAAACATTAAAATAGCTTTTGCTTTGATCATGTGGGCTAATCACTGGGTTAATTCCAGCAAGTCAGGTTTATGTCACACAGAGACCTTTGAAGTGTCAGGCAGACTCAGTTGCAAGTGCTGCCTTTACCTCAACCCTCTTGGCCAGTCTGAGAAACATATGGAGAGTAGTTGAGACCTTAAAGTATTTGTTTCATATATAGTATTTTATTATATATATTATATATTTATATATATAGTATATAGTATATAGTATGTAAATATATATAGTATATAGTATTATAAAATACTATATATAGATATATATGTAAATATATAAATATAAAATATTTATATGTATAAATATATATAAATATATATCTATTTATATCTATTTATTATATTTTTTATAAAATATATATGTATTTATATATGTATCTTTATAAAAAGTATTTGCTTTTGAAGACATGGTCTTTTTTTAGGTGATTTCTTGCTATATGTCTCTTATGCGATTTTTGTGGTGTCATGCCACTTACTGTAGTGGTGTTTGCTTGAGGAACCAAGGAAGACCATGTTTATTGAGCCACAAGAACTCCGTAGTGGGAAAACATATAGCATCCATAAGACTTAAGGCCGCTCTTCTAATAAGAGGCTGAGCTGGGAGAGAGTCTGGATCTCTGAGTCAGCCTGGATGTGCACATCTCATTCATTGGTCTGAGACCTGGAAATACCCTGTGATCCCCACTACTAAGCCTCTTGCCTCACCTGCACTCAGGTTTGCTGCCGCACCTTCTGGATGGGCTTGGGGGAATTTGTCCGATGGCTTTGCAGCTTGCCTCCCTTTCAGATCAAAAGCCCCAGGCACAGAAACAAAGTGGGAGCTACTGACTTTCCAGAAGACAGAGGCAGACTTCTGAGCTCTCAGAACCCCTCGGACTCACCTTGTTACAGAGTAAGATCCAAGTATTTGAAACAAATGTCAGAGGGATTTCTCAGGGCTGCTGCTTCCAAACATTACGTGCCATCCTGCCCTTTGTAAGGCTGAGACCTTCATGCCTGGCTTCATTATTTACAGCAAAATTTTCACTTTTCCCCCTGAGACTTTTAGTTTATTTAGGAGTCTCTTTTGACTTGGGAGAGTTGGGTAAGCCACAGTAATAATGAACTTTGGAGGCAGTGAACTAGGTTTGAACTCTCTGCAGCTGACCAGCCATATGACCACAAACAACCCCACTTACACATCTTAAGATATATCAGTTGCAAGAGAATAAAAGTAGCTATACTGAGGGATTGTTCAATTTTTACACAAAATGATATTAATTACACAAAACTGCCTAGCACCAAATATTTACTTAGCACTAATTTTCCACCTCCTTAAGTAACTCCCTCCTTTCCTGTCTTCTCCCTAGAAATGACAACTCACACAGATAAAATTTAGCCACAAGTTTGGAAACTAGCAGGTAAACATACTTGTTTCCTTGGGAATGAGCAGTTAAAGATCTAGATAGCTTTTCATCTGAAATAAATGGTCTCCACAAATGACACTTCAGTTTTCAGGGTACTAGGTAGAGGTCTAGAACTGGCAGATCTTGGGTGTGCTCTTTTTTTGCAACAATTATAAGAAAGAAGTAGTTGTTAATTGAAAATGTGCTGCAGAGAATAGACTGGAAGCAAATTAATTCATTCAAGAGTTACACCTTGTGTTGCTCTAGGGGCAGGTGTTGAGCCAATTGTGGGGGCCCCAAAGATGATTAAGAGCCAATGACTAAATAATAGCAATAAAAATAGACCCACTGACTGTCCACAAGAAGATGCCTCCATATGGCGAGAGGCTGACACACACGATATCTTGTGGCATGTCCTGTAATGGCATCGTGCTTTGGGTACAAATGCTTACAAACACTCTTGGGCTGCTTAGCTATGCCTAGAGACCTAGTTAGAGATATAGAATGGGCTATGTTTTTCCAGGGCAAAAACACTCTGTCCTTTACAGACTCACTTAGAGATTGTCTAAATCTCAAATAACGGTAACCCAAACAGATGTGAACTGAAAGACGGGGAGAATATGTAACCGAGCTAGTGCCCTGTGGCCACGCAAACTATTTCATGTTTTTAGGGTATAAGCTTCAGCCTGCATGACCTTTCCTGAGTTCCAAAGGGCAGTTGCTAATTAGGGAAGGGAGGGAACTCAGAGACCAAGAAGGGACAGTCAAGAGACAGTAGTGCAGGCTTGAGGCAGGGTCCTGGTTCCTGCTCAAGGAATATATATAACAATGTCTTTGAGCCTTTCTGTAGAACTAAAACCCCCAACAGATGGAAGAACTACTTGATGAAGCCCTGTTCATTCCAGGAAGAAGGAGGGCCACGAGAACCTGTTCTGCGACCACTTAAACACCAGCTTTGAAAGACAACTCAAGCTGGCCTCTATGCTGATCCTTATCTATGGCCCTATTTTCCACTCCCCAAACTATAAAACCACCTACTAATCTCTCCCAAGGGGCGGGGGGGAGGGGGAAGAGTCTTTAAGGCAGTAGCCTGCTGTGGCCCATTTTGCCTAGCAAACAATAAAGCTATCTTTTGCTCCTTCACCCAAAACTCTTTGGTCTCTGAATTTCTATTCTGCGATGGGGGGGGGGCAGAGGTCAAGTTTCAGCAACAAATACTGCAGGCTTGAAGGGCCAAGGGGGGCATAAAATGTGTTAAGCTCCTTGGAAAGGATAAAGCGTGCAATAAAAGTGTGCATAAGGTCCACTGTAGGTCAAAGTTTGCTGATATTTAGTCCCTTGATAGAAAGGAGTCTTAGCCTACTGAATTGGACTTTTAGGCAACATCAAAACCCACCCCATGCCTGACAGACTAGAAAATGTATAAATCATTTTTAAGACATGGAGAGACTCGGATGATTAGCACAGTATATAACTGGTTATGATTTATATGACTTTGCAATTTGATTTGTTCATATTTCTTGTTACCATTCTACCTGTGTTCTTTCTTTACTACAGTGTGTCCTATCATAACACTTGTGGAGTATTTTATGTTTCCCAATGCCTGGCAATGCCATCTCATCCATAAGATGAAATCAGAAGTGAGCCTGGAATGACAGAAAGTCCCACAATTCTGTTATTCTCACCCACACCTCCCTTCTGGGTGGTTTCCCCTACAAAATGACTTTGTTTCCTTACAAGTCCTTTGCTTCCTAGTTTTCTCCATAATTCTGCTGCTTTAACCTTAATCAAGAGGCTCCTGAAGAAGAGGATTATGAATCATTTTTAAGGAACGCACTCACCAAGGAGAAGAGTCATCCTCTGTGAAAGCAGCTTCTGGAAACGTATCCCCATTTAAAAATATATATATATATAGGGAGTTCCCGTCATGGCTCATGGTTAACGAATCCGACTAGGAACCATGAGGTTGCGGGTTCGATCCCTGGCCTTTCTCAGTAGGTTAAGGATCCGGCGTTGCCATGAGCTGTGGTGTAGGTTGCAGACGCGGCTCGGATCCCACGTTTCTGTGGCTGTGGCGAAGGCCGGCAGCTACAGCTCCTGTTAGACCCCTCGTCTGGGAACCTCCATATGCCGCAGATGCGGCCCTAGATAAGGCAAAAAGACCAAAAAAAAATACATATATATATGCAGGATACTTACCTTCTTGGCATAAGTAGATATTCTGACAAGTTATATCTCAAAATCAAAAGGCAGTGTTTGAAAAAAACTGAAACTCAAACTCTTTGTTCTGAAAGTAAAATAAGAGAATGCCTACTTTCAGCAAAGTGCTCTCAATTTAAAACAAAACCCATTCATCTTTCCTGCCATGCTGGTGATAGAAAAAAATATACTCAGGGAGCAAAACAAAAAGCTGTATGGGACACCAGCTTGATACTTCTGTGATGTGGAGGGAGGGCTAAATTACGAGTTAGAATAAGGTTTTGGGATTCAAAGGCCACAAGTGACTTCTGACCCTTTTCCCCCACTCTCTTAAATGTCACAGTTCCCGCAAAGCCCTAAAGGGAAGCATACAGTAAGCGGCCGCTCTTCTCCTCGTAGCCTTTAGAGGGCGCCAAGTCACCCCCAAACCGCAGTCCCCAGGAAGACAGGCAATGTACTTTCTAAATTCTGACTCTTGTATTAGTCCCTTCAACGTCATAGGAGCTGGCCATGGGAGAAAGACATTTAGGCGACTATCCTGCACACAGTTCATCCAAGTCTAGAGTTCCCTAACCCCAGAAGTGTGATTTCAAAATGGAGAGCTTATACGGAATTTTAGCAGTTTCATCTTTTCATAAAAGGTTGGCAGAGGCAGCTGGAAAGCATGTTCGAGAAAGCTTGAAATTAGTTTTAGATATTAACCCAGGACACAAAAAGAGGAATTATTACAGAAGCATTGGCAATAATAGAATACTAAGTACAGCACCGTCTTTTTCTCCACTGAGTACTGGGAATCCAGCATAAAGGACCACCTTCAGCTCACTGAACAACCAAGGGCACAGATGCAAATGTCCACAAGTGTCAGGAATGTAAAGCAAATGAGGCAAGAGGGCCCTATCAGATCTGGCTGGAAAGCACCCCCTCACCCCCATCTATTAGATTCAGCTAAATAGTGCTATTTTAGAGGGCATAAGCCAAATATTGCAAGGTTTTAAGTTCCTTTCAACAGAGATGGCAAATCCAGATTTTTATAAAAGTCTGCTGTTGGCAACATATTAATCTTTCTTTTGAGAAATATTAAGTCCACAGAAAAGTTGTAAAAGTTATTTTATTAATGAACACTCATATATTCCTCACCCATTTCATCAACCAGCAACCTCTTGACACATTGACTTTTTCTTTTTCTCTCCACCATGTGTGCTGATGTATTTCAGCACAGACATCACCAGAAGAATGGCATTCTTCCACACAATCATATTTCTAGTACCATATAGAAGAAAATCAGTATAAATTCAACACCATTATCCAGCATACAGTTCATTTTCAATTGTCCCCCAAATATCCTTAGTGAGTGGTGTGCTAGAGGTGGCTTGTGCAGTGAGAATGTGCATCTTCTCCAACTCCAAGTTCAGTGATAGGTTGGAATTACACACAGTAATGCTAGACGCAGCAGCTTACGTTGTTCATGGTGGGGGTGTTTACACCATGGAAACTGCAAACACTAAAATATCTGGGATCTCCCCATACCCCCCATACTCCCCATACATTTATTTATATGCCACTTTTTTGTTGTTTAATGGCTTTATTGAGGTATAATTGATAGACAACAACTTGCATATATTTAATGCACATAATTTGATGAGCTTTAATACATGCATACACCTATAAAACCATCACCCCTCAAGGTAATAAACATTTATGCCCTCCAAAAGTTTCCTCATGTCCCTTTGTTTGTTGTTGGTGAGACTACTTGACATGGGATCTACAATCCTAACAGATTTTTAAAATGCACAACGCAGTGTTGTTAACTATCGGCACTATGCTGAACGGTAGATCTCTAGAATGTATTCATCTTGCACAGCTGGAACTTTATATCCACTGAACAACATTTCTCCATTTCCCCCTCATTCTAGTCTCTGGCGACCACCATTCTACTCTCTGCTTCTATGAGCTTAACTGTTTTAGGTAATTCATATGAATAGAATCCGTACAGATTTTCATTTCTGGGACCGGCTCTGTTCACTTAGCATAATGTTTCCAGGTTCAGCAACGTTGTCACATATGGCAGGATTTTCTTTTTTAAAAAGACCAAATAATATTCCATTGTGTGTGTATATGTGTGTGTGTGTGTGTGTGTGTGTATCACATTTTCTTTACCCATTCTGTCCATGGCCATTTGGGTTCCCATGTCTTGGCTATTGTCTTTAATGCTGCAATAAACCTGGTAGTGCAGATGTCTTTTTGAGATCCTGATTTCAATTCTTTTGTACAGATACCCAGAAGTGGGATATCTGAATAATATTATAGTCCTAGTTCTATTTTTTTGAGGAAACTCCTACTGTTTTCCATAGCAGCTGCACCATTTTATATTCCTACTAACAAGGTAGAAGAGTCATAATTTCCTTTTTGCCCTTTTTTATTATTATTAAAGTATAGCTGATTTACAATATTTCTCATAATTTCTTCATAGTCTCACCAATACCTTCTATCTTTTGTTTTTGATAATTGCCATTGTAACAGATGTGAGCTGATATCCCATTGTGGTCTTGATTCACATTTCCTTGATGGTTAGTGAAATTGAATATCTTTTTATATACCTGCTGGTCACTTCTATATCTTCCTTAGAGAAATATCCCTTCAAGTTCTTTGCCCATTTTTAAATTGAGATATTTATTTTTTGCTATTGGGTTATATCAACCCCTTATTCAATGCATGGTTTGTAAACATTTTGGCTTTCCTTAGGTCACCTTTTCATTCTATTTTTTCCTTTCCTGTGCCTTTTAGTTTGATGAAATCCCACTTGTCTATTTTTGCTCTTGTCGCTTATGCCTTTGGCGTCATATTCAAGAAATCATTGCCAAAACCAATGTCAAGAAGATTTTCCCCTATATTATCTTTTAAGAGTTTTATAGTTTCAGGTCTTACATTTAAGTCTTTAATACATATTGAGTTGATTTTTTTTGTGTGTGTGGTATGAGTCCGATTTCATTACTTTGTATGTGGATATTTAGAATAACACAGTCAAGACCTGCACTGTCTAATACTATAGCCACTAGCCATGTGTAGCTTTTCAAAGTTTAATTTGAAAATTTAAATTATTTAATATTAAATGAAATTATTTAACATTAAATAAAATTAAATATTCATTTTTTTCCCTTTGGCACCAGCCACATTTTCCGTGCTTAAGAGCCACACATGGCTACTGGCTACCACATTGGAGAGTTCCTGTGATAGCAGAAAGTTCGAATGGACAGCAGTGGTTTAGTATACGAACATAGCAGTAGATGGGTGAGACAGGTGGAAAATAAGATTGGTAGAGGGAGCCAGGATAACTAACTGAGGGGATGTGACGTGAAAGGATTGCATGTTTGGTTTTGAAATCACTGAGAATTATGCCAGGTGTAATGGTGAAGAGAGAGTCAGACACTGAGGCAGAGAACAATTCACAGCACCCTGATCTAGCTCTGAGCCTCTGGGAGAGAGCTGATCCCCAGCCCCAGCCCCAGGTGTGGGTCTTTTGGTCAAAGGAGAATCCCATCCTCCTAGAAAATGATTGTCTTAGAAGGAAGCTTTGATGCAATTCAGGCATGAGGACGTGAGATGTGAGCAGAGATTCCCTGGAGACTTTAATATGTATATGTATTAGTTTGTGTATTAGTCTAAAAGGGAAGCTAATGTAACAGTGACCCTGACATAACAGTGGAAAACACACACACACACACACCCAACATTTTATTTCTCTCTCTTGCAGCAATTTGACCACTCTTAGGATAGTAAGGCAGCTTTCTTGCCTGGGTCACTAAGGAAAACTTGTTCCTTCTATCTTGTTACTCTGTCATCTCTGAGGATTTTGTCTTTAGCTGGTTAAACTTGGCTGGTTGCCATGACCATGATATAGCTTGCAAAAGAAGAAAGTGAGAAAGTCCAGAGTAAGCAATTTCCTTTTAAGTAGAGGAAGCCAAAATTACCCAGGTTATTTCCATTCACATTCCTTTTGCTGGAACGTGATCACATGGCCACAGCAGCTACAAGAAAGTCTGGGAAACGTCCTCTCTAGCTAGGTGGCCATGTGAGCAGGAAGAAGGGGAAACAGACTTTTTGAATGCAAGTTGCTGTCTGCCATATTTTGCTTCTGGAAAAGTCTACAGGTTGTGGTCTGGACTGCAGTCGCTTTTCTCGTAGCATGCTGAGGATGAACCTGGTTCAGACAGAAGGGCACACCCAAGGGAACTGTGGCGAAATAGCACTGAAGCCACTGGATTAAGGCAGCCCCGAAGCCCATTTTACTGCTGGATTCCAGTTGTATGAGCCACAGTGTTTCCCTTTTATACCATTTTGAATCAAGTTTCTGTTTCTTGAAGTCAATATGTTCTACAAATTATTTAACTATGTCACTACTCATACCGTTGTTTCTTTTTGTTGTTGTTAAAGGCAATGCGATAAACATCTTTGGGTACATATTTTGGTATACATGCCTGTTTCTATAGGATAAAGTCTAAGATGTATAATTGCTATGCCCTGGGATGTGAACATTTGACATTTTGGTAAATACCACCAAACTGCCCCAATCTGCCTATAATAACATTTTTATTCTATAATAACCATCTTCCTTCCCTAACGCCCTGGAATGTCACCCTTTGACTCCTTTTATGTCTTGATTTTGTGGAATAGCCTTTACAGGAGAGCATTTTGGTGACATGTGTTCTCCTCCTCTACTGACCCTGAGGCTTAGTTTCTTCCTCCAACCACTTGTTGCCCTTCCTCCTTCTCTGGTTACTAATCTGGCCATAACTAATCACGGTCCATTCTTTATAAAGTCTGCTTCCATGTTTCCATGGAAACAGATGTCAGTAATAAAAATATTGCATTAGTGGTATATCTTGTGCTCTGTAGGAAAATTTGCCCAATAGTGTTATCCTATTGATACAAGAAAATTGTCTCATTAAATATTTCCCTTTTAGCCTAAAGGTTTTAGGTCTATTTTTACATATCTAATAAAGTTTTCTTTTTTTTAAGAGTAAGAACTAAGTGTAGACTTAAAAAGAAACCCAAAATGCTCTGAAGTTAGAGATTATTTTAAAATAGTAATATATCATCTTATCAAGGACAGGACAACTGTACAGGGTGTTGTTTTTCTCAGTGGTCTACAGCTTATGTGTGAAAATTTCTAAGTTGGGAAGTGGCGATTGAGAGCGGGCACTAGGCCTAGGAAAGCACAGAAACTCTTTAATTTATTTTTCTTATAGTGAGCATTACAGGGCATGGGAAGACCGTCACATTATTTTGTGGAGGAGCATGGAGGAGTGAAGATGGGGAAACTGCACCGGTGGAACAGGAATCAGCAACCTGGATTGGAAATAAAATGGGCCTGAAATAGCTAGTGAGAAGGGGGGGAGGGTATGGGACAGAGGAATCTGTGAGATTTAATAATAATTACCTTAACTCGAAAAGACACATGTACTCCAGTGTTCATGGCAGCACTCTATGCAATAGCCAAGTCATGGAAACAACCTAGATGCCCATCGACAGAGGAGTGGATAGGGAAGATATGGTACATACACACAATGGAATGTTACTCAGCCATTAAAAGGAACGAACTACCAACATTTATAGCAACATGGATGGACCTAGAAATTATCATGCGAAGTGGAACCAGTCAGACAATTAGACAGCAACACCCAATGCTACCGCTTAAATGTGGAAACTAAAAAGACACAGTGAACCTCTTTGCAGAACAGACAATGACTCACAGACTTTGGAAAAGCTTGGTTTTTCAAATAAGACAATCTGGGAGGTGGGGGGATACACTGTGGGTTTGGGACACAAAATCTGTCAAATTGACTTGCGATGATTTATGTACACCTATAACTGAAATAAAATCCATTAAGTTAAAAAAATAATAATAATTACCTTAAGGTGAGTATTTACTGTATGCTAGGTCCTGGGCTGAATGCTAGGTACTGGGCTAAATAGGTACACAGGCATTATAGTCATCTGTTCCTCCTCACAAAAATGCTAATATATTATTTCCACATATTACAGATAAAGAAACAGAAGCTTTAAGAGATTAAATAAATTGTCCAAGGTCATGCAGCCAAGTAGGGTTCTACCTTGCCGATCTCTATGACTTGTGCATTTACACTCAGTTCCATGTGATTCTTTCTCTGTCCTAGAGACACACTTGATAGGGCTTGTGGACTGTTATATGTGACATGTGAGGGTCAGAGGGTCCAAGCGACTTGTTCTGTGTTTCAGTGGGAAACCGTGGCTGAATAGTATTGCTGTTCTTTGAGAAAGGTGTTAAAAGATACTTTCCAAAGGAGGCAAAATCATGAGACATACAAATATAAAGTGAACACAGTTTAAGATTTTAGTTTACTTGCTATTAAAGAGGGAATCGATAAGATGTTACCACTTTAAAGGAGAAACACATTTATAGATCAGGAATATTGAAATGAATACACAAACAAAGGCAACATTGAGGTTTTGCACGGTGCATAATGAGAACCAGTTAAACATTTATTGGATATAATTTACATGCCTATATATAAGAATTAGCTTGTATTTCTATTAATTGTCTATAATTTACAGAATTTTAAAGTAGCTCTCAGAGCAAGATCAGATAATCCCCAAGGTGTGCTCTAGACATTGCATATTTATTTATTCAGCTACGAGGGAATAAGACACATTTATTAAAGGCCATTTATTTCTATCTGTTTATTTTTCTAATTTTACTTTTATTAGCCTATAGTTGATTTACAGTGCTGTTGTCAATTTCTACTGTAGAGAATAGGGACCCAGTCATACATATATATACGTTCTTTTTCTCATACATCTGCCATCGTGTTCTACCTCAAGAGACTGGATATAGTTCCCTGTGCTGTACAGTAGGACTTCATCACTTATCCATTCTGCATGTAATAGTTTGCATCTACTAACCTCAAACTCACCTTCCATTCCACTTCTGCCCCCCACCCCCCCAACTCTGGCAACCACAAATTTGCTCTCCATGTCAGTGATCTGTTTCTGTTCTGTAGATAAGATCATTTACTTTTAAACTGTGCAACTCTACACAGTTACTTAGTGACATATTTTTCCCTACAGAGGGAGAGGGGGCATAATTGCAGAAGATAATGAGGTTAATTCTGCATATTGTGGATTTGAGAAGCCCATGACTTATTCCATAGAAAATGTTCAGTCAGGAGCAAGAAAAAAATAAAGCAAGCAGCAAAACATACATTCTGCTTAGGTAATGAGAGTAATATTAGCTATCAGTTGTTAAACACCAGGACTTATACCAAGCAATTTATGTGGATCACGCTATTTGTTAAAAGGTTCTATGAGATAGGATGTGTGTAACTTCTATGTAATAGAAAGGAAAACTATAGCTCAGAACAAGTACATGCTCAAAAATCACTCGGCTGGTGAGTGGCAAAATTTCCACCCTGGGTTCAGGTCTCTAAGCCACCCGCACCATGGGTCATGTTGAAAGAGCTGGACTGTTGGAACATAAAATATATGCCCAGTAGGGGGTACTCTTTGCATACACTAAAAAGGATATATTTCAGAAAAATATAAAATTACTCTTGAGTTGAAATGCCTTAGAAGTCCTTCTGATTTAAAGGGTGTGAAGGAGGCTGAAGTGTTTAATATATTTTCTCTTTTGGTAGGTTTTCTGGGACTTAACCAACCTTATATACAGGTTCTCGCTTGTGTCCTTGTGGTTCGCCACTGTGGCGGCCTGGGTGGTTTATCTTGCCACGTTTCACGTGGGGCACTGAACCTCCCCAGGCAACTTCAAGAGGCATGCTAAAATGTCAGATTTGCTTCGAGGGAGAGAAAAGCATTTACAAAAGTCATTTAGGTTACAGTCAGTGGAGCAATTTTTCAACATCAGTTCCTATGTTAAGGGTTTTGCACCCCATTCCAATGTGTGTGGGGGAATCAAGCAGTCCTTGGAGACAATCTGGGTGTCCTACAACTGAACTAAATTCAGACACTGGTTACCTAGAGATAGCAACAGATTCCACAGGTTAAGGGCTCAGTCCTTTAAGATTGCCTTCTTTCCCATTTCAGGTGCTAATTGCATGCTCCCTGGTTGTCACCTGGGCTTCCTGAAGACTGGCTACAGGTCAGAAGTTCCATTGACCTCCTCCTCGGGTTCAGTTAATCTATGGATTAATCAGTAGTTTGGTGAATGAGTTCAGCTCACAGAACTCAGAGAAACATTTTACTTGCTAGATTACCGGTTTATTATACAAGGTAGAACTCAGGAGTAGCCAGATGGAAGAGAGGCATGGGGCAAGGTAGGTGGGAAGGGGTATGGAGTTTCCACGTTCTCTTTCAAAGGCACCGTTCTCCCCAAATCTCTGTGTGTTCACCAACTCAGAAGCTCTCTGAACCCCATCCTTTTTAGTTTTTCTGGAGGTTTCATTAAATAGACACAGTTGATTAAATCTTTGGCCACTGGTGAGTGACTTAACTTCCAGCTCGTCTCTCCTCTGCCCCCAGACCAAAGGGGTGGGGCTGAAAGTTCCAGTCCTCTGATCATTGGGATGGTGATCAGCCCTCAGATGTTTTCCAAAGGTTATGTCATTAACAGAAGGCTCCTTTTTTTTTCCCATCACTTAGGGGATTTCAAGGGTTTTAGGAGTTCTGTGCTGGAAATGAGGAGGAAGACCCCATATATATTTCTTATTATCAATCGCAATATCACATATGTTAAGAAGTGAAATAGGTCAGGAGGAAAGTTAAAAAAATGCAACAAAAAAGAGGCGCTTGAAGAGCAGGCCAGTGTGGGGAGAGGTGACCTGCATCTCTTCTTACCTACAAAGCTCACTCTCCTGATCCCATAGCTTTTTTTTTTTTTGTCTTTTTGCCTTTATCTAGAGCCACACCTGTGGCATATGGACGTTCCCAGGCTAGGGGTCTAACAGGAGCTGTAGCTGCCGGCCTTCACCACAGCCACAGCAACGCGGGATCTGAGCCACGTCTGCAACCTACACCACAGCTCACGGCAACGCCGGATCCTTAACCCACTGAGCAAGGCCAGGGATCGAACCCGCAACC
>PVHT020000053.1:1110226-1120636 GCA_004024745.2 Catagonus wagneri
AACCCACTGAGCAAGGCCAGGGATCGAACCCGCAACCCCACGGTTCCTAGTCAGATTCGTTAACCACTGAGCCACGAAGGGAACTCCCTGATCCCAAAGCTTTTGAATTCCCTCCCCGTGGAAACCGTGGACCTCTCTGTGAGGAGAATGTGCCATCTAAGCCCATCAAGGAGGTGAAATGAAGGTGATACCTTTTCAGGCTCGGAGTCATGACGTCCTTACACGTGGAACTGTGAGAGAGAATCAAGGCTCAGTCTAGTTTGGTCTAAAACTGCTTTTGACGTGGCACTTGCTTTTGCTCTAATTTTTCTGTCTTTTCTTCCTTCCTCTTATCTCTCTATTAAAGAGTTCTTAGATGTGTCCTTTCTCCAAAGAATTCCAGTTGGACTTGGTTGACTCTTAGAAGAGACAGCTGTTCGCCTCTTAAGCAGAGTTGTAAAGGAGAATCTGAGTGAGAGGTTTTTTTTTTCCTTTGGGTGATGGAGGCTGACTCCAAGAGCAGGTTGTTTTCTGTGGGATGGATGCAATTGGGGTTGTTATCATGCCAGCTGGAGGCCCTGTTTTCTGGGAGAGTGTATTCTAGGGGAATAAGCACTCCCAGGCAGGCATGCTTCTTTAGAAACCCTCCAACAAAGACATAGCACCTGCCCATCCTTCTGTGTTCTTTATTAAAAAGCTCCTCATCCTCTCCTCCCTTTCCACTCATCTTTCCCCCAACTTTTAAAAAGAGAAGAAAAGACCACTTGAAATAATTTCTCGTTCCTTCCTTTTTATTTTTCATCAGCTGATACCATTAGAGCACCATTTTAATACAACCGAATCTTTTATGAGATAGGGATTTTAGTTGAGATCTGTAAAAATAGCAAAGAGGTCTAAATGCTCAGAGTGTTGTTTGGGACAGCTCTCCCTTCTAAAACAAACCCTGAACCCTCCAGCAGCCTTCAAGTGCACAGAAATTTTGGTTATCTTCCTCTAGCATTTGAAGCAAGTGGAGCTGGGAGACACTAAGGAACACTAGTGGTGGTCCTCAAGCTAGGCAGGGAAGGGCACTGGTGGCTTTCACTACTTAAATGTGATTTATAGCTGGGGAGGCAATGCTGCTGCAATGGGGGAACCAGAGCACCGACCATCTACTCAGGGCATTTAATAATCCATGTAGTAATACTTAGAGGAAAATCAGAAAAATGGCCACAAGCTAGGCTAGAAAGCTAAAGAGTTTAAGTAAGCTTGCAAAGGGAGATGGGGATTCCTGCACAATGCGAGTTTTGGTGACCTTGAATGTTCGGTCCCACTGGGTCATGATAGCATTCCTGGCTCCTTCCCATTTCCCTGGGTCAGTCAGGCGGAAATGGTATGGTGTGCACGGGCTAAAGAAAATTGTCAAAGCCAAGCGTGGATCCATCAGGAGCAGAGAAAACAAGTTGGGCTTTGCATCAATGTAGGTCAGCAGTTCATCTATGTACATGATATAATCAGATTGTAAAGCTTTGCAGTAACACAAGCCAAACCTTTATAGAAAGAAGATTGGGGATAAAGGGGAAGACAAAAAGATTAAATAATGATAATCTTAGAACAAGTAAAAGTGCCAGAAGTAAACAATGATGCTGCAAAATTTGGGCTATTTTCTGTATTCTACCCTCCATGCCCATAGATATCTGCAGGCCTTACTGTATGATTTAAATACAAGATGAATTCCTTAAAATGATACTCCACACATGTGGTATTCCAAAGGCTGTTGATGGATCTAGTATCATTTTATTACTTGTTTTTTTTTTTTGCTTTTTAGAGCTGCACCTGTGGCATATGGAGGTTCCCAGGTTAGGGGTTGATTCAGAGTTGCAACTTCCAGTCTATACTACAGCCACAGCAACACGGGGTCTGAGCCGCATCCACAACCTATACCACAGCTTGCAACAATGCTGGATCCTCAACCCACTGAGTGAGGCCAGGGATTGAACCCACATCCTCATGGATACTAGTCAGGTTGCTTATTGCTGAGCCACGATGGAAACTCCGGATCTAGCAATGCTTTGTTCCATTGTCAAATAATTAGCAATTTCTAGAAAAATGATTTTATGTAATTTTACTATCCCTAAATCTTTCTAAAACTCAATTATCAGTAGGCTTCTATAATGTAAAAAGGTGCAAAAAATAAAAAATAGGGTGGAGTTCCCTGTAATCTTGGTATTAACCCCTCATATTACTGACCAACCTAGGTTACGAAAGCTTTTCCATTGCATAGTTCTAATTAATGATCTATGTTATATTAGAATTCTGGAAATCAAGGAGATCAAATCATATCCCATTTTGAGGATGAAGAAGAGACCCCCCCCAAATGCTTTTATCATTTCTGGATTTAGTAGTTTGACAAGGAGAGAATAATACTTGAAGTTTGGAAACATACGTGAATGAAAAAAGTGATGTTTCTTAAATGAAGTGACTTAGTTTTTCTCTTTGCCAAAGAAACCCTTTTTCTCAAGTGAAAATGTATATAAAATTCTGAAACAGATAAACAGTAAAACAGATAAAATAGATGTTTTAGGATTAGGAGTGGGATGGAGGCATGACTCCCTCCTCCATGGCCATCTCCCTTTCATTGTCCCTGTCTCTTAGTGTCAGCCAAAGAGCAGAGCACAAGTGGAGAACTCCCCTCTGGAGAAGGAGTCAATAGACTTATTCTGCAAAAGAGTGGAAGATAAATACTTAAGGCTTCAAGGGCCACCTTACTGTCTCCACCTCAACTATTCAACTCTGCTGTCCTCCTAAGAAAGCCTTAGACAAGTTAGTGAGTGCTTTCCTATTCTAATAAAACATCATTTATGGCCATTGTGATTTGAATTTCATATAATTTCCTACATATCACAAAATCTTCTTTTTTTCCAATAATTTAAAAAGAGAGGAGTTCCTGCAGTGGCTCAGTGGTTTTAAGAAACCGACTAGTATCCATGAGGATGCTCTTTCGATCCCTGACCACACTCAGTGGGTTAAAGGATCCGGCGAGCCGCGGTATAGGTCAAAGATCTGGTATTGCTGTTGCTATAGTTGTGGCTGGTATAGGCTGGAAGCCACAGCTCTGATTCAGCCCCTGGCCAGGGAACTTCCATATGCCACAGGTGTAGCCCTAAAAGGCAGAAAAAAAAGTGAAAGAAAAGAAACAGGTGGTCAGTGAGTTTGGCCCACAGGCCCTAGTTTGACTCCTGCTCTAGAGTAGTCATCTGGATTAAAAAAAAAATAGAGCTGAACACAGATTTGTTGAATGAATGAATGAGTAGACACTTGTGTTGTCAGAGTGGATAATCACAACAGCTTGCCTGCTGATTATGGATAAAGGCAGAGAATAATGCATCTGGTAAATGAGGATTAATTTTACGTGGTTTAGAACCTACACTCCATGTGGTGCTAGAAGACTATTGCCTAAGGTGATGATTCGGGACATTAAAACTTCTTAAGTTCCCTTTCCCTTCGCTTTCCTTAAATAAGCAAAAGCCTAGTTTTTTTCTCTAAGTCTCAGTAGCTTTTTTTTTTTCTTCAGTGTAAACTGCACCTTTATTTGCTACTGTTTCACCAGACTTGGTTATGAGGTAAAGAGAATGCCTAGTACTTACCCACTGGGCTTGTTTTCTTTTCTTGCATTAACTTCCTGTATCATGACACTTGAAGGTGGTAACTTATTCACACCTATAAAGCAAACAAAAAAAAATGCAGTTTAACCTTAGGTTTCAGGGCTTACTTAACAGGTAAAGGTGCTATACTAATGCTTATCTTTTATTTCTAGTCTCCAACGAGTCATCTGTTCTTCGGGCAGAAATGTAAGTGACCTAAGTCGATGGCTAGTATGCTCCTGGAAATAATGCCACCAGCTGAAGAGATAAGCATCAGGTCATCTGACTACTTATTTGATATGACAGAACCTGACAACTGGCTTGACTAAATTCTGTCAATTGATTGAACTTTTAAATTTCAGTAGAACCAGTTGATTCAGTCAAAATCACAGGTAGACACAGCTGATATTTTTTGGCCCCTGATTTATCTTCTGTGCTGGTAATGGCACAAAATCATTATGATGGTGCACATCATTGAACAATCAATGGATTTGTTTTTAAAAATTCTGCTGTTTTAGATAGGAATGTGGGGAGGTCTCAAAACTTCCAGTATCCAAAATAACAGTAAACTGAACCCATACCTTCTGCAATTTCTCCAACATTTACCTTTCAGGACCCGAACAGCCCATCGAGCTTGTGTTTCTGCTGTGGGTAATATGGAGCCCAAGGGTTTGATGAGGCCAATGACAGCCAGCGTTGGCTTTTGCAGATGTGCAGGGAAAATGTACATGTACAGCGATGCCTGGCCCTCTTCAACCTTTACTACACTCTCATCAAGGAAGGGGAAAGCAAAGGTGTATCCAGTGGCAAAGACAATGATATCAATGGGCTCTTCCTCTGGGGAGTTGTTAAATACCATGGAGTTTTCCTTCACCTGCTTTATACCTGGCTTGATGAGTACTTTCCCAGTGATGATATGGCCTGGGAGCTCATCGTTTAGCACAGGCTCTCTTAGTTGCACCCTAAATAAAAACACGGATAAGAAGAGATCTGCCAGTGACCAGTGCAGCCAGCCACCCCCTCCTCCCTCCCATCCCCTCTTCATTCTGCCAGAAGTGCCAGTCGGGAGAAGTTACCTCTGTGCGAGTGGAGTCATGAATGACCGAGAAGAATGCTTACCATTTACTAGAGTTTAGAAGCCTGAGGAGAAAAGAACTTTCTCTGGCTCTTGCTTCCCTTGCTAAACTTCAGCATTTAGTTCTCACTGATTTTTGTGTGTTTTTTTTTTTTTTGTCTTTTGTCAACCTGTGCTCATGGCATATGGAGGTTCCTAGGCTAGGGGGTCTAATCGGAGTTGTAGCTGCTGGCCTACACCACAGCCACAATGCGGGATCTTTAACCCACTAAGTGAGGCCAGGGATCGAACACGCAACCTCATGATTCCTAGTCGGATTCATTAACCACTGAGCCACGATGGGAACTCCTCATCTCACTGTCATTTTAGAGATACCTGAATGCTGAAGGACTACAGAGAAAACAGGGACTTCTATATCTGCTGAGAACTGATGGAAACTCTCTTCTCCTAGGAAGCACTGATTAAGGGAGACATGTACTTAGAAGGAACAGCGTTAGAGTTATCTTTTTCTGGCTATGTCTTTGGAATCACCAAACAATTTGCAAGTTAACTTGAAGGAAGCCAAACCACTTTTGGCTTATGGCAAATGCACAGAAAGAGACAATGTGGTACATGGATGGAGTACTGGAGCAGGAGGCTGTAAAGGTAGCTTTGTGGTCCAAGTGTTTATACTTAACAGAGCTTGGAAAGTCATTTGGTCCCTACAAATTTTCTTTCACCCACCTGGAAAATAGGGGTGCTAACACTTGTCATTCTTAGTTCATTGAGTATGATGAAGGACATATGGAATAATACATATGTAAGAACTTTGAAAATGATAAGGGGAGTTCCTCTGTGGCTCAGTGGGTTAAAGACCTGTCATTGTCAGTGCAGGAGCTCAGGGTTGATGCTTCAGTATGGGTTCAATCCCTGGCCTAGGAACTTCCACATGCCATGGGCACAGCTAAAAAGAAAAGAAAAAAAAAAAGAAAGAAAATGATGATAAAGAATTAGCTCGATCTGAGAGAGAAGAGATTGCAAATCCTCAGGCTCCTTTTACATTTTCTAGGGTTTTATGGGATTTAACAAAATTCTTTATAGTCTCATTAGCTTCTATTCAGGCTAGTTACAACTTATGGTATAAAGAGATCTGGTGTAAAAAGAATCAAACCCCTATGTAGCCTGGGGTTAGGAAGTAGAAGAGAGTAGGTAAGGAATAAGGGTGGGGGGGACAATACTAGGAAGAGGAGCGCATGGGGAGAGGAAGTTATATGAGAGAAGGATGAAGAGAACCAGAGGAGACAGGTACACGTAGGAAGGGGGATGCCTGCCTTCGCTGGTTGCTTTGGTGCCACCTAATCCATGCTGATTCACAGTGGGATCTGAAGGAAGGTCAGACAGGATCTCTAGGCTGTGGTGCCACCCTGGTAATGGAAGGGTTGTTGTACAGACTCAACAAATGAGGAAGTAAAAGCTTTGGGTGCTTGTTAATGGGATAGGCTATGGGTTGTAACTGAAATGACAGCCTAAAGTCAAAGTCATCTTGACGAGGGGAAGAAGGCACTGCCCTTGAGAGATGGTGAAGGGGCAACCACAGGATTTAGTTTTCGCACACAAGCAAGTGTGTTGCTTTTATCAGAAGAGTCATAGAGAAGCCATTCTCTGTTGATTGTTTCTGCTGAGGTTTATGTAACTTGCCAAGGTCACAGGGCCCACTTACAGCTAAATGAGGCTGGACAAGTGTGTGAACTTCCCTAAGCCTTACTGTGCCCACCATGATAGGGTCATTATATTACCTACTTTAAAGGGGTGTTGGCAAGTTGAATACATAATTTCACGTACTGAGCTCTCAAAAACAGCTATTAGGATTAAGTAATTTGTAGGGAGTTTTCCTTCACATTCACTCATGCTGTCATGTTATTGCCGGCCCTGGGTATGCCACTGGAAGGATTCACTCTCTTTCTCCCTCATAGCCCTCAGCAGATACTCCATAGTTACCTGTCTTCAGGTATTAAGCCATAATTTGCATGACTGAACCAACTGTTCATCTTTTTCGCCATCAACCAGTTCACAATTGGAGTTGGGAGAGAATTTGTGACCGTGTTCTGAAATCGTGCTATGAACACCATGTCACATGGGTATCCTCAGTCAAAGACGTGCCTGATCACCCACGCCCCTCTGGTGGTGCTGAGGAACACCTGGAAGCAATCAAACAAGTCACTCAGTTTGACAAAGTGAACAGGGCTGGCTCTGGCAGAGATTCAAGAAGTTTCATGAATTGAAAGGCACCAAAAAGTTTGATCACCCTCAAATGCATCCCAAGACAGTTTTGGCTTTTCGAATTCACACTTTAAAATTATTCTCTTGGGATAATGCTTTGAGCATCTAGAGTATTAGGACATAGAGTTAAGATCCTCAGCCCTGCACAGTGGGGCCCATATAGGTCACAGTTGCAGGTCAGATTCAATTCCTGGCCCAGGAACTTCCATGTGCCATGCGCATGACCATTAAAAAAAATGCCAATGGGTATTCCTGTTGCAGCTCAGTGGAAATGAATCTGACTAGTATCCATGAGGATACGGGTTCAATCCCTGGCCTCGCTTCACTCAGTGGGTCAGGTATCTGGTGTTGCTGTGGCTGTGGTGTAGGCTGGCAGCTACAGCTCCAATTCGACCCCTAGCCTGGGAACTTCCATTTGCTGCAGGTGTGGCCCTAAAAAGCAAAATAATAATAATAGTAATAATAATAATAATAATAATAATAATGTGCCATAGGACATATTATTGAGGACATATTTTATCTGCTCAATGTTGGGCACCATGGTGAAGGAAATTTGTCATTGGCCATAGGGAGATTTTAGAGTCTCATGCGAGAAGTCCATGGACAGGTGATAACTTTCTATGCTAATAATTACAAATAATAAGAACAGGGCATGGATGCAATGGAAAGTTGTTTACAAAAGGTTTTAGCACATTGTTAGAACTGACTGTAAAATTTGGTAAGACAACAAAACTAGTTTTGTTGTATTTTTTTTAACAGATTATCTGGCTATTGAGTTTATCAGCTGACTGAGTTCACTAAGATAATAGTTGTTTTTGAAACTGTACAATAAGGAGTTGTCTGTATAACTGCTTAAAAACTGAAAAATTTAGTCAACCAGTCTGTTGCTTTGCAAACACAAAACAACTGACTTAATACATGTTTTTCTCCCAACAAACTGGGGCATGAGGGCCACAGCTGTGATATTAGTGTTTTTATTGCACAATTTGGTTGACCTTATAAAAGAGGGAGCAGTATAGTGGCAAGAACTCTGAGCTTATCAGTGATTCTGACATTAGACATATTTGCACCTGCTTCTCTTTGTCATGATGCATTTTGGCAGATATGAATTATGTCCTGAAACACGACTAGTCTCTTTAGGAATGATAAGATGTGTGCCAAAGCATGTTTCCAGAGTGAAGAAATTTCCTATGGGTGAAGAAAGAGAAAGAATACTTACCCATATACAGTGGTCATCGCAGATGGGCCTGTGTTAATTTTTGTTTCAGAGTCTCCTTCCTCTTCCTTAGGGTTTACTACACCAAGTTGCCAAGTCTCTCCAAATCAGTCAAGGATCAATCAATCAATCAATCACTGAGTCTTTTTGACCAGATTCTTTTTCTTCATAGCTATTTTCACTCTTGCAATTACTGATCTAATTACTTACATTTATTTACTTGACATCTGTTTTCCCCATGACTACATGCTCTATGATAGTGGAGATCTTGCTTGTTCTGTTCTCCAGGGTAACCTCATCCTTGGCACAACACTTGATATAATGGAAGTCAATAACTAATATTGATTTGTTGGCTGAATGGCTTTCAATGTGTTTATAGCCTAGCTGGAAAGAAAATATTTATTATAAAAGGTAATTAACACTACTAAGAATTAAAAAGTGCTAAGGAGTATAAATTACAATTATTACATAAATTCATACTATTGAGAGATCATTTTGTGTTGGGTTGTGGCATCTGGGAATGTAAGTGTAAATTGTAATAAAAAAGAAGGCATGCAGAAGGGAGTATATGTTTTGAACAAAGGGGAAAATAGAGATTTGAAAGTTGGAAAGGGCACAGAGTAGATCTGTCAGCCTGCAGTTGAAGATCACGTGGGGAAAAAAGCAGTGGATAAAGTTAAAATGGCAGATTGGGAACAGATTATGGAAAATCCTAGAATGCAGTGCTAATGCATTGGCAAATTATGATTTTTTTTTGGTAAGGTAGGCTTAGTTTGTTTTAACATGTGTGTTTTAATGAGAGCTGGATTTTCAGAGGACTTTTATGTTTTTGCTGGTAGTTGGGGTCTGGATGGATTGTTTTCTGGGGAGGATAGGCTGGGGTAGCAGTGCATGGACACAGGGTAGAATTAGGAGCAGGGGCATTGAATCAAGAGACTCAGATTTGAAGATTCTCATGCTAAGCCTTTTGGCAATTTGCTTAACTTCTCCAGGTCTCAGTTTCTTCATCTGGAATCAAGGACACTAACAGTACCTACTTCATGGCTTGTACTGATAATTGGTTGAGGTAAGGCAGTGAAGCATTTACTGTACTGCTTGGCACAGAGCAAGGAATCCCCAGTCAATACTAACTATGTGATTATTTTTAGAAGGACAATGCGGCAGCCTCAATGCAAGAT
Organism: Catagonus wagneri; assembly: GCA_004024745.2. Taxonomy (NCBI): domain Eukaryota; kingdom Metazoa; phylum Chordata; class Mammalia; order Artiodactyla; family Tayassuidae; genus Catagonus; species Catagonus wagneri. The sequence goes on from PVHT020000053.1 coordinate 1,119,557, forward strand.
GGTAGGCACTGATGAGGTTGGTGGCAATGAAGAAGGAAAGAAAGGAGAAAATAAGAGACCATAGAAAAGAAAATTTCCAGAAATTTCTGACCGATGGGACTAGTAAGAAACATGTCTCCTATGGTTTTTTTGACTGGGGAAATGACAAAACTGGGAAGTCGAGAAGTTGGATTTGGAGGAAAAAAAGACACCTGGAATTCACAGTAACGTTTATGAACATTCAAGAAAAAAAACACCTGGGAGATTGGATTAAGATGGCAGAAGAGAAGGACTGGAGCTCAACTTCTCTCCCAAAAAACAGCAAAACTACAACCAAATACCGAGCAACCTTCAACCAAATGGACTGTAAACTTCCAAAAAAGATATTCTACTCCAGAAGACAAAGAGGAGACCACATCAAGAGGTAGGAGGGGCGATTACGCGATAGAAGCAACTCCATACCTCTGGGTGGGAAGCCCCACAGACTGGAAAGTAACTGTATCACAGAGATTAGCTACAGGACTGAGAGTTCTGAGCCTCACGTCAAAACCCCACGCCTGGGGATCGGGCACAGGGAGAAAGAGCCCCCGGAGCATCTGGCATCGAAGGCCAGCGGGGCTTGTGTGCAGGAGCTCCACAGGACTGAGGGGAAACAGAGACCCCATTCTTGAAAGGCACACACAGACTTTCACATGCACTGGGACCCAGGACAAAACAGTCTCCATAGGAATCTGGGTGGAAACTGACTGCAATACTTGGAGGATCTCCTGGGGAAACAGGGGTGACTGTGCCTTGTTGTGGGGGAAGGGCATTGGAGGTGAAGCTCTCGGGAATATTCATCAGCCTGCATTTCTCTGGAGGTGGCCATTTCTGGGAAAATCTGGTCCCTCCCATCAGCACTGAGAAGCCCCAGGCCAAACAATAATCCAGGTGGGATCACAGCCCCACCCATCAGTGAACAGGCTGCCTAAAGACCCCTCAGGCACACAACCAGCCTCTAATCTCACCTAGAGACAAAGCCCCATCCATCAGAGGGAGAGGAATCAACCCCATCTACCAGTGAGCAGGTATCACTCCCTCCCATCAGGAAGCCTACAGCAA
>PVHT020000053.1:1121636-1156675 GCA_004024745.2 Catagonus wagneri
CAAACAATAATCCAGGTGGGATCACAGCCCCACCCATCAGTGAACAGGCTGCCTAAAGACCCCTCAGGCACACAACCAGCCTCTAATCTCACCTAGAGACAAAGCCCCATCCATCAGAGGGAGAGGAATCAACCCCATCTACCAGTGAGCAGGTATCACTCCCTCCCATCAGGAAGCCTACAGCAAGACCCTCCATACCAACTTTAGCCACAGGGGAGGCAAACGCCAGAACTAAGAGAGGCTACAACTCTATTGTCAACAAAAAGGTCACCACACCAAAACTCCATAAAATTGAAAAGACAGAAAACTCTAACTCAGATAAGGGAGAAAGAAAAAAGCCCAGAAAAACAGCTCAGTGATGAGGAGATTATCAGCCTCCCAGAAAGAGACTTTAGACTGTTGATGCTGAAGATGATGCAAGGCATTGGAAATGGACTGGAGGCAAAGACTGATCATTTACAGGAAACACTGAGCAAAGAAATACAAGCTGTAAAAATTAAACAAGAAGAGATGCAAAATACAATAACTGAAATAAAAAATTCATTAGAAGCAGTCAACAGTAGAATACAAGAGGCAGAAGAATGAATCAGCAAGGTGGAGGACAGATTAGTGGAAATCACTAATACAGAAGAGAAAAGAGATAAAAGATTGAAAGGAAATGAGCAGAGTCTCAGAGAACTCTGGGATAATGTTAAATGCACCAACATCCGTATTATGGGGTGCCGAGGGAGAAGAGAGAGAGAAGGGGACAGAAAAAATATTCGAGGAGATTATAGCCAAAAACTTCCCTAATATGGGAAAGGAACCACTCGGTCAAATCCAGGAAGCGCAATGATTACCATATAAAATAAACCCAAGGAGGAACACCCCCAGACACATATTAATCAAAATGACCACAATTAAAGACAAAGCCAAAATTTTGAAAGCAGCTAGGGAAAAGAAACAAATGACATACAAGGGAACCCCGATAAGGTTATCAGCAGATTTTTCATCTGAAACTCTGCAGGCCAGAAGGGAGTGGCATGATATACTTAATGTGATGAAAGGGAAAAACTTCCAACCAAGATTGCTTTATCCTGCAAGGCTCTCCTTCAGATTTGAAGGAGAGCTCAAAACCTTTACAGATAAGCAAAAACTAAGAGATTTATGCAACACTAAACCAGCTTTACAACAAATCTTAAAGGAACTTCTCTAGTCAGAAAAGCAAAGGCCACAACCAGAAACAAAAACACCACAAATGACAAGGCTCACCAGGAAAGCCATATACTTAATAGATATTTATAGGACATTCCATCCAAAAGCAACAGAATACATACTCTTCTCAAGTGTGCATGGAACATTCTCTAAGATTGATCACATCCTGGACTACAAATCAGGCCTCAGTAAATTTAAGAAAATTGAAATCATTTCAAGCATCTTCTCTGACTACCATGGTATGCGACTGAAAATCAACAAGAAGAAAAAAATGGCAAAAAAATACAAACACGTGGAGACAGAACAACACGCTACTAAACAACCAATGGACCATTGAAGAAATCAAAGAGGAAATTAAAAAATACCTAGAAGCAAATGACAACCAAGATACGACACTCCAAAACCTCTGGGATGCAGCAAAAGCAGTTCTAAGAGGAAAGTATATAGCAATACAAGCCTACCTCAGGAAACAAGAAAAAGCTCACATAAACAACCTAACTTTACATTTAAAGTAGCTAGAGAGGGAAGAAGCCAGGTCATGGAAACAACCTAAATGCCCATTGACAGAGGAGTGGATAGGGAAGATATGGTACATACACACAATGGAGTATTGCTTAGCCATTAAAAGGAACAAAATAACGGCATTTGCAGCAACATGGATGAACCTAGAAATTATCATACAAAGTGAAACCAGTCAAACAATTAGACAGCAACACCTAATGCTGCTGCTTACATGTAGAAGCTAAAGAGACACAATGAACTTCTTTGAATAACAGATAATGACTCACAGATTTTGGAAAACCTTGGTTTTTCAAGTGGGACAATCTGGGGGGTGGGGGGATGCACTGTGGGTTTGGGATACAAAATCTGTCACATTGACTTGTGATGATCCTTGTACACCTATAATTGAAATAAAATTCATTGTTATAAAAAAACACCTGAAAAAATACTTTTTGTGTATGTATGTGTGTTTTTGGATTTTTTTTTCCTTTTGTCATTTATCACGGCGTCAAACATTGTTTGCCTGAGGCATATGTCTTAAAGCTCTTCACTAAGTAACATCAAGATAGATACCTTCTGGAGTTCCCTTCATGGCTCAGTGGTTAACGAATCTGACCTAGAACCGTGAGGTTGCAGTTTTGATCCCTGGCCTTGCTCAGTGGGTTAAGGATCCGGCATTGCCATGAGCTGTGGTGTAGGTCGCAGATGCGGCTGGGATCCCGCATTGCTATGGCTGTGATGTAGGCTGGCAGCTACAGCTCCTGTTAGACCCCTAGCCTGGGAACCTCCATATGCCACAGAAATCACTAATACAGAAGAGAAAAGAGATAAAAGATTGAAAGGAAATGAGCAGAGTCTCAGAGAACTCTGGGATAATGTTAAATGCACCAACATCCGTATTATGGGGTGCCGAGGGAGAAGAGAGAGAGAAGGGGACAGAAGGGCTCTAGATAAAGGCAAAAAAGACAAAAAAAAAAAAGATAGATACCTTCTTTGCAGGGGGCTGTCTTCCACAGCAATGTCTGTGCCAGAATTTCCCATTCCAACCACAAGAACACACTTGTCCTTAAATATATCTGGATGTTTATATTGTCGGCTATGGAAGTACTGGCCTTTTAAAGTATTTATACCTATATATAAAAAAAAGAAGTCAGGTAGAGAACTTATAAGACCAGTGAATGAAATGTACACACAATTTAGTTAATAACATCTTTTTGACTGATGACTTAGGTTGTTTTAATAGCATACTCAATTTAAGAAAATCTGAAATCTTAATACATGATTTTATAAGGTATAGAAATTAGTGCTTATTTATTGAAAGTACGTACATACTCCATCTTGCTAGACAGACATCTAGTTTTACTTACTAGATGATTCCTAGGTTAAAATATCATAGCATAAAGACTTACTAAGCTAAAGTGTAAGAAGTCATTATTTTCTAAAGTGGTGGAAATCAATGGGACAAAAATCTTCCATTTACTAATATTTGATCTATATAGAACTTTTCATAAGAAAGGAACAAGAGTGGAGAAGTTAAATGTCACTATGAGTCAGTGCCTCTACTCTCTTCAGCAAACTCTTTCAGATACCTGTTACATGTCGGGCACTGTGCTAGATGATATGGGTACTAAGACAAATAAAAAGTAGTCTCTCTTTGAAAAGATCCTGTGGATTGGGGGAAGTTCACTGACAGTTCACCTTGGTAACTAACAATCACTCAGGCTGAGTTTGCTGAGTATCCAGAGTTGGCTCAGAGAAAAGGGGATTATGTTAGTTATGCCAGGATTAGAGCTGCTGTTTCAACTACATAGGCTGTGGCTGGCCGTTGCTGCCAAATCTCATCAAAACATCAAATGCAAGTGGAGGGGTTTGGAAAATACTCTTAAGGTTGCATGGCACAATCAAAAGTAATATGTGCTGTGCAAAGAACTTTTTTTTTAAATGAAAAAGTAATAACTTTTATTTTTGTATTAGTGTACAGCTGATTTACAATGTTTCTTCAATTTCTGTTGCACAGCAAAATGACCCAGTCACAGACAGTTCCCTGCGCTGTACAGTAGGGTCCTATGAAAAAGTGACAAGGGTTTTCGTATTCTCAGGAGATAAATATGGATGCTATGGAGGAAGACTTACCAATCCCCAGCAGCTTCTTACTTCATCTTATGTGACAACTTATGTGAATCCTAGTTAAAACCTAACCAGAGCCTAGATCACTTAGAATTTAACAATTTTGCAACAAGTTCAAACATTAACTCTGCCCAGGGACTCACTATGGATCAAGGAACTGCTAAGCAGGGAGAGCTAGATGGACTCAATGAAAATCATACAGTTATTCCTGAACATTAGACTATCTCACATTTTCTCTAGATCAGGCTGTTTTGAATCACAAATGGACAAAAAGGAGAGTCTGTGGTTGAGTCTTCATGAGACTAAAATTTTCCCCACTTATATTACAGGAGGACAGAGCAAGGACTTTTAAGAGGTGAAGTGGTTGCATTAGTAAACACAGCCAAAATGTACATGGTATCTAAATTAATAAAATTAGTTGTCTTGAGAAGTTATACATTTTTGTTCAGCTGTAAGAATTGTTACTATTATTTTTTTTATTTTTTGAATTTTATTACAATTATAGGTGTACAAAAATCAACAAGTCAATTTGATAGCATTTGCGTTCCAAAACCTCAGTGCATCCCCTCACCCCCCAGATTGTCTTGTTTGAAAAACCAAAGGTTTTCCAAAGTCTGTGAGTCATTATATGTTCTGCAAAAAAGTTCATTGTGTCTTTTCAGTTTCCACATGTAAGCGGTAGCATTGGATGTTGCTGTCTAATTGTCTGACTGGTTTCACTTCGCATGATAATTTCTAGGTCCATCCATGTTGCTATAAATGTTATCTCATTCCTTTTAAAGGTTGAGTAATATTCTATTGTGTGTATGTACCATATCTTCCCTATTTACTACTCTGTTGATGGGTATTTAGGTTGTTTCCATGACCTGGCTATTACATAGAGTGCTACAATGGACACTGGAGTACAAGTGTATTTTCATGTCATGGTTTCCTCTGGATAGAGGCCCAGGAGTGGGATTGCTGGATCAAATGGTAATTCTATTTTGAGTTTTCTGAGGAATCTCCATACTGTTTTCCACAGTGGCTGCACCAATTTGCATTCCCACCAACAGTGTAATAGGGATCCTTTTTCTCCACAGCCTCTCCAGCACTTATTGTTTGTAGACTTTTTGATGGTGGCCATTCTGGCTGGTGTAATGTGGTTACTCGTAGTGGTTTTCATTTGCATTTCTCTAATGAGGAGCAATGTTGAACATTTTTCATGTGTTTATTTGCCATCTGCATGACTTCTTTGGAGAATTGTCTGCCTAGATCCTCTGCCCATTTTTGGATGGGGTTGTTTGTTTTTTTGGTATTGAGCTGTAGGAGGTGTTTGTAAATTTTGGAGATTAATCCCTTGTCAGTCGATTCATTTGCAAATATTTTCTCCCATTCTGTGGGTTGTCTTTTCGTTTTGTTTAGGGTTTCCTTTGCTGTGCAGAGACGTTGAAGTTTAATTAAGTCCCATTCGTTTATTTTTCTTTTTATTGTCATTACTCTAATGGGTGGATCTGAAAAGTTCTTGCTGTCATTTATGTCAGAGAGTGTTTGGCCTATGTTTTCCTCTAAGAGTTTGATAGTATCTGGTCTTCTATCTAGATCTTTAATCCATTTTGAGTTTATTTTTGTGCATGGTGTTAGGAAGTGTTCTAGTTTCATTGTTTTTACATGTAGCTGTCCAATTTTCCCAGCACCAATTACTGAAGAGGCTGTCTTTTCTCGAGTGTATATTCTTGCCTCCTTTGTCATAGATTAGTTGACTACAGATGCGTGGATTTAATTCTGGGTTTTCTATCCTGTTCCACTGATCTGTATTTCTGTCTTTGTGCCAGTACCATGCGGTTTTGATGATTGTAGCTTTGTAGTAGAGTCTGAAGTCAGGGAGCCTGATTCCTCCAGCTCCATTTTTCTTTTTCAGGATGTCTTTGGCTATTCTTGTTTTTCTGTGTTTCCAGACAAAGTTTAAACTATTTTGTTCTAGTTCTTTGAAAAAGGTCCTTGGTAATTTGATAGGGATTGCATTGAATGTGTAGATTGCCTTGGGTAGTATAGTCATTTTGATAATATTCACTCTTCCAATCCAAAAGCATGGTATGTCTTTCCATCTGTTCATGTCATCCTTGATTTCTTTTCAGAGTACAGGTCTTTTGTCTCTTTAGTCAGGTTTATTCCTAAGTATTTGATTCTTTTTGATGTGATGGTAAACAGGATTTCTTCCCTAATTTCTCTTTCTGATCTTTCATTGTTAGTATATAGAAATGAAGTTGATTTCTGTGTATTAATTCTGTATCCTGCAACTTTGCTAAATTCATTGATGAGCTCTAACAGTTCTCTGGTAGTGTCTTTAGCATTCTCCAGGTAGAGTATCATGTCACCTGCAAAAAGTGATAGTTTTACTTCTTCCTTTCCAATTTGGATTCCTTTTTCTTCTGTGATTGCTGTGGCTAGGACTTCCAGAAATATGTTGAATACTAGTGGCAAGAGTAGACATCCCTATCTTGTTCCTGATCTCAGCAGGAATTCTTTCAGCTTTTCACCAATGAGAATGATGTGAGCTCTGGGTTTATCATAGATGGCCTTTACTATGTTGAGGTAGGCTCTCTCTATGCCCACTTTCTGAAGGGTTTTTATCAGAAATGGGTGTTGGATTTTGTCAAAGGCTTTTTCTGCATCTATGGAGAGGATTATATGGTTTTTATTCTTCAGTTTGTTAACATGGTGTATCACACTGATTGATTTGTGAATACTGAAGTATCCTTGAATCCTTGGGACAAATCCCACTTGATCATGACGTACAATCCTTTTAATGTATTGTTGGATTCGGCTGGCTAGTATTTTGTTGAGGAGTTTTGCATCTATGTTCATCAGTGAAAATGGCCTGTAATTTTCTTTTTTTGTGGTATCTTTTTCTTGTATCAGGGTGATGGTTGCTTCATAGAATGAGTTTGGGAGGGTCCCTTCCTCTGCAAATTTTTGGAAGAGTTTCAGAAGGATAGGTGTTAGCTGTTCTCAAATGTTTGATAGAATTCACCTGTGAAGCCATCTGCTCCTGGACATTTGTTTGTTGGAAGCTTTTTAATCAGGAGTTTCTATTTCAGAACTTGTGATTGGTCTATTCATATTTTCTATTTCATCTTGGTTTAGTCTTAGAAGATTGTACTTCTCTAAGAATTTGTGCATTTCTTCTAGGTTTTCCATTTTATTGCCATCTAGTTGCATATAGTAGTCTCTTATGATCCTTTGTACTTCTGTGATGTCTGTTGTTACTTCTCCTTTTTCATTTCTAATTTTATTGATTTGTGTCCTCTCTCTTTTTTTCTTGATAAGTCTGGCAAAGGGTTTATCAATTTTGTTCGTCTTTTCAAAGAACCAGCTTTTAGTTTCATTGATCTTTTCTATGGTTTTCTTCATTTCTATTTCATTGATTTCTGTTCTGATCTTGATGACTTCTTTTCTTCTACTAACTTTAGGTCTTGTCTGTTCTTCCCTCTCTAGCTGCTTTAGACATGCAGTTAGGTTGTTTAGTTGAGCTTTTTCTTGTTTTCTGAGGTAGGCTTGTATTGCTATAAACTTTCCTCTTAGAACTGCTTTTGCTGCATCCCAGAGGTTTTGGAGTGTCATGTCTTTGTTGTTATTTGCTTCTAGGTATTTTTAATTTCCTCTTTGATTTCTTCAGTTATCCATTTGTTGTTTAGTAGCATGTTGCTTAATCTCCACGTGTTTGCATTTTTTGCCATTTATTTTTTTGTTGTTGATTTCCAGTCATATAACATTGTGGTCAGAAAAGATGCTTGAAATGATTTCAATTTTCTTAAAGTTACTAAGGCTTGATTTGTAGCCCAGAATGTGATCAGTCTTAGAGAATGTTCCATGCACACTTGAGAAGAATGTGTATTCTGTTGCTTTTGGATGGAATGTCCTATAAATATCTATTAAGTCCATCTGATCTAATGCTTCCTTCAGGGCCTGTGTTTCCTCATTGACTTTCTGTCTGGATGACCTATCAATTGCCGTAAGTGGGGTGTTAAAGTCCCCCACTATGATTGTTATCGTTGATTTCTCCTTTTAAGGTAGTTAGCAGTTGCCTTATATATTGTGGTGATCCTATGTTGGGTGCATAGATATTTAAAATGGTTATATCTTCGTCTTGGATTGATCCTTGATTGTTATGTAGTGCCCTTGTCTCTTAAAATGTTCTTCATTTCAAAGTCTATTTTTTCTGACATGAGTATTGCTATTTCGGCTTTCTTTTGATGCCCGTTTGCATGGAATATTTTCTTCCATCCTCTCACTTTCAATTTGTATGTGTCTCTAGAAGTGAAGTGGATCTCTTGAAGGTCTTGTTTTAGCATTCATTCAGCTAGTCTATGTCTTTTGGTTGGGGCATTCAGTCCATTAACATTTAAGGTAATTATTGATATATATGTCCTTATTGCCATTGTATTAACTGTTTGGGGTTTTTGTTGCTCTTTTTTCTTCACTTATTCTCTTGTTCTCTCCTCTCACAACATGACTATCTTTAATGTTGTATTTGAGTTGATTTTTCTTATTTGTTTGTGTATCAATTGTAGATTTTTGGTTTGCAGTTACCCTGAAGTTTTGATATAGGAGTCTATATATAAATGAGATTGTTTTAAGTTGTTGGTTTCTTAATTGCACATGCATCTCAGTGACCTGCATTTGTGCTCTCTTCTCATGATTTCTGATTTTCGTAGCATAATTGTGCATGGATGATTTCATATCTTTACTGTATATATGCCTTTACTGGTGAGCCTTGTCATTTGTGGTTTTGTTTCTGGTTGTGGCCTTTTCTTTTCTGCCTAGAGAAGTTCCTTTAGGATTTGTTGTAAAGCTGGTTTAGTGTTGTAGAAATCTCTTAGCTTTTGCTTATCTGTAAAGGTCTTGATGTCTCCTTCAAATCTGAATGAGAGCCTTGCTGGGTAAAGTAATATTGGTTGGAAGTTTTTTCCCTTTCATCACATTGAGTATATCATGCCACTCCCTTCTGGCCTACAGAGTTTCAGCTGAAATATCTGCTGATAACCTTATTGGGGTTCCCTTGTATGTCATTTGTTACTTTCCCCTAGCTGCTTTCAATATTTTCTCTTTGTCTTTAATTTTGGTGATTTTGATTAATATGTGTCTCAGGGTGTTCCTCCTTGGGTTTATTTTATATGGTACTCATTGTGCTTCCAGGATTTGAGTGAGTGGTTCCTTTCCCATATTAGGGAAGTTTTCAGTTATTATCTCTGAATATATTTTCTGTCCACTTCTCTCTCTCTTCTCCCTCTTGTGCCCCTTTTATACGGATGTTGGCGCATTTAAGTTTATCCCAGAATTCTCTGAGACTCTGCACATTTCCTTTCAATCTTTTATCTCTTTTCTCTTCTGCATTAGTGATTTCCACTAATCTGTCCTCCACCTCACTGATTCGTTCTTCTGCATCCTGTATTCTACTATCGCCTGCTTCTAATGTATTTTTTATTTCAGTTATTTTATTTTGCATCTCTTCTTATTTAATTTTTACATCTTGTATTTCTTGGCTCAGTTTTTCATGTACATTATCAATCTTTGCCTCCAGTTTATTTCCAATGCCTTGCATCATCTTCAGCATCAACAGTCTAAAGTCTCTTTCTGGGAGGCTGATAATCTCCTCATCACTGAGCTGTTTTTCTGGGCTTTTTTCTTTCTCCCTTATCTGAGTTATAGCTTTCTGTCTTTTCATTTTTATAGGGTTTTGGTGTGGGGCCTTATGCAGACAATGGAGTTGTAGCCTCTCTTAGTTCTGCTGTTTGCCTCCCCTGTGGCTAAAGTTGGTATGGGGGGGGCTTGCTGTAAGCTTCCTGATGGGAGGGACTGATGCCTTCCCACTGGTATGTGGGGTTGATTCCTCTCCCTCTGATGGATGGGGCTTTGTCTCTGGATGAGATTAGAGGCTGGCTGTGTGCCTGAGGGGTCTTTAGGCAGCCTGTTTACTGATGGGTGGGGCTGTGGTCCCTCCTGGATTATTGTTGGCCTGGGGCTTCTCAGTGCTAATGGGAGGGACAAGATTTTCTCAGAAATGGCCACCTCCAGAGAAATGCAGGCTGATGAATATTCCAGACAGCTTCACCTTCAAAGCTCTTCCCCCACAACAAGCCACAGTCAATCCTGTTTTCCCAGGAAATCCCCCAAGAATTGCAGTCAAGTTTCACCCAGAGTCCTATGGAGACTTTGCTTTGCCCTGGGACCCAGTGCACGTGAAAGTCTGTGTGTGCCTTTCAAGAATGGGGTCTTCTATTTCCCCCAGTCCTGTGGATCTACTGCACACAAGCCCCACTGTCCTTCAATGCCAGCTTCTCCAGGGGCTCTTTCTCCCTGTGCCAGATCCCCAGGCATGGGGATTTGATGTGGGGCTCAGAACTCTCTGTCCTGTAGCTGAGTCTCTGTGATACAGTTACTTTCCAGTCTGTGGGTCTTCCCACCAGGAGGTATGGGGTTGCTTCTATCACATAATCGCCCCTCCTACCTCTTGATGTGTTCTCCTCTTTGTCTTCTGGAGAAGAATATCTTTTTTGGAAATTTACAGTCCATTTGTTTGAAGTTTGCTTGGTTTTTGCTTGTAGTTTTGTTGTTTGTTGGGAGAGAAGTTGAGCTCCAGTCCTTGTATTCCACCATCTTAATCAAATCTCTCCTGATTTAGATATACTAACTTCTACTTTCTAATGGGATTTGCCGTCCTATACTTACTTGGGAGATTAGGAATATCAGTTCCCACTATGAATATTATGATCAGAACTAAGGGGAGTGCCCATCATGGCTCAGCAGTAACGACCCCAACTAGTATCCATGAGGATGCAGGTTAGATCCCTGGCCTCACTCAGTGGGTTAAGGATTCTGTGTTGCTGTGGCTGTGGTATAGGCTGTCAGCTACAGCTCCAATTTGACTCCTAGCCTGTCAACTCCCCTATGCTGCAGGTACAGCCCTAAAAGACAAAACAAGTTAAAAAAAGAACTACAGTGTTATTCATTATGTGAAAACACATAAACTTGGGATAAACTCACCTGTCTGGATTCACACAGTATCACTGCAAAATACAAGAGAATATAGAAATACACCAGAGCCAGGAAGTAGGATGTAGATGATGAATGGTTGCTATGTTCTTTGGTTTCCTGAGGTATTGTTGAAAGGATTATAGAGAAAGGTGGTTCAGATTATGAAGGGTTTTGTATCTAAAGTTAAGGAATTGAGTCTCATAGAAAGGTAATGGCAATCTTCCTGAGGTCTTCACTTGGAAGTGATTCATACTAAATTTCAGAATGATAATTCTGGTTCTACAAAAGATGAGGTGAGGGATCTGGCAAGGAAGGAATGGAGGCTAGTTAAGAGCCTGAAACTCAGATCCACATGATTGCCAGTGATGGCCTGAGCAAAGGCAGAGGCAGTTGAAACCGAGAGAGCCGAATTAGTGAGATGGCAGTAAAGTAGAATGCACGGGATTGTGAAACAGGTTGGGTTTAGGGTTTGGGAGAGAAAGTAGATCAAAGGTCTCCAGATTGGACAACTGTGAGCATGGCAAAACACTAACCAATTTCCCACCTCAGTTTCAACTTGCATAACTAGCAAATAGCAATATCTCTGACAACTACTGCAAGGTTGAATAGTAGGCAATTTTCATTATTCATTTAGGTATATACATTGCCTCTGTCTTTCAGATATATTATGAATTATTCTAATTTCAGTGGGAAGGTCCTCGGTATTTTAATATTATTTGCCATCTTGGATATGTATAGTTCTTTTTTTTTTTCCTGTAAAACAATAATGGTTTTATTTGTGTGAACAGGTAGAAACATGAGCATGAACCTCACATTTGGAGAGGACTTACTTTATTCCCTCAAAAGAGGTGAATCTAGATCCATGAAATGTGTAGTGATAATAGAATAAAGTGTATCTTTTTATAAAATTTTATTTTACTTTATTTTATTTTTGCTTTTTAGGGCTGCACCCATGGCCTATGGAGGTTCCCACGTTAGGGGTCTAATCGGAGCTACAGCTGCTGGCCCATACCACAGCCACAGCAACATGGGATCTGAGCCTCATCTATGAGCTACACCACTGCTCACACCAGCGCTGGATCCTTAACCCACCAAGCGAGGTCAGAAATCGAACACACAACCTCATGGTTCCTAGTCAGATCTGTTTCCCCTGCACCATGACAGGAACTACTAAAGCATATCTTATAAACATATTTTTGTAGTTTGAATTAATGATACCAATATCATCAACTGATGAGTTCCCCATATCTCGCTTATCTGTGACCTCACAACTGACAATCTCATTTACCCAGAATAAATTTAGAAAATTAGAATCTAAATGGCTTCTGAGGAAGATGTTCTATTTCTGTAGAAAGATCTAAAGCAGTTCTATTCAAAGCTGTAGTCTGCAGAGCCAAATAAGAACTGTTTGTTATCAGTCTTTGACAACATCAGTACAGAGATTGAGAGTAAACATCTTGAAATTTTTACAGCAGTAATTTGACACTGCTCAATACCTAGGCACGTGGACTCCTTCATGATGAGTGGGGCATGGATCAGTCTTGATTTTGTCTAAGAGACACGATAAGTTGTGTGAGATTTGAATGGCATGCTAGTCACGTGGGTAGGGCTAGCTACATTATCATGTGTGATGTTTTAAGGTTAGTTGGAAAACTGTTATCCAAACGTGCATGAGATCTATAATTATTTTCTTTTGTTGAAAGGTAATTGATATTTGATTATAACCTTACAGAATAAATGATCAGAACTAACTTCTAACAAAGGACTGAAGATAAATTTTAAAATACAGCACTACTTGCTTCATTTTTGAAAGCAGTTGAAATGACGACTATCCTGAGTTTGCTGAAATTGCTTGAAAATCTTTTCTTCCATTTCATTCAGCATATTCAGTGAACCTCGTTTCTCTGCTATGTGTGCTATTAAGCAAAACTTAGAAAGAGTGTAGATATACATTATCCATTGGGAGGAGTGTTGTCATCCATCCAATCCAGATTAGATAAACTGACAAACAAGAAGCGAGCTTAATTATTACATTGAAAATTTTAAGTATTAATATGTACAATGCCTAGTTAAAGTGTGCCTAAAGGTGATTGATATGGTATTTTATACATAACGTTTTGTTTGGCAAAAAGTTGCAAGTGTAATAAAGATTCTCTGCAGTAATCAATGTGTGCACACTTTTCAAAGAACAATCTGCCCACTTTGGGGAATCGTTTTCTTTTATTTCTACGTTTGTTTAATGACATTTATTGAAATTTGTGTTATATCTTTGGACTCTATACACCTTTTGAATTTATGTTTTGACATTTTTCTTTGTTTCATTTTCACTTAGAAAAGTGAAATAGTTCATTTTTATTATATTTTTACAAATATAATTGTCTACACCGTTTTGGAAATTAAAACAAACAAACAAGACTGAGTCTTCCCCATAGTTTGAGAAGTAGAACTCTCTAGAACAGTGCCTCTAAATCTTGTTAGGAATTGTTTGGGGCTTCTTATTAGCCTTGATTCAGTGTGTCTGGGTGAGCCTGTGATTCTGTATTTCTAATAAGCTCCCATGCAGATGCTTCTGAGTCACATTCCATGCTTTGAGTAGGAAGGGTTTAGAGCAGTCTTGCTGAATAGGAATGTGATGTAGGCCACATACGCACTTTAAAATTTTCCAATAGCCACATTAAAAAAAAGTAAAAAGGAACAGATGAAATTAATTTTAATGGTATATTTTATCTAAGTCAGTCTATCAAATTTTATATTTCAATGTGTAATAAAAATAAAAGTTAATAATGTAGAATTAAAATTCTTTCTCATATGTCTTTTAAATCTAGTGTGTATTTTACACATCTGAACTCAAATGCAAAATTTTCAGTGGAAAAAGAATTCGCACATACAAATTGTTAACAAATATACTTAAAAATTCTCTAATAACTGTCCTGAGTATTGCTTTCAAATTAAAATTAATTAAAACAAAATAAAAATTCAGTTCTTTATTCATATCAAGCTACATTCCACAGTTGTATGTGGCTGGTGGCTGCCTTATCAGACAGCACAGCTTTAGAACATCCTCAAACTTGAAGCCAGGTATTAGAACTAAATTTAATTTGTCCTTTGATGTAATTAAAAGTGGTCAAGTTTCCTCTGTGTTATAGGAAAAAGAGAGAATAGGAATAGCTCTAGAAAGCTGTAACATTGAGAAGTGAGAGCAAATAGCAAGGAAAGAAACTACAGTATGAGGAGAAAAACATCAGTTACGAACATTTTGGGGTCAGTTTGTATGTGACCAAAGTGCGCTCATTTATCTCTGGCATCTGATAATAACAGTTTGTTAACACTGCCAATTTCTAGTTAACAACAATAAAAGGCTAAATTTGGAATAGGTACTGTTGAAAAGATGGGTAAAGGTGTGCACAATATCATCTTGTGAAGATTTCCATAAAAACGGTTCCAAAATTTTGAAGCATTTTGTCATGGCATGTTTAAAAATCAGAGCAGTAGGATTTAGTGGAATTGGATAATCTGGGGAAACATGGTGACCTAAAAACAAATGAATACACAAACAAAAACAGAAAATAAAGAACAATGACAACTCTTGCCAGATTTTGGAAAATAATTATAAAGGCAGGAAGAAGAAAACCATCCAGGAAACACTGAAGCCCCTTGTGAAATGGAGCACAGATGTCAGTTGAGGAGAAACTGTAGTTTAGGATGGAAATTTAGCCTTTATTTACTTATTTATTTTTGGCCATGCCCATGGCGTGTGAGAGTTCCCAGGTAGGGATCCAAGCCACTGCAGTGACCATGCTGGACCATTAACCTGCTGTGCCACAAGGGAACTCCCAAAACTTAGCCTATAGAGTGGAATTCGACACCACTTCTTTGCTCTGTCTCTTTCCTCCCACTGATTGTTTCTCCTGGTAAAAGATCTGGTCTGGGTTTTAGGATATATACAGAAAGCAGGGGCCCAGGCTACTTCTGAATGGGCTTTGCAGGTGCTCAGCCATCCCCCCAGTGTTTGCTTCAGTGAACACACTGCCCCAGTGATTCCCAGGCCCTGAGGGAACTCTGGCTGCAGGCACTCTTGGCATTGTCTTTGTGTGGGTGTGCCAACTGGCCTGCCACTGTGAGCTGTGGAAGCACATTCTTCCTGAGCCTTGAGGAGGGCACTTAGGGGAAAATTTTTTGTCTTGAAGGGAAAACTGAATGAGAGGTGAAGACAGAGGGACTGTAAAGAGAAGGAAAATAATAAGGGCATGAATGGAGAGGTTTCTGGCGTCCTGGGCCACTTAGTACATCATTCACTAGAACACTTCATGGGATTCCATGAACAGTCCAGAATTTGCCTGTTTTTATCCTTGAGTAGTGGCACAGACTCTGGAAAGGCCTGGAGTGTAATTCTTGACACCACAGACCCTGGAGTCAGGCAGCCTGGATTCATATTCAAGCTCATATTAAAGTTCCTTTTTATTATTTATTTATTTTTTTATTTGTCTTTCTGTCCTTTTCTAGGGCCACACCCATGACATATGGAGGTTCCCAGGCTAAGGGTCTAATCAGAGCTGTAGCTGCCCACCTACACCACAGCCACAGCAATGCGGGATCTGAGCTGCGTCTGTGACCTACACCACAGCTCACGGCAACACTGGATCCTTAACCCACTGAGAGAGGCCAGGGATCAAACCCACAACCTCATGGTTCCTAGTTGGATTCATTAACCACTGAGACAGGATGGGAACTCCTCAAGTTCATTTTCAGCTGGGTGGCCTTAGGAATTGTCTTAATCTTTCTTTGCCTCAGTTTCTTCCTCTATAAATAGGAGAAATTTTCTCTAGGATGAAATAAAATGATAGGTCTAATGCATTTAGAACAGCCGCTGGTAAGTTCTCACCAAATGTTAACTGTTATTTTTTAAGACTCTTCTGCAATTACCATGGAGATTTACTTTTTCAAGTTTTGCATCCTTCAGAGAGGATTATAGGCAATGAGAAGAAAGCTTTGTCAGGTCAGAGGCCTCTCCTTTCTCATTTAAAAAATGGATATAAAATGATAATGAAAGTCACTCCTACACAGATACATGGAGACACTCTCTCAATGCCCAACAATGACACCTCTTGTTCTCAGGAACAATTATTTCCTTCTTTTCCTCTCCTTTGAACAGTTAGAACCCATTTTACCTTGTCACATCCTTTCCCTGTGGATAACCAGGCTGTCCATAGTCTGTATATCTGTTTTCAGATCTACCGCACAGGAGAGCTGTGCCAAAATCTCAGAGGAGATTTGAGGAATCCCCAAGACAATATGAATTTAATAAATGTTCGTTGAATACGTGAATAAAAGGAAACCTCCCAAGATTATTGAACTTTTAGAAATAAGGCTTTAAAGAAGATGTGAAATGGTACCCAATTCACTTTAGCACTTACAGGAATCAGGCTTAACACACCTAAAGAAGAAATAGCTAGGAGTTCCCATCATGGCTCAGCAGAAACAAATGCGACTAAGGAACCATGAGGTTGTGGGTTCAATCCCTGGCCTCTCAGTGGGTTAAGGATCCAGCGTTGCCATGAGCTGTGGTGCAGGTTGCAGATGCGGCTCCATCTAGCATTGCTGTTGCTGTGGTGTAGGCCGGCAGCTACAGCTCCGATTAGACCCCTAGCCTGGGAACATCCACATGCCACAGGTGTGGCCCTAAAATGACATAAGAAAAAAAAAGAAGAAATATCTAGATAACAGTTCCTCAATAATTGATGGGGTGAAGCATCCCACTTCATAATTGCCCTCACTGAATCTAAAAATATGTGATACATAAGGTATACAGTAGGTGCTCAATACATGTTGAATAAGTGAAAGGACACATGTACAGAGAATAAAATCTTGATGCACATAGGAAGGACATTTTTCCAGGGAGGGCTATTATTACAGGGATGTGAAAGATGAAGCAGAATGTGTTTTTTTCAGCATAGTGTACTTACCTGTAGCTGATGTCAGTGTGGTTTCTACATGAAGCCTGTTTCCCAAGGTTACTAAAGTTCTCTAAGAGTAATGCTAGTTTTGAGTGACAGAACCAGTTTTCCTACAGTCAAGATAATTAACCTACAGGATTACTGTTCTTAGCCTCCCTTCCCTCTCAAGAACTGAGGGAGTTGGTTGTGCAACACGTGTTCCACACTTACCTCCCGCTGCCCCTTGAGTTGGTGGTCACAAGAGGGTTCTTTACAAATGTATGCCCTTTTTTTAAGGTTGCCAACCCCTGCATCACCCAATGAATGATGGACTTTCTTTTCCATTGCACCCATTGACTGCTTCCTCTTGGCTTGATTGTGGTCCAGAAGAGAACAGAGTTTTACGCATATGAGTATCGAATGAAGTGCAGTAGTTTATAATCTCTGTAATTTGGGGGTCTTATCTCTGTTTGTAAATGGAAAACTTCTTCATGCATGTTTCATTGGGTTTCTGCAATTTCCCTCTTTTTACATTATGACCCCTTCCACCCAAAACAAGAACTAAGGATCTGCCTTTGTACACTTTATGACCTCATTTAAACACTCACAGAACTGTCTCTGACTTGCAAAAATCCTGCCCTTCTTCCATCAGCCTGATAGCACCCTAGGGAGGATGACTGTTTCTCACTTTCCTGTCCTTCAAAGTTCTTTGTGCATAGATGTTGGAACTGCCCAATCATTCTGCCAGTGGGGCACAGCTACATCTAAAACTCATTTCTCTCAATTCTGAGATCAATAATTTTTTACGTTACTAATTAGGTATCTGTGATTTATAGAAGGAACATTTTTGTCTGGTATCCCAAGGTCTCTAGGCTCACTCTTTGCTTTCACTGATACCACTTTAACCAAATAACTCTGCTCATCGTCCCTCTATTCTGGCAGGTTTATCTTGCAAGTCAGCTCTCAACTCTTATGGGTTAGTAGTGCTTCTCTCTAGAGCACTGTGTTAAGAAGGATTCTGAGGCTCGTTAGGTGAACGGCATCCTGCTTGATCAGCAATGTTGTCTATGGACATAGACATAGAAACAGAGGCTAGAGTTAGAGCATACGCATAGGGCTTCTGCTGTCCTGTTGGAATGCAGGTGGTTTGAATCACGGGAGCAGACGTTCTGTTTTCCCCAGGCCCTTTGGGAGGTCTCTGGGCATCAATGGTCACATTTGGTGGTTGGACACATCTCAGTTTTGCATCTCTGCTTGCTAGTTTTAAATCTTGTAGTTCTTTGCTCAGCGTTTGCTGTAAATTATCAATCTTTGCCTCCAGTTTATTTCCAATGTCTTGCATCATCTTCAGCATCATAGTCTAAAGTCTTTTTCCTGGAGCCTGATAACCTCCAGATCATTTAGCTGTTTTTCTGGATTTTTTTCTTGTTCCCTTATCTGAGTTATAGTTCTCTGCCTTTTCATTTTTATAGGTTTTTGGTGTGGTGTCCTTTTTGCAGACAATAGAATTGTAGCCTCTCTTACTTCTGATGTCTGCCCCCTTGTGGCTGAAATTGGTACAGGGGCTTGCAGTAGACTTCCTGATGGGAAGGAACTGGGCCCACGCACTGGTGGGTGAGGCTGATTCTTATCCCTCTGGTGGGTGGGGCTGTGTTTCTTGGTGAGATCAGAGATGACTGTGTGCCTGGGGGGTCTTTAGGCAGCCTGTCCACTGATAGGTGGGGCTGTGCTCCCAGCCGGATTATTGTTTGGCCTGGGGGTTCTCAGGGCTGATGGGTAGGGCTAGATTTTCCCAGAATGGCCATCTCTAGAGGTACATATGCTGATGAATATTCCTGAGAGATTTGCCTCCAACGTCCTTTCCCCCACAACAAGCCACAGTCATCCCCTGTTTTCCCAGGAGATCCTCCAAGAACTGCAGTCAGGTCCGACCCAGATTCCTATGGAGCCTCTGCTTTGCCCTGGGACCCAGTGCACATGAAAGCCTGTGTATACCTTTTGAGAATGGGGTCTCCATTTCGCCCAGTCCCATGGAGCTCCTGTGCACAAGCCCCACTGGCCTTCAATTCCAGATGCTCTGGGGGCTCTTTCTCCCAATGCCAGATCCCCAGACATGGGGACCTGACATGGGGCTCAGAACTCTTGCTGCTGTAGGTGCGTCTCTGTGATACAAAGAGTACTTTGTATCTTTACTTTCCAGTCTGTGGGGCTTCCCACCCAGGAGGTATGGGGTTGCTTATATCACATAATTGCCCCTCCTACCTCTTGATGTGGCCTCCTCTTTGTCTTCTGGAGTAGGATATCTTTTTGAAAGTTTCCAGTCCATTTGGTTGAAGGTTGTTCAGCATTTGGTTGTGATTTTGTTGTTTTGATGAAAGTGAGCTCCAGTCCTTCTCTTCCATCATCTTAATCCCATCTCTGGTTGGGCACATTTCAAGATATGCATTTCTTCTTTATGTAAGTCAAGTGGTCTATACTGGGAGGACTATGACTAAATTAGCAACCTTGGCCTCTCTGGAGCTTTGTTTGCTGAGTTAGAAAATAATTACTTTGTGCTTGTGCCAGTGAGGCCGGGATATCTGACACCTTGCTCCATTTTGCTCTTCCTGACACCTTTCTCTTTAGCACAGGTAAAGCTCCTGGGAAATGTTCTTGCTCTCTAGAGAAAGAAGGAAAATAGAAGGCTTGGAGGGTCTGATGCAAACAACTCCCCGGTTGAGCCGTGGCGCTCACGGGGTTTCAGTGGCCTCCAGCAGGGCCCCTGGGGTTGCCCTGGGCTCCAGGCCGGTCAAGAATGGGCTTTGTAATTACCTCTCCTCCTTCTGCACCTCTTTCCCCTCTTCCATCCAGAATGTAGCTGAAATTTGAGAATACTACTCCCCCCCCCACTCAGGCAACACTCAACTCTAAACTGGCTTTCTTTCTTTTTGATTGCTCCAAACTCACTTTCTTTCCTTCTCATTGTTCTTTACGTGGGTTTGAAATTGCCTGGGCAGCAAGATCCTGAGTACAGAACTCATGCTACACTGAGTCCTATGTCACTTTACTTCTGCTAGAGCAGGGCTGGTAAGAGAAGCAGGAATAAGCAGCTTCTTTTTGCAGGCAGAGGCTGAAATTCCTGTGCTGTGTTTATAACTTTACCCCCAACACGGCAGTCTCTTGCTTCAGACCCCATGGTTCTGCTCCAACCCCTTCTTGTCCTGGCCTCTCCTGCCTGTCCCAGCCACTCCATTCTTTTCCACCCTTTGTAGGCATCTTTCTTCCTCTTGGCCTGGATGACGTTTGCAAGGCGGCTGATGCACTTCATGCCCAAATTCAGGCTGCACTCTGATTCATTTTTTAATTTTTTTTACAAAATCATTTTCAATGGTTCCTCCTGGACACCCCCTTATTCCCCCCCCACCCCATTCAGCAGATGTTTCTAACCCCTCCCTATAGGTGCTATCCCTTGTAGAACAAATTTAATATCTTCTTGTGCTGATCAAGCTATTTTCCAACCACAAACTTTTCCAGACATACGACAAAGCTATTGAAGTCCTACTTACAGTGAATCTCCACAGTCCCCCAAGGTCTTCACTCCTCTCAAAGCAGGTAGGCTCCAGCCCTTCCTCCAGACAGCATTTGATGGAGGCCAGGCCACTGACCCCAGCCCCCACAATCACAACTCGCTTGGCCATGTGCTTCTGTGTGGGGAAAATGAAGCTGAACCTTTTATTCATGAGTGAAAGCCCCACCCAAACCTTGGCTGCTCTAGCAAGCCAGAAAAAAATTTTTTGAAAGCTTAAGGGATTTGCTCCATTTGAATCTCCTCTAGCCAGTCTCTGCTGTTGTGCATGGGAGAAGAGATATGTTCAGGTCACTGGTTTAACCCTGTGCTTGCTTTGTTCCCACCCTCTCACTTGGAGCTAATGTTAAATGATAGTACAGTTGCTGTCAAAACCGTAGCTTTTGGCAGAGTGGCTGAAATCAGATCCTTTAGTGGAGGGAATTTTAGTGCTAGACCGTGCAATTGCTGCCAGCCTCCTTCCACTAACTCTAGAGTGGAATAGACCAGCAGCAGACCAGGAAAAAGTCATCTTGCCAAACATGGATCTTTATAAACATATGAACCTAAAGTTCAGATTGGTGTGATAATGTGACACGAGGCTACAGAGCAGCTGATGGAGTGGAGTTGGGATGACGAGCCAAGACACTATGGCCACCGCAAGTGTCCCTATAGCACTGCCCATGGGCGAGTCCCAGTCCCTGGCATACTGCCAGGGCCCTGGCTGTGCTGCCCATCCTCCTCCCACCTGCTGCAGTGGATCATCACCAGTGGAAGAGGGTGCGTGGTGGGAAGGCAGAAGGAGAATCATCCGTCCTCTCTCCATTGGCTGCTGATTCACCTCCAGGGAGCATGGAAATGTTACCATTGGCACAGATGAAGGATCGTCTGGCCCCAGGCCATAATTTAACAAGAACTTGTATGAACACTGAGAGGCAATGTAGTGTGTTGCTTAAACTTCCAAGCTCGGCCCTGGATCGCCTGGGTTAAAACTCAGTTCTTGCAGTTCACTGTTCTGTGATCTTAACCAAGTTATTTAACCCTTCTTCACAACATAAAAAATGGAGGAAATAGTGGTGTTTTCTTGTAGGTGTTTTTTTTGTTTGTTTGTTTTTGTTTTTGTTTTTTAGGGCCTCTCTGTGGCAAATGGAATTTCCCAGGCTAGGGATCAAATCGGAGCTACAGCTGCTGGCCTATGCCACAGCCACAGCAACACCAGATCCGAGCCTCATCTGTGACCTACACCACAGCTTGCAGCAACACCAGGTTCTTAATCCATTGAATGAGGCCGGGGATCAAACCTGCATCCTCATGAATACTAGTCGGGTACTTAACCTGCTGAGCCACAATGGGAGCTCCTCCTTGCAGTGTTGTGTAAGGATCAAATGAGTTAACACCTGACATAGCCTTAGAAGTGCTCCTGGCACACAGAAAATTCTCAATAAATAGAAGCCATTGTAACCATAAAAACATTTCTCCAAATTAGCTTCCCATCAGTGAACCTCTCTTTTCTTTCTTTCCTTTTTTTTTTTTTTTCCTGCACCTGTGGCATATGGTAGTTCCCAGACCAGGGATTAAATCTGAGCTGCAACTGTGACCTATACCACAGTTGTGGCAAGGCCAGATCTTTAACCCACTCTGCCAGGCTGGAGATCAAACCCTCCACAGTAACCTGAGCTGCTGCAGAGACATCAGATGTTAACCCAATGCACCACAGTGGGAACTCCGACGAGCCTCTGTTCTTTTAGTTTCAACAGCATTTTAGTCAATACACACATGTTTAACACTACATCTTATGATTTTAAATGTTGTACCCAAATATTTTTATGGTCACAATTTTCTTACTGCCAGTTAGAAAATTTTTAAAGTACAGAGTAGATGCAAAAAACACCCCAAAGACCTTTTTTCCTGAACATTTGCTTTTTCTTGTTTCACAGTGAGCTCTCTCCACAAAAATGAATACACATCCTTTGTTTTTCAGGATTGGGAGACAGAGAAGTAGTTCAACTATAGAGACTTCATCTGCTTTGTTCCCTGCTGTGGCCCCAGTGTCTAGGGCTGCACTTAGAACATAGTGTAGGTGATACCCAAAGCCAACAAATATTTCTGAAAGGAGATGAAAAGGCCCATTTTTTTCAGGTGTCATGTAAAATGTCATAGAGTTTATTGCTCCCCTGTGGCAACTGGGTCTGATTTACTAAGGAAAAGCTAGTAGATACCATTTGGGGGATGTCACGGTCTAGATTCTAATGGAATTGCCTTGGGCTCTCTTTGCCAAAGAAAATGTCTGTATGGACTCTTACTCCAAAGACCTGAGGCAGTTCTGTAAGTATTTGCCTTTAAACAGTGTAAGAATCATCATGAGCAGAAAGATTAGAATTACAGCTAATTGTGGAATTAAAGATGGTATATGGAGGCAAATTTTAAGTCAGTATAAGCACTTCTCAGCCTTTTGAGCTCTGATAGTGACTTTCTTCAGGCAGTCAGTATGATGGTTTTTTTGGAGATATCGTAAGTGGGAAATTAGTAAGTTGTATAGAGGATGGAAATAAGTGCTCAATAAGGTCCTCTCAAGCCAGATTCTATGACTAATTCTCTGATTGATTTAGCCTTCTGACACTCGGTGAGGGGCCTCTATGTTGCTAAGCCCTAGGTAAGATTCTGAAAATATAAAAGATGAATAGGGCATGATGCCTTCCTTATGGTAGGGGAAGCAGGATTTGAAAATAAATACAAAATTCTGTGTCAAGTTCTAACACAGAGATATGTCTCATGTATGTGTTCGGCCCGGGAAGCCACCATAGCCGTTTTCCCAACCCAGTCGCCCTGCTCTTTGGCCCTTTGAGGCCATCGGTTGGGAAAAGCTCCCTGCACATTGCTGGTTTGCAGGGGTATTTCTCCGGGCTGGAAAGCACTGCAAATGTGTTCTCCTAGGCCGAGAAGCCTAATTTGGTGGGAAAACGCATTCTTTACACGGGCGGAAGGAAGACAACACAGAAGAATACCATTTGCTCCAGGTTTTTTTTGTTTTTTGTTTTTTGTCTTTTTGCCTTTATGTAGAGCTGCACCCGCGGCATATGGAGGTTCCCAGGCTAGGGGTCTAACAGGAGCTGTAGCCGCCGGCCTTTGCCACAGCCACAGCAACGTGGGATCCGAGCCGCGTCTGCAACCTACACCACAGCTCACATCAATGCCAGATCCTTAACTCATTGAGCGAGGGCAGGGATCAAACCCCCATCCTCTTGGATCCTAGTTGGGTTTGTTAACCACCAAGCCACAAAGGAAACTCCAAGAGCTTGCTTTTCTCTTGATGCTACAGGAAAGCGCGTGTTCTTCACAGGAGTGCACTGCATTACGCTCTTGATTCATTGAATCACGTTAGTCTTCTTTCTGGATAAGGCTGAGTGTTTCCCTAAAACAGGCCATTTCCTTTCACTTGTCTCATTTTCTCACAGCTTCTAATCATACGCTTGGTCTGTACTAGTGGTTGCATAAGTATTTGTCAATGGGTTGCTTTCCTGATGGATAAAATGAATTAATTTATCACCTTATATCTTTTTAATTAAAACAAGAATTGAGCAAACATCTCCTGGAAGCTAATATCCTGGCTCAGAGATTCCTTCTTCAAATGACTTTCTATCCAATGTACAATAAGTGGAAATCCCTTCCCCAGGTCACCACAGCGTCTCAGCGTGGGCCAGATGCAGCTGGCCTTCTCTGAGCAGTAAACATCCCTGGGGCTTTTCGAGGGATGGTAGGGAAGTTGCCAGCAGAGACCTGAGTCTGAAGTCCAGTGTTGGCTAGTTGCAGCAGTAGGACATTACACAAGAGATTTGTTTCTGTGTCTCTGTTTCCTGATCTCTGAAATAAAGCTAGAAGTACAACTTGTTGTAAAAATGCATCAACTAATGCATAGAAATCATTTAGCACAGCATTTGGGACATGCTCATCTCTGAATAGATGTTGCTATGTTAGTTTTATATCTTCAGCAGAGTTCTTTAATTTGATATTCTTGTGGCTATCTGCCTTGATAATTTTGGGTTTATTTATTTGGAATCAGAGTCATAGGGTCAACTAGAAATAGATATCTAAAGTTTGTTTTCTAGCAAGTGAAGGAAATGAGTAGGGAAATAGAGTAATGGGAAGGGAAAGAGACAAAAAGAAAAAAAATAGGCTTCAAAATCATCCTTGAGGTTTTTTCTTTCTTCCTTTAAGTTTTTGTTTCAAACCTCCTTGGTGTGTCACAAACACAAACGATGAGCATACCTGAGCATATAAGCACTCAGGGTAGATGCTGCCTTCACATGCTGATTAAAATGAATGATTCTGACCACTCATTCAAGTATTGATAATTACAGCAAAGTGATTAAAAATTAATAAGTGCTTTTTAGAAAAAGCGTCATTTGCTTTTTAATTTTTTTAACTAAAAATAATTTCGAGTCAGTGACTGCGGTACTTTTAGACATGGTGATTGATGACATAGTAGGAAATTTATTTAGGGTGAAAAGTACACTAATGCCACTGGTTATTGGAGTGCTATTTCCCATGCTAATGCAAAACTAATATTAAAAATTTTATTGCTCTTTATGTGAATATTCACTGAAAATGTAGCCAATCCTTTGCTGGAGGTTTGAAAAGCAATTATTATTACTGTTATTTTAATGAAGATAGTCACCTCAAAGCGGACTACAAATGAAGGAAGTAATTAATAAAAGTAAAAAAAAGAGGCTAAATTGGTGAAGTGTCACTGGATGAAACTGAATTTATAAAAAATATCAAGCAAATAACTTAAGCAACACGGAATTGCTAAATGAGTTGGGAAATCACTGTTGGTTACATAAAAGTTACCAATTTTAAACCTTAGGATTATAAACTGTTATTCTTTTCCTAGACATTTTAATGAATTTATTTATTTATTGTCTCTTTAAGGGTCGCCCCCATGGCATTTGGAAATTCCCGGGAGCTGCACCTGCTGGCCTACACCACAGCCACGGCAGTGTGGGATCCGAGCTGCATCTGCAAACTAAACCACAGCTAATGGCAACTGTGGGTCCTTAACCCACTGAGCAAGGCCAGGGATTGAACCTCTGTCCTCATGGATATTAGTCAGATTTGTTACCACTGAGCCACAAAGGAATTTCCTCCTAGGCATTTTATATCCCTGCCTCTACTTCAAAGAAGTAAGATGCAAATATATAACGTGCTGAAGTCCAACTGCACACTTTGGTTTATTAGGATGACATAAGGGGTCTGAACATGCAGCTAGGGTTGTTATTCCCAAAATTGTGTTCAGAGGCACTGAGTTATTTTAAAAACTTGAGGAATGCACAGTAATACTCCATGTCTGTTGAACAGCGAACAACTTGTTAGCTGGAGGTGGTTCATAATTTTAATATCAGATAGGGCTGTGTTCTGTTGATGATGTTATATCTTTGCAAAGCTTGCTTTTTGGCAATTGCAATGTTTGATCAGATTCCAAGGGTTGAGAAGTGCAGTGCCCAGTGGGCACATAAACTTCAATGTTAAATAATTGTGATTTTTTTTTGTCTTTTTGCCTTTATGTAGAGCCACACCCGTGGCATATGGAAGTTCCCAGGCTAGGGGTCTAACAGTAGCTGTAGCTGCCGGCCTTCACCACAGCCACAGCAACGCGGGATCCGAGCCGTGTCTGCAACCTACACCACGGCTCATGGCAACGCCAGTGAACCCACTGAGCAAGGCCAGGGATCGAACCTGCAACCTCATGGTTCTTAGTCGGATTCGTTAACCACTGAGCCACGAAGGGAACTCCTTAAATAATTGTGATTATTGAAGAATGAAATAAAAACACCACTCCTCTTTCAATTTGTATATTATTTTTTCAAACAACTACAAAGTCATTTGATAAAACAAAAAAAATACAAATACAAAGAATAGAAATATAGAGGTTATCGGGCCTGACTACTTAATATAAGGAACTATAGTCTGGGGTGTCTGTGAAAGAATTACAAAATAAAGAGGTCCTTGAATGTAGGAAGTCTGGGAACCTCTGGATTATAGTCTTTCCTTCTGGATCTATTTGAACTGATCCAGAGACCTTATCTACCAGTGTTAGGGAAATGCAAATCATCCTATATCTGAGTCTAGCAGTATATCAATTGATCAATTTCTTAACTGTTTCTAGTGTGACTCGTCTATGTATTTCCTAGGAAGCCATCTTCATTGTTGCTGTTAGAATTGTATCCAGTCTTTTATTTGTATATTACCCATTCCTCTCTCTCTCTCTCTCTCTTCCCTTTTCTCTTTCTCTCTGTCGCTCTGTCTTGTGTTCTCTGTGTCTCTCTCTTTGTCTCTCTCTTTCTCACACAGAGATACACACACACACACACACACACACACACACACACACACACACACACCTCATCACACAGATCCTGCATAGACTGTACAATGATGTGATATCCTTAAGAGGGCTGTGCATTTCAAGAGTAAGCAGAGAGAGTAGATTTAGTTAATTGACAATTGAGGGGGCTTGAGGATGCCCACTTAGCCCTTAGGAACAAATGAGCACCAGCTGGTAAGAAACTTGGCTTACAGAAAGTCCATTCTCAGGGATTTCTATCCTCCAGCTGCCATTCCCCACCAACTCAAGCCTATGCCTAAACACAACCACCAGATAAGAAAAATTCTGCCAGGCTCTGCATTCATCATACAGTTACAAGGCTGAAGGTGTTCCCTAGGCTGGAAGAGAAACTAAGAAATAGCAAAGGACAGATTTAGTTTCTCCACCTATAAATCAGATGGCTCTCAACCGGATATCTACCAGAGATTTTCAAAACCCTTACGATTTATAATCTTGTGAATTCAGCTGCAAGTGGGACCAGCAAAAAGATCTGACAATAGTAGGCAATCAGTAAATTTTGTCACAAGGCATAGAATGGAGCATTTTTAACAGCGGGAACAAGGACAGAATGCCAACAGAAATTAGATTCAAAAAGGGAGTGTGTTGTCTCTCTCTCCCAGCATGTGCCCAATGCCAATATATGGTAGACAAACCCCCCAAAGCATTGTTTGGCACCATGTTAGAAGCTATTAATGGAAACACTTAAGAAAAAATACTGATTTCATTTTGCATTAGGAATCCAAGTTTTATCTTCTATTAACCACTTAATAATCTACCCAGCAATGTACTTACCGGTGTACACAGAAGACTTGATAATTATCTGACTCTACTGTCCCCAGGTACTCAAGCCTTTACCACTTTCTTTGTACTTTGAGGCAAGGAGTGGCTTTATAGCTCTTCCACAGCCCGAGGGAGTGGCATTCTGGTGAGGTGATTTTGTTCTGAAGATCAATAACAAAACAGGAAAAATCTGGGTCCCATCTCCCTAATCCAAGGAAATCAGAGATTATATCTGGTTACTTACTTTAGGTACTGGAAATTCCTGGTGCCAAGACCTGGCCACAGTTAGGACTCAAGCCTGCAGAAATCTTAAGGATGGATGATCCTGAGCCTGTGCTGGCCTGGGAGTCCCCAGTACACCAGATGGGCCCTGTCTAGGAGATAAGGAATGTTATGCCAAATTTGGAATCTAAGGTTAATCATTGTTTATACTTTAACTTGATTGCTTGCAACAGTGAAATGCTAAGAGAAACACTATCTGGTGATCCATACTTAGATTACTCTTTTCCCTGTAAAAGAGAAATTAGCAAGTCACAGCACCATCTTCATTGTTTATAGATTTCATTCTTTAAAAGGGAGGGAATAAATAAAATAAGGTGATTATGACAACAGCTTGTACACCAGAGATTCACTTTTAAGTGTTTTGATCCACTTCCCTTTTATAGAAAACTATTGTTATTTTAAAATCATATATCACCCACATGATTAAGTTTAATTTTTAAAGCCTTCTTAAGTGCAGATGACTAGCCAGGCACTTGGAAATATGACAAACCTATGGGAGAAACATGACTTTGGAATCAAAAATCCTAGGTTTAAGTAATGTTTTCACCAGTTCATTCTGAGTAATCCTGGGAAAATTAGATAACTTTTTAAAGCTTAAAAAAGAGAAGCATAGTAATTCTTGCTTCAGATAGTTGTGGTGAGAGTCTTGCACATAGTAAACACTCTGCAAATAGTTGTGGTGATGATAGGAATAGCGGTGATGATGCCATTACCGGAAGAGAAGCAATATCAAAATGATTCCCAGCAGCACAGAGAGTAAACTCCAAGAAAGATTGGGTAAGATGGAAGCAGGAGGAAGGTTCTGGAAGGGCAATTTTTTTTCTTGATTTTTGATATAGTATCACTGTACCCTTTGGCCCTGCATCCACCGAGACTTCTGTATCCCTGAGTCTGTTCCTTGCTCATTAGGCTTACCCTTTGCCTTATTTCTGTTTTATTACAGGCTTGGCACAGAGAGCGCATTGTGGACTCTGTTGAGCTCAGCTGCCTTCCTGTAGCTATAAAGCTGACAATACTTGGATGATCTTGAAGCTTAATTTTTATC
The DNA here is from genome assembly GCA_004024745.2 of Catagonus wagneri. Taxonomy (NCBI): domain Eukaryota; kingdom Metazoa; phylum Chordata; class Mammalia; order Artiodactyla; family Tayassuidae; genus Catagonus; species Catagonus wagneri. Next base: position 1,150,439 of record PVHT020000053.1, read on the forward strand.
CAGAAAGTAAGCCTTCAAGACTACTATTAATTCAAGTGTTTTTATTTATTTATTTATTTTTTGTCATACCCATGGCGTCTGGAAGTTCCCAGGCTAGGGATCGAAACCGAGCTGCAGCTGTGACCTATACCACAGCTGTGGAAGTGCTGGATCCTCAACCCACCGTGCCACAACAGGAACTCCTCAAGTGTGTTTTTAAAAATCAAAATACGTTTGACATTGAGTCATGGATACCTTGAGAACCAGCGCCACAGTTAGCATTCCAAGCCCAGTTCTTAGGTGCTTACTATGATGTGTACGTGCACCCTTGGTGCATGTCAGGGTGGTCCCAGGGCCTTCCCAGACACGCTGCTAACATAAGTGGAAACAAAAAACTTTATCGTGTTGGTCGAGCATAAACATGATTATTAATTAAGTGATATCATTTTCCATAATTAGCTAGAAACTTCCAGTGATTAAAAATAAGAACACTGAACTTCATTAGCACTTTCACCTTCTGCTATTTTTAGGCTTTACTGTCAGTTAGTGGTACTTGCCCTAAGAAGAGGAAATCTATCTAGCTCCCTTTTTGAAGTGAAGCCAAATTGATAGATGATAATACTCTTTAGGGAGTAATTTGGACTTTCTGCTTTTTGGGCACATGGTAGGATTGAACTTCTTGGTACCTTAGTAGTTGGCTGGGGACCTGTGACTAATTCTCATCATTTTACTGTAAACCAAAGAAACATGTGTCCCTTCTTGGCTTAGAGCATTTAATTGCCACTATGAGATCCCATAGCACTATTTTTTCCTTCAGTGTGGTGACCAGCAGCTTTCAACATGGCTGTTCCATTAGCCTGGATGCCTGAGTAACTCTGATGAGCAGAGCCTGTCCCTCAATAGCTACATAACATGAAAGAGAAATAATCTTTGTCCTATTTCAAGGTTTTGAGATTTGGAGATTCGCTGCTAATGCATCTTAACTAGCTCGTATTGACTGATGCACTAGAGCAATATTTCTTGGCTCTTTCTGGTGTTTCTAAGAAATCTTCCTTTTTCTTCTCCCCACCCCCCCCTTTTTTTTTTTTTTTTTGCTTTTTAGGGCCACACCCATGGCATATGGAAGTTCCCAGGCTAGGGGTCAAATCGGAGCTGCAGCTGCTGGCCTACACCACAGCCACAGCAATGCAGGATCCAAGATGTGTGTGCAAACTACACCACAGCTCACACAATGCCAGATTCTTAACACACTGAGCAAGGCCAGGGATTCAACCTGCATCCTCACGGATATTAGTTGGGTTTGTTACCACTGAGCCCTAACTTAGAACTTCCTCTAAGTCACCTTCTCAAGTTTCACCTCCCTTTCTTTCTTCCTTTGCTCTGATTCATATTTAGAGCTATAGAATTTTTTTCTTTTGGCCATGCCCACAGCATGCATAAGTTCCTGGGCTAGGGATTGAACCCATGCCACAGCAGGGACCATTCCAGATCCTTAACTACTAGGACACCAGGGAACTCCAGAGCCATAGAATCTTAAAGTTAAGAGAGCATAGGATTACTTAGTTTTATTCTCAGTTGTAAATTGGACCTACCCAGGGCAATTTTTTTCTTTCTCCCTCTAAAAAATTTTAGAACAGCCACAACTCCCTACCCTCAACACTGTCACACAAAAAGCATCGAGAAACTCCCTATGCCATTCTCAACAGAGGTTTTTATCTTTTGGTTGTTTTTTAAATCCACTTCTTCTTAAGTGGGCTCACTTTCCTAAGTCCCTTTCTCATTCAGATTATTCTCTTTCTTTTTGTGAGAACACAGATGTAGAAAAGGAGCACTGAAAGAAGAGGGGGAAATAATACCGTGTCTACTTAAGGCCAATTGTTTTGATTCAAATGGGTCTTTTCTCTGTCAACAGAGGTGAATTGGTGACTCATACTTCTACCATCTAATGACTAAAGCAAATAGCCCCTTTCTTTTAAGTTCCCTTAAATGTCTTTGTATCTTTTTAATTTTTTAATTTTTTCTATTATAGATGACTTACAATATTCTGTCTTTTTCTGCTGTACAGCGAAGTGGCCCAGTCATACATATATATACACCCATTCTTTTTCTCACATTATCCTCCATCATGTTCCATCCCGAGTGAATATAGTTCCCTGTGCTATACAGCAGGATTTCATTGCTTATCCACTCCAAATGCAATCAGTTACATCTATAAAAATGTCTTTGTATCCTGATGAGAATTTTGTGGGAAAGTGCAACAGTGTTAGAATCTGTCATATCACTTAAAAGTGCTATTCTGTAACTGCCTAAAGTGTTTGTAATTAATGGGAAATCCTTTCCTGGTGACATACTTAGAATAACACAGTGGGGTAAAGCAGGAAAAACACTGGCAAGAAAATAGGGTTCTGTGATAGTTTTCTCTGTAGAGGAGGAAAATCATCCTTGTTTTGCCTAACACACGGGGTTGTGATGAAGATTAGGTGAGATAGTGACTGTGGAAGTGCTTTGTAAGTGCTATAGAAATCAGTTACCTAAATCTTGAGAGTTTGCATCTTTCTCATCTAGGTTTTCCTTGCTCATCTAGGTATTCCCAGTCATAGGTCTTCCAGAGGTCTGTATTAGCCTTGACTGTGCTCTTATTATTTTGTCCCAAACCAGTTCAGGTGCAAGGCTTGGCTCCTCTCTTTTCCACAAAAAAGTCCACCTCCACTCAATCTTTTTTGTATTTAATAACTTTACTGAATATTTAAGGAGTCACAGGAGAGACTGCATTGCATCCTACCTAGGATTCTGCTCTCTTGCTAGCTCTATTCTTTCCTTTTGTTCTTATTTTCTTTCCTTCCATCCTCTTTTAAAGAATTAGAATATTTCTGTTTTCTCCTGAAGAACCCCATTCTGTCTAAAACTCAGGTCTGTCTCTTTTCTTCTAAGCAGTTATGAGGATAATTTTTTTTTTAAGCAAAATGTATCTGCACTCTTATTTAGATACCATAATGCCTAAATTAATACAACATTCATATAATTTTATTTTATTATATTAGACACAAATATAATTAATGTCAACATTCATATAATTTTATTATATTAGACACAAATATAATTAGTCAACATTCATATAATTTTATTTTATTATATTATACACAAATATATTAAAACCATTTTTGAACCTTATTTGACAACTTGTGGTTCATTAACTTTTTAGTTCTCCTGGGGATCAGATCCATTTTTGGCATGTATGGAGGAAGCAAAGTTGATTGATGTAATGTTTTTTTTACCTTGGATATAAGACAGACACTGGAAAATGAACAGATAATAAATGCTTTTTAATTGACTCATCATTCAGCACAGCATTGTTTAGCACAGGCTGCAGAGGCAGTTCTGGCAGTAAAGCCCAGCTGGGCTTATTTGTAAACTGGGCTTACTTGGAAACCCATTCTGCCACTCTGTCTCAATTTCCTGAGACAGAGGATTAATGTCAACATTCATATAATTTTATTTTATTATATTAGACACAAATGCAGGTTTTGTGAGGATTGAATACGAAATTTGAGTTCCTGTTATAGCTCAGCAGTAATGAACCTGACTAGTAACCATGAGGATGTGGGTTTGATCACAGGCCTTGCTCATTGGGCTATGGATCTGGCATTGCGGTGTAGACTGAAGATGTGGCTTGGGCCCTGTGTTGCTGTGGCTGTGGCATAGACTGGGTGCTACAGCTCTGATTTGATCCCTAGCCTGGGAACTTCCATATGCCATGGGTATAACCCTAAAGAGACGAAAAATAAAATAAAATAAAATAAATAAAATAAAATAGAATTATTTATAACATCTAGAACATAATGAATGATCATTAAATGATGGCTTTTTACTATTTTATCCTTTTTCCTTAGGTTGCTGCAATTTAAAGTAGTACAACATTAAGAGAAATTGATATTTTTATAGAATCAGTTACTTCCTACTGGCCAGCTGCTCAAAGTATAGGGATGTTTAACAATGCAACTCTTTTGAATAGTTATAATTAAAATTTTTATTCCAGATTATGTAGCAGCTTTTATAAATGGACATCTAAGGGTAAATAAGAAGTTTTAGGTATATACTTCTCATCCACAAGGGTAAAGCAATCAATCTTCACTGCAGTTTGCTTGAACTGATAGTGGAAGCAATACCAGCTGGTATTCCTGAGACGTGACTGACCGTGTGTCCCTGAGCGGTGATCTGACTTCTTTGAACCTCTGTTTTCTTACCTGAGAGCCTCTCTTTAGTCCTTTCCATCTCTAAAATGACTCAGTGACTTGGAGCGATGCTGTGGTTCCCTAGAATAATTCCTATTATTGCCTCACTCTGAAGAGTGCCAACTTATCCTAATTTCTTTATTTCCTGGGAAATTATTTGGTGACTCCTAGGCACAAAACTGTCATTTTTGAAATAAATGCTAGCGAACATGATACAGAAGACATTCAAATTAATCTTTATTAAGAAATTGACAGTTAAGGAATTATGATAGAGTCATAGACTATTACATTTGATGGGCATTAGTGATCACCTGATGCCCTCTTTTATGCACTGATGAGAAAACTTGGTCCCAGAAAGCTAAGGTAATTTCTCTAGGGACTATGTAAGTAACCTAATAGAATGCAAGAGTGTTAATGCTATTGCAGATTAAAACAAAGTGGTTTGGGAATATGGAGGTGGAAGAGACCTATTTTGGCTGGAGTAGCTGAGGAATAGCATTTATGCTGGGTTGGCAGGAGGGATGGGCTCTTAACTACTGAAGTCTGGGGAGACAGTAGCGGAGAGCATGATGTAAACCCAAGGGCAGCAGTCTCTTTGAACAGCAAGGCAGTGGTTTGGCTGGAGAGCTTGTGTGAGGGCATCACAGTGGCAGTAAGGCTGGGAAGGTAGATTACAGCCAGTAATGACAAATGAGGTGATGAGAAGACACTGAAGGCTTCTGCGAAAAGAAGTGAAGTGGCAGCAGGAAAAAGGACTCTGCAGCTCCTCTTTGTTGGTGATCTCACAAGAACCTTCGAGTCTGTGTTTCTAGAGACTAGAAGTTTTGGGGCAAGGGGAAGACACACTTATGTCTTAGAGTTGCCTACGGAAACAACTGCTGACTAAGTACACAGAGTAATTTAAAAGCTATGGTTGAATCAAAGAATTTTTAAAAATGTTGTGATGAGCCTATGGTAACCATGAGAATGTGCTTCCTGGATCTCCAACTATAGGGGTATATAGTTAACCAAACGCATTAGTTGCTGTACTTGAGGTGCTTTGCTTTGCTTGTCCTGAGACTCCTTTTCCCTTGAGCTGCCTTCCGTCGGTGATGACATGGCAGAAAGACTGAAGCAGATCCTTCCCAGGAGAATCAAGTCTTCTCTGATGGCTCAAGGATTCCCGAATGGCTCTGCTGAATCATTTTTAGTCTCCACAATAGTCTAGAATGTTTCTGTCCCCTCTTATTCCTCTTTCTTTCATCCAGGGTCAGATTAGTTCTGATGTCTGATGGCTTCCAGCCTTTTCCTGCATTCTCCCTCTTTTCTTCCTACAGTCATGTTCCTTAATAAAACCATTGCATGCTTAATCTCATCCTGGTATCCAACTTAGTTAAGTAAAATCTAATCTCAGGAGTCTTTTGTGTGTGTGTCATTGATCCATAATGTGGTCATCAGGCAAACTGGATGAGAGAGTGAGGCACTTCCTGTGTAAACACAGTCTCCCTCCTGGGAATGAGCCAAAAGCTTTGCACTGGGCGATGCAGATCGGTTGGGACATCTTCCAGGATAAAAGACCAGTTATAAGGAATAAGGCTTCCTTTGTCATCCTCATTATAATGTAAATGGTGGATTCTACCTCAGTTAGGCTTTTAAAATCTTTACCACAGACACTTGAACACACATGTTCACTGCAGCACTATTCACAATAGCCAAGACATGGAAACAACCCAAATGTCCATCGACAGATGACTGGATTAGGAAGATGTGGTATATATACATGATGGAATACTATTCAGCATAAAAAAGAATAAAATGATGTCATTCACAGCAACATGGATGGAATTAGAAACCCTCATGCTGAGTGAAGCAAGTCAGAAGGAGAAAGACAGATGTCATATGAAATGTCTTATAACCAGAGTCTAAAACACTGCACAAATGAACATCTCAACAAAAGAGAAAATCACGAACTTGGGGAACAGACTTGTGGTTGCCAGGGGAGTGGGGGAGGGGTGGGGGAGGGGTGGGGGAGGGGTTGGAGGGAATG
>PVHT020000053.1:1164203-1178421 GCA_004024745.2 Catagonus wagneri
TTTTTTTTTTTTTTTTTTTTTTTTTTTGCTATTTTAGAGCTACACCTGTGGCATATGGAGGTTCCCAGGCTAGGGGTCGAATCAGAGCTGTAGCTGCCAGCCTACGCCAGAGCCACAGCAATGCGGGATCCGAGCTGCATCTGCAACCTACACGACAGCTCACAGCAACTCCAGATCCTTAACACACTGAGCGAGGCCAGGGATCAACATGAATCCTCATGGATCCTAGTTTGGTTTGTTAACCACTGAGTCACAACGGGAACTCCACTTCCTCTCCTTCTTATACATGGAGTAAAGCATTATGTCCTGCGGATTTTATTACTATATCTCTTCTCCACTTTGTCGCCTTGCCTGGCTCAGGTTGCATCATATTTTTAGTATATAGACTATTGCAGTAGGCTTCTTGCTGGTCTCTGAAACTCCATTACTTTCCCCCTTTAAATCTTTCGCACTCATATTGCAATAATCTCTCAAAGCATGTGATGGTGTCTTGCCCTTGCTTAGGTGTCACTGTCATTGGGTCCTCTGGCAGAAGAGCTTTTTAAAATGGAGATTCTAGGTCCTCAGGCCAGACTTAATCAGCATCTCTAAGGGTCCACTGGATGGTTTTTATGTGTAGCTAAATTTGGAAAGGGATCTACATTTTATATTAAAGATCCTTAACATGTCTTAAAAGTTTCTTTTGTCCTGGCTCTTTCCTCTCTTAGAATAATCTCTCACCCCTCTCTGCCTCAGGGATCATGTTCTAGGAATGTCAGATGGCTTGTAATTCTTCATCTGCATCATGTCTCTGTGCTTTGACTCAAGCAATTCCCTTTTCTGCCCCTGGGAAACCCAGTTACCTAGGAAGTTTTCCTTGACCACATGCCTTCACTTTATCCCACTGTGCTGTTGCTAAGCACATTTTCTTTTCTTCCCACACACTCCATGCAGTCCTCTGACAAAGAATTTATCTTATTATGTTGAAATGATCTGTTTGTATTTTTCTCTATCCCACCAAGTTTCAGCAAAGGGCTAAATACTCAATAAATTTTTGTTGAGCTGAATTGAACCCTGGGGAACAGGTAGCAGCCTTTCGAGGAGTGCAATGTGATGCTCGGACAAATATTTTAATAGTGTCATAGCTCTGTAGGGATCTGTGAGACTGGGCTGCTTAGGTATTCAGAGTTCATTTGGAGTTAAGTATGGAGTAGGTCCTAGGTCTCTTGATTTGCACATATTCTGAGGAATAACAAACATCTTGTAGGTAAACCTAGGAGTCATAGATGTCTTCTTCCTTAACTGCTATCTTATTAGTCCAAGAAAAAAACATGTACTTGACTTATGCCAATTGAAAATCTCTGAATTCTCTAATATTTTAAAGGAATAATTGTAGATATTTATTATTATTGTACCTCAGTGTTTGTTATTTTGTGAATCATCTGCTAACTTTTTAGAATGTCAATTTTGTGAGCGCAGCTAAAGTTGGCAATTTTCTTGTGGGTGTCCTACTTTTCTAAACTCATTATTGAGTGAAATTCACCAAGTATGTAACTCTCAGCCACCCACTTGCCCCATCACCTACCTTTGAAAACTCTTGTCACCCAAGGAGCTTGTGTTGTGCCCAGATTGTGGATCCCCCAAAGACCGCCTCAGGAGCCGAATCCGATGTAAAAACACGAGGGCCCTTTATTCAAGATCGAGCAGGGGCTTCCACCCGCACCGACGCAGTGGTCTGGGGAGGACAAAAGCCACGAGCTACAGCACATAGGAGTTTTTATAGCCAGTAGTGTGACGCGAATTGTCACAGAGTAGTGATTGGCTAGTTTTTTAAAACCTGTTGGCATTTGCCCTTGATTGGTGTAACGGTTATTGGGCTCTTTGGGCTTCAGAGGATCTCTTTGGGCCTTTCTGGTTGCCATCATAGGGGTATGGGGGGCTGCCTGTGTAGGGAGGCTTTGTTCTGGTCACCCGGGCAGGAACCTTTGCTGACCGGGGGCGTGGTGTGGGATTTTTTTTTACCTGGGGCCAGAAGTAAGTTAGGGCCTAGCCCCTGAGAGGGACCTGTTTGCATGGTCTCTATTTTCAGCATGAGGGTGAACAACAGGCCATTATCATATCCCGACTGGTACAACCTGAGGCCCCATGAGCGTCCAGCTCCCCAGCTGAGGAAGCTTTTGCCACTGCTAGTGGAAGACCACCTTATAGGATTACAAAGAAACCCCATGCAAGGGCCCCGGATAATTGGCCCCCTGTTAGTCCTGCACTTCCAGGGATTCTCTTTACAGATATTAGGTCATTTTTAACAGGGAAATTCCACGGTACAGTACCTGTCAACTCACATCCCCAGTCATTACAATAAAATTTGTCTGCCCCCCCCACAATGGTTTGTCTGGGTACGACCACAACCTCCTCCTGGGCAAATATAGAAAGGGGTCTCTCGTAGGATAGCCTGCTGAAAAATGGGATGGCTGCACCCAGGGGACGATGAGGTCGGATGTCCTATATCACACCTGTTAATCCCTGGGCCACACTCAGGTTTGCCCATCTGTTTTACCTCCCAGTCTCCGATGTCCCAAGTTCCCGCAGCAAGGAGGCACAAGTTAAGTCCTTTCCAATGGGGTTCTAGAGTTTCCTGCAGATGCCGACGGACATATACCCAGTCTCCGGGGTGGTATCGATGGGGCTCAGGGGGTGGTCCAGACCAGTACAAGGCCTTAAGCCTCCTCCAGACATCCCTATGTGTATGCTGTAAGGATCGAAGGGAGTTCTTCAGTTTTCTATGGATCAATCTGATTCTGCAGACCATGTCTGCCGTCACATTCAGGGGGTGGGGGTCTGTCTCTATCCTCCTGAGAACCTATCATTCCAGCCCCCCCTTTTTTTTTTTTCAAATGGGATAGGGGCGACGGTCCTCTCTTCTATAGCTACTTCCTGCTGGTGAGGGGCGATGAGTACTTGGATGGCTGGACATGGTAGGTTCCTACTATGGAGGATGGGAAGAAAAGAAAAATGAGATTAAACAGAGGTTTGGAACTTACGTTAACACCCATACTGTTGAAGGAGGAGTGTAGTTTTAAATAACAGGAGCTACTGGTCCTTATAAATGTTGTCTCCTTCCTTGTTATAAGAGGACGCCTTTAAAATGTAAGGTTGCAGCTGCCAGTTGATGCTGCATTGAGAACAGCTGGTGGCATCAAGTCTGACAGGGGACATAAACCCTAAGTTCTTAGCAATACAAAGACTTGTCTAAAATCATCCCCATATTTCCTAGTATTACCTCAGATGTCTGACCCACAGCTGCTCCATTCTGCCTTTTCTCTCTAACAGCCAGTGCAGATGGCACTGTTAATGATTTCTGTCTTTCCAGATATGAGAAGATGCAAGAATTTGGGCCCAGGAAAATCCTTACATAAAATCTAACTATCTGAAGGCCTGTGCTGTCAGTTTTCCCAGCGCACAGTGTGCCTCGCTCCTGGTCTCCACGCTGAGCTCTGCTCAGAGTGTGCTGCAGGTCGGCAGCTGCAGTGGCTTATGATTTACTCCATGTAGAGGCTGGTACCAAGTGCCAAACTTCAGTTCACAGTGCTCCCCCATGATCATAGATTCAACCATAGTTTTGGGAGGCATATCATGACCATTTTGTCCCACGGTGCTAGGAATGAATACTCCTAGATCTGGCAAAGATTTCCACTGATAGGCAACTCAGTGTGCTATTACTCAACTAGGCCTTATTAACAGTAGCCAAAAGTCTCTGGACCACCTATCTTCCTAGTCTATTATGGTCCAGGAAAATATTCCCTCTTGTTGCATTTTCTCATATCTAGAGATCACTGACTTCACATGCAACTCTATGCCATTTTATCAGAGACTCAGTCACAAATTCAGCAATGCAAGAAGTAGCAATTTTGTGAAAACAGTTAATAAAAATAATATAGATAGCAATATTAGTAAAGTCATAATCAAAAATTTGTTAAGAGCTTTCATCCTGTTAGCATTAGATGAAAATGTATTTATGATGATCTGGGTCAGAGCAGGTATTAACCAGCCAAGTGAGGGGATCCCACCTAGTGACATCAATGATAAGAATCTTGCAAGGGAAAAACCCATCAGGGTAAATCAGAAGTAAGACAAATAACCATACAAGTCAGGTGTGATAATCTCGGGATAATGGTCTGCTTCTGAAGTCATCTTCCTTTTGTCCATGCATTGGTGTTTTTCTTAATAAAGCCTTGTTTTAGGGCATGATCAAAGTCAGTAGTTGTTTCTGTAGACCAGACTAATGGAGAGGCCCTTCTTAAGAAAGAAATACAAATTTAAGAGTTAAGTTTCTTCACTTTCTTTGTGCCTAGAGCACTTAAAATTTCCTGATGAGAAAACTTTTATCTAGGCTGGAGACAATCCCTAAAATGATGCTTTTCCAGAATGTATATATATATATATATTCCCCTGGTTATCATGGGACATCTGATATTCACCCAGAGACAGATTACTGCAAACAGCTTCAGAAACAAGCTTGGATTATTTTTCTTAATAACTCAATTCAAGTTTATACTAATGTACCATAGCAGTAAAGAACAATTTGGGAGGTGAGTTTTAGGCAACAAACATTAATCTCAATATACAAAACTAGAATATGAATCAAAACAGTCTTTTTCCCTAGAATTACCCTCATTATTAACCAAATGTAGCCAAATTTGGACTGTAGAAAGTATATTCCCAATGGAAAACACATATTTTAACCATTTCTTATTTGGGTATGCCAGGGAGCAGGGAAGAGCCAAGCGGCCATCTTGGATTTCCTATGGCCCTGACTTTAATTCACATCTATAATTTATCCATATATCGGATTTAGGAGCAGACTGTTACCAGGTTACAAGGGCATCAGGGTGACCACAGTCTAACAATGAGGGGTTAATTCTGTGCCATACTTTACATTAGACAATGTTTTCCTAAAACTTACACTTAGGAAGTATTTGAAAGAAAAGAAAGAGAAGAAAAATATAAAGAAAAATTTAAAATATCTGGTCAGATAAAATCATGGATTATTAACATTACTTATTCATTTAACCAAGATAATAAAGGGTTTCAAAGCAAATACAAATTAAAGAAATACATATAATCTGTTATCGAAAGCAGCACTTTAAGAAAACTTTTAACAGACAGTATCCAAATTCAAGTTTTGTACTCACTTACTTTTCCTGCCTTTTAAAGGAACCATGGACTGTCTCTTATAATTACTACAAGCATGCACTTTCTTATACAGAACATCTCAGAATGACACTAAATATACCAATTAATAGTCTTAAGTGACTTTAATTTCCTGTTTAATAACTGAAGTCTCAGTATCTCATTTGACTGTTATCAAATCTAGGTACAGCAGGTAATGTAATTATGTTGATGACTCTAAAGACATGTCTATATAAATTAGATCAACAAACTTTAATATTAACATCTAATAATGAATATTGAATACTGAATATTTTCCAGTTCACGTGAACCAAAAATTAGTTTATGTTTTAAGAATATATGTAAGTGCTTAATTTCCTTTAAGCCAATTAAGTAGAGCTCTTTTATGAATTAATTCTGGCAATGCCATACATATACAAAACACACAAAGACACATACAAACAAGCAAAACAAAGACCTCATATTTCCCATCCCTAGGTTTCAGCCATGAATAAGGTAGGCACGAGCTCGTATTTCCTTAAAATGGTCAGTCATGAGGGACAGGGGAGTTGGTTGAGATTCACATTGTCCCATCTCAGTCAGTTGGAAGTATATTAACATGGAAAGAACAGACAGCCACACGGACAGATGGAACAAATAATCCCCAGGGGGTTCGGAAGCAAAACTGAAAATGGGACGACGGTGTAACCCCGTGATGCGGTAGTGACTCACAAACGTTTTCAGAAACAAGGGACATTCCGTCCCCACGGAAGGAGCCCGTGATGCAGTCACGGGCATCCTCAGAAACAAGGGACACTCGGTCCCCTCAGATGGAGCCAGGGACGTCTCCCTTAGCTCCTAGTCGGAGGTCCGCCAGTGCGTCCACCTTGAACCTTATACCGACCTCAGAAGAGGGCCCTGAAACTGAAAGACAGAAAAAGAAAAAACTTACCGGTTTCAGTCGGCCCTCCAGAACGGGAATCCTAGGAGTCGTGGGGGATCCCGGATGAGCCCCCAAATGTTGTGCCCAGATTGTGGATCCCCCAAAGACCTGAAAATAGAGGCGATGCAAACAGGTCCCTCTCAGGGGCTAGGCCCTAACTTACTTCTGGCCCCAGGTAAAAAAAAATCCCACACCACGCCCCCGGTCAGCAAAGGTTCCTGCCCGGGTGACCGGAACAAATCCTCCCTACACAGGCAGCCCCCCATACCCCTATGACGGCAACCAGAAAGGCCCAAAGAGATCCTCTGAAGCCCAAAGAGCCCAATAACCATTACACCAATCAAGAGCAAACACCAACAGGTTTTAAAAAACTAGCCAATCACTACTCTGTGACAACTCGCGTCACACTACTGGCTATAAAAACTCCTATGTGCTGTAGCTCGTGGCTTTTGTCCTCCCCAGACCGCTGCGTCGGTGCGGGTGGAAGCCCCTGCTCGATCTTGAATAAAGGGCCCTCGTGTTTTTACATCGGATTCGGCTCCTGAGGCGGTCTTTGGGGGATCCACATTCTGGGCACAACACTTGAAGTTCAACAGTTGGGAAAATGGAGCCTAGGGGCTGGATGAAGCCAATGCATGCAAGGGTGGACTTTTCCAGCTGAGGAGGGGACATGTGCTGGTACAGGAAGGCCACATTATCCTCTACTTTAACAAGTGGATCTTCAAGAAAGGGAAAAGAGAAAGTATAGCCTGTGGCAAATACAAGACATCAGTGTCCTCTTCCACTGATCCATCCTCAAAGATGGCAGAAGTTTCCATGAGCTCTTTCACTTTTGATTTCACCTTGATGGCTCCATAGAGTATGCCACTTGGAAGATCATCATGTAGTACAGGCTCTTTCATAAGGTATCTGAAACATACAGAAGAAAACACTCAGAAGGAGTAATTAACGAGGGGTCTTGAACTCTCTTGATATTTTATAATGTATGGGACTGGGTCTCAGAATAAAGATATTTCTTAAGTAGTGATGAAATTTCTAACTTGACTCGTTGGTCTACCCCAAAAATCACTATCTAAATTTATGATGTCACATATCTGTCCCCTCAACAAATAAAGAAAAAACGTGAAGATGATTTGGGTAAAAGACATTTCTCTTTTTTCTTTTTGTCATTTGTCATCTTAGGGGCCAGGCTCACAGCATGTGGAGGTTCCCAGGCTAGGGGTCTAATCAGAGCTACAGCTGCTGGCTTATGCCACAACATGGGATCTGAGCCATGTCTGCAACCTACACCGCAGCTCACGGCAATGCCAGATCCTTAACCCACTGAGCAAGGCCAGGGATGGAACCTGCAAACTCATGGTTCCTAGTCAGATTCATTTCTGCTGAGCCACGATGGGAACTCATAAAAGACACTTCAAAAAAGGAACATCCCTAAGGGCTTAGACAAAATACCAGTATGTATATTTAATTTCTGAATATTCCATGGGTTATTACCCCACGGATGTTTCTAATATTATTTTATGTTTTCTGCCTTTAATTATCTTGCTATTCCATTGAACCTCTATCAGATCATAAGGAAAGAAGGAAAAATTTGTTAAAATTCCCATTCATTTAGAAACTGGTTAAGGGGTTAGTGTGAAAACTAATACATAGAATTAAATTTGGGGGATACTTCTTGATCCCAGATATCCACAGAGTCTCTGTATGTGGTAGCATGGATAATGGAACACAGCCTGGCTGTATTCCTGGAATTAACTTTTTTTGCAAATTTGAGAACCACTTGTTTTTCAAAATAAGGATACCGGCACATATATCAGATTTCAGAATATAGCAACCACACTGCATTTGTTGAAAGATGGCCAAGCTCTTCTGATTTTTTTTTTAAAGGGAAGGAGTCTGTTATCAACTAAAGAGAAATAAACATTCATATTGTTTGCTTGTGTTTATAAGATCAGTGATGCCTAACTTTGAGATTAACAGGCAGCAAGTATGTTATCAAAACTACCCATGGGAAGAACCCTTATGGTGTACAAAGTTAGCAAAGTATGAATGAGCAGATGTGGAATTTGGGTCAGTTTTCTCATCCCACCCTTAGAAAGGGAGGTCAAAATCTCTTAAATCAGGCCCTTCCAATGTTGTTACAGCTCTGGGTATTAGGGAATCCTTCCCATGGTCTTTTCTTTTTTTGTCTTTTTGCCTTATCTAGAGCTGCACCCGTGGCATGTGGATGTTCCCAGGCTAGGGGTCTAGCAGGAGCTGTAGCCGCCGGCCTTCGCCACAGCCACAGCCACGCGGGATCCGAGCCGCGTCTGCAACCTACACCACAGCTCACGGCAATGCCGGATCCTTAACCCACTGAGCGAGGCCAGAGATCGAACCCGCAACCTCATGGTTCCTAGTCAGATTCGTTAACCACTGAGCCACAACAGGAACTCCTCCTTCCCATGGTCTTAATTCTACTTTTTGGAGCAGTTCATAATATTTATACTTCATCTTCTGAAATATTTACTTTTCAAAGGCATACAGAACAAATTTGGAATTTGAAATCCAGGAGCTATAGGATATCCATACTGTTAGCTTGTAGTTCGAAGTAGCATGTTAGCAATTCAGTTCTGCAATGAGAGGTCCCTCTGCCCACCTTGATTACCAATGAATACACCCTAAAAAAGCAAAATAACTACTTGTTTTGAGGCATAAGGTCATAATTTTCATGGTTGAACATGATTCATCTGTTGTTCTAACATCTATTTTACGACTGCTCATGGCGGGACGTTTTGGAGCATGGAGCTAAAGTGGGTGTGAAAGACCATGTCCCAGGGGTAGCCATCTTCAGAGATACAGCCCATGACCCAGGAGCCGTGTCTGGTGCTGATAAACACCTGGTGAGCAAAAGGGGTTTAGTTTAAATTAGAGCATCATCCCTTTGGGAAGGAACACACTATGTGCATAACATATCACATATATGGCCAAAGAAATTGTGAAATTTTTCTTTATGGCCACACCCACAGCATATGGGAGTTCCTAGGCCAGGTAGTAAAGCTGAGTCACTGCTGTGACCTACACTGCAGCCACAGCAATGCCAGATCCTTTAACCCACTGTGCTGGGTCCAGTATCAAACCCATGCCTCTACAGCAACCTGAGATACTGCAGTTGGATTCCTTTTCTTTCTTTTTTTCTTTTAATGGTTGCACCCATAACATATGGAATTTCCTGGGCTACAGGTCCAATCAGAGCTGCAGCCGCTGGCCTATGCCACAGCCACAGCAACACCAGATCCATGCTGCATCTGTGACATGAACTGCAGTTTGTAGGAACACTGTATCCTTAACCCACTGAGCCAGGCCAGAGATTGAACCCCTATCCTCACAGAAACATCAAGTCCTTAACCCACTGAGCCACAATGGGAACTCCTGCAGTAGGATTCTTAACCCACTGCACCAGAGTGGGAACTCCTGAAATTCTTTTTTTTTTTTAAAATATGATTGACCTTAAAGTGAAGTACCTTCTAGTTTTCACTGCTTTGTGGCAACTTTATCATAAAAGTGGTACCCAGGGGTAGTTACGCTGACAGAGGAAAACTACAACAGCCTTGAGCACTTCATGGAGACACAAGAAAATCTCTGGGCTAACACCAATCATAAAATTCAGAAATTGCCATATATGCAGGTGTGGTTCAATGCTCCTACCTCCTCCCACCTTTTCCATCACCCCAAGGTTTTTATATAGTTAAGGTATAAAGTAATAATCCTATATGTATGATTCCAGCCTAATGTCTACATAGGCACAAATACATGGATCTATATTTTCCCAGAGAGGGGATAACAAGGGAAATTAACTTCCTTTCACACCCCCTTTTTATTATTATTATTATTTTTGGCCATGCTTGCAGCATGTGGAAGTTCCTGGGCCAGGAATCAAACCTACAGCACAGCAGTGACCCAAGCCACTGCAGTGACAACACTGGACCCTTACCCCACTGTGGCACAAGGGAACTCCAGCTTACCCCATACTTAAAGAATTTTGTTATATATTTTGAAAGTTTAAAAACTCCAAACTTATACTGTCATTTCCATTCTCTTCAAGTGCACATCTGAATCCCCTTTCAGATGAATTCTTTACCTTGTGTACTCATGTTTCCTTTTATCTTTAAAGATGTGCATTTGTATTTTTTTGGTCTTTTTTTTTTAGGGCCACACCCATGGCATATGGAAGTTCCCAGGCTAGGGGTAGAATCAGAGCTGCAGCCGCTGGCCTGAACCACAGCCATAGCAACACGGGATCCAAGCTGTATCTGAGACCTATACCACAGCTCATGGCAACGCTGGATCCTTAACCCACTGAGTGAGGCCAGGGATCAAACCCGAGTCCTCAGGGATTCTAATTGGGATCATTAAAACTGAGCCATAGTGGGAACTTCATAAAGATGTGCTTTTAAATCTCTTTATGTTTTACCTTGTTTACCGCCCCCCCCCACTGAGCAAATGCATATTTGATTTGCTTCTCAAAATTTTACATGCCGTTCTATGAGTTCTGTTACATAAGGCTGACTTTGATAAGCACACAAGATTCAATTGCAAGGCAACTGATCAACTTAGGAGTTTAAGATCATGGATTCTAGATCCAGGACTCTGAATCCAGACAGCTTGGATTTGAATTCCAGCCGCAGCATTTACAACCTATGTTGCCTTGGGTGAGTTATTTCTCTGTGCCTCCATTTCTCTCTCTCCATAAAATGGGGGTAACGATAACACCTGCTTCATAGAATCATTGCACAGGTTAAATGAGATGATATATGGAAAGTACTGAAAATATTGCCTGGCAAGTGATAGCTGTGGATAGCTCTGATTATTATATAAATTTAGGCTGAAGGAGAGGAGTTTTATGTGGTGTCACATATCTGGAGTGAGTCAGAATCTGGGGACAACTTTTGTGGAGAAAGGCCTCAACTCCTTAGCTTGTGGAGAAGCGCTTACATAAAATGGCATTGAATTGTTAGTCTCTACGTGGTAACATATTTACGTCCTGATTTTCTCCCACTGTTGTATTTTTGTTGACTTGGAAATGCCTTGATTAGGCATTACATACTATGCTTAAATATTTCCACGGATGTCTCCTTCCATTACTTACTGTCTGCCGTTCTTCCTTAGGATCAATCATGTTTCACACTGGAAGCTGCATGTATCTTATTCACTCTCTTTCTGCTGTCACCATCTCTGCTGCTGCTGAGTCTAACCTGGCTAGCGCCACTAGCTGCAACAGGGTGATACGCTTGGGGATGTAGAATCAGGCCACTTTCTCTGAGATGCACACTCTGGGCCAAAGGCCAGAGATGCGGTTTTTGGTGGGGAAGTGTGTGAGTGACTCAGCACCACCATAGAGTATTTTGAGTGGTGCTCTTGGATTGTGGCAGAGTGTGTGCTGTACACTTATGAACGTGAACCTCCTTTACCAGAAGCAGGGCACACCCAGGAGTGTGGCGAGCTGGAGGCTGTGATTATGAGCTCTGCAGATGCAGCTGGTTCTATCCCTTACCTACAGAGCTCCTATAAAGTGTCTAGTAAGTCTTCTCATGGAAGGGTTGAGAGTACATTTTCTGTGGAAGAGGTTTTATTTGTTTTTGTTTTTTTGTTTAGTCTTTTGTCATTATAGGGCCGTACCCATGGCATGTGGAAGTTCCCAGGCTAGGGGTCTAATTGGAGCTACAGCCACAGGCCTGTACCACAGCCACAGCAATGCGGGATCTGAGCTGCATCTGTGACCTACACCACAACTCACAGCAATGCCAGATGCTTAACCCACCGAGCAAAGCCAAGGATCGAACCTGCTACCTCATGGTTCCTAGTCAGAATTGCTTCAGCTGTGCCCTGACGGGAACTCCTAGAACATCTGTTCTAAGTCCAAATCAGTGACCTGCAACATGTAGTAACCTAGTATGGAGCTTCACTTGGTCGACAGCTAAGTCAGCTCCTTTTATTGCACACCCTTCCCCCATCTTGGCAGGTATTTATTCCCAAAAAGAAAGAGCCTGGAGTTAGTGGCGCCCCTACCCAAGATGGCTCTTCTTTACAGTTACTGCTTCCTCACTTATTCTTCACAGAGAGGTCTTAATGCTTAAAAAAGGAAAGAGTGGTTTCTTTCCACAAAAAAAGGTGAGGTCTTAGGCCTGGTGAATCTTTTTCTGGTGTTGGTGACCCCTCTGTCTCCAGGATGGTAACTGACGGGTCCCAGTGGAGTCCCTTCGTTAACCTGCTGGGGAGGGAACATGTGTGTTTCTCACATTTGACACTGGGCATCTTGCGTGCTGACGGTGTGAGCCTCAGGACAGGACAGTTTTGCTGATTGTTGACACAGCCACTGTAAGTCCCATGTGGGCAGCAGACGCCATGCTGGGAAAGATAGTGTGAGAGTGACAGGGCATCTGGGCCCTGTTGAGAGAGAAGAAATATTTTGGGAAATGAACATGAGCTATTTCCCAATCTTCACTCAGGTCTGTCCTTCTAAAAGGGTTTATTTTCTGGTATTCCCAACCATCTTTATCAACATTATCTGCATCTTGTAATGTTTGACTCTTTGCAGCTAAGCTGTGTCATTTCTGAGCAGGTGCAAAGATAACAGCAGTTGGAAGCCCTCAGAGAGCACTTAAATATTTTTAATCTTGATCAGGAGGCTTACTATCTATTTAATCTTTCTTTTCATGACCCTTGGTAACTGAGGATTGTTTACATTTTAAGTAGAATTCAAATATGCTCTAAATTTCTAAAAGGCATGCCCCCAAGTATGAACAGGTGAATTCATTAAGCCTCCTGGGCAGAAACAAAGCCTCTTGTGCTGAAAGTCATCTAGTTCAAACTTAAGTTGGGGAACAGTAGCCCAGAGAAATCAAATGACTCAGCTAGGTTACATAACTGATTAGTGCCAGAGGTGGGAGACAAACTCTGGCTTCTTGATTTCCAGATTTTCTCTGATATTGCACTGAGAAATTGATCAACCAGCTATGTAATTAACATGAATGAGTAATAGAGCTTTGCCCATATGACTGGGATTTTCCAATATGCTGCTCTGCTTTCCTCTCCTCCACCACACAAGGTCATCAGAGAGCATCTTACCTGAGCAGACTTCTTACTCAACTCAGCTGCAATGTCTGAGGCTGAATTTCCTATTCCAATCACCAAAATGCATTTCCTTTCAAATCCTTCTGGGTGCTTGTACTGGAGGCTAGGGAAATACTGGCCTTTGAACTTCTGGATCCCTTCAGGGGAAAGAAGAGAGAAATCCATGGACTAGGTCAAAATAAGTTCAATAATACTGCAATGACAGTTTTGCTTTCTGGGGTCAAACATTTGTTTTGTCTGTTCATCTCAGGGGAGTTATAATATCAAGGGCAACCGGAAAACTCAAAGTACAAAGCATGAGAAATGTTAGGTTAAGCATATGGTACAGGGCCAAAAGTGTTGATTTCAGAGACTTCAGCATATATATTTTTTAGAGAACAAACAAATGGTTTTGATGAACAGAGCAGAGTCAAGTGCTTGTTTCCAACTACCCATTCATCCTATTTTGGATTGTACAATGATACTTCAATATCACATAGCATATATTTTTATATGTTTCTTAGATGTATTATGAAGTGCTGTTATTGTAATTGGGTAATAATTAGAATATCATTCATCATTCTTATTTTGCAAAAGCAAACAGAAACTAAAGTAAACTAAAAACAGGGCACATTAGGTGAGACTTGGTTTTCACATTGCAGTAAGTCAGCAACTTGCTGGATGTTAGGGCCTACATGGGGGCTCACTGTTAAAATGGCTCATTGTGCTGACCTTGCAAATAAAATATGAGGGCACAGTGATCCATGAGACTGACCACCTTGCTCAGGGGACATCCTGATTTCGCCACTGGTGTCTACTTTGCCAAGACTGCGAGACCTTCTTTTGACAGGTGTATACAACTCAACCCAATGATAAAGATTATTACTCAAGCTTCAGGAAAAGAATTGTGATGTCATCATCATTTGTGCCAAATTACACAAGATAAATCCCCAAAGGAGGGCCTTGCCTGGGCTCTGAAATTATACTAGGGGCTCAGACAACAGAACCAGTGTTCATGGCTCAAAATCCCCTTAA
>PVHT020000053.1:1210332-1269593 GCA_004024745.2 Catagonus wagneri
TGGAGCGTCATGGAAGCCTCTGGATCTGGCCCAGAGCCCGCACCCCTGCAGCCCTCACCATCCTCCCCCCACAGCTAGCGCTGAGGAATGCCCTTCGATACTTCCCCCCGGACATCCAGGAGCTGCTGGCCCCAGAGTTTGCTCAGGAGCTGCGACTGTATGGACACATCTACACGTACCGGTTCTGCCCCGAAATGGAAATGAAGTGAGTGCAGGGTGGGAGGGGGACCCAAGTTTCAGGGGCCGGAGTAGGGGCATTGCAGGGTGCTTCCCAAAGGGCCCCTGCCCAGGTTGGGATGCAGTCAGTGGGGAGCGCAGGCCGTCCACTCTGGGAGGGCTGTGGCCACATCTGCCGAGGGCCAGGCTTGGGGCTGCAGCCAGCTCTAGGCGGGAGGACCTGCCTTCCTCGAGGTCCCCAGGGGACACTGCCTGGCCCCGCATTACACTCTGAGCACCACTGTCCTTGAAAACACCAGAAGACCAGACTGTCCGGAATGACCCCACAAAGCAGGTGCCTTGTCCCCTCACTCCTGTCCGGGCCTGCTGGCCTGGCACCCTCTCCAGAACGGCCCGGGAGGATGGGTGGTGCAAAGGAAAGGACAGATAAATAAAAGTCCGCCTGGAGGAGAGGCTTCAGCTTTGCTTTGCAATCAGCTTTCTCAGCTGGAGCCTGCCTGGGGCTGGGGTGGAGCGGGCCAAAGTGCCCATCCCAGGAAGGGCCAGCAGAGCATGAGGGCTTTGGACCCACCTCCCGGGGGGAGCTCTGAGGCGCCCCCTTCGGGATGCCAGTGCTTGCTGTCCAGGGCTGCACAGCCAGGCGCTGGGTCGAGGCCAGGCTGGGCCTGAGCTTTAGCAGGAAGGAGGCCTCTGCCCCCTGCCCTTTGTCGGGCCTGGCGGCTGGACCCCCTTTGCAGGGGGAGCAGTACTCCTGCCGGACTAAAGCTGCTGCAGCCATCATGCACATGATCATGAACAACCTGGACCCTGCCGTGGCGCAGGTAAGGGCGGGAAGCCAGGGCCGGGAGCAGCAGTGGGTATAGCTTTTGTCTTAGAGATAGTGACAGATTCTAGGGAAGCCGCGAACATGTACAGAGAGGGCCTCCTCTGTCCCCGCCAGGAACCCCAGGGTCTGTATCTTCGGTAACCATGGTGCAGCATGAGCACCACGACGCCAACGCTGGTACAACAGACGTGTGCAATTTCGCGTCTTCTAAAAGTTACCTGGGAGTTCCTGTCATGGCTCAGTGGTTAACGAATCCGACTAGGAACCATGAGGTTGCAGGTTCGATCCCTGGCCTCGCTCAGTGGGTTTAGGATCCAGCGTTGCCGTGAGCTGTGGTGTAGGTCGCAGACACGGCTTGGATCCTGCGTTGCTTTGGCTGTGGCGAAGGCCAGCAGCTACAGCTCCTGTTAGACCCCTAGCCTGGGAACCTCCATATGCCGTGGGTGTGGCCCTAGATAAGGCAAAAAGACAAAAAATAAAAATAAAAAATAGAAGAAAATAAAAGCCACCTGAAAACTGAAAAGAAACAGATTCAGTGCGGCAGTTTATGCCAATATACCCAAATTTTATCGTTCAATGTGTAGTCAATGTAAAATTGAGATATTTTGCAGTGTTTTTTCCTACCCAGTCTTTGAAATCAGGGTTGTATTTTATACTTAGAGCTTGTCATGGGCGGTGGCTCACGTGCTAAATGGCCTCAGGGGGACAACACAGGTCTGGTCACAACACAGCTCCTGGCACCCTTGAGCACCAGTCCCTGCATCAGAACCCAGAGTGGACCACGGATAGCCTTTGGCGCACCCCCTATTTTTCTTGAGGGCGAAATGGTCCCAGGGTGTGACCACTCCCCCACTGCGGGAGCCCCTGAACCTGGCCACCAAGGGATCCCTGCCACTGGCCCTTGCCTCACTTCCCAGAGTGACCTCAGACCCAGCTCTGCCACTCACCCCAGGCTGACCCTCACCCTGGTACTGTCCTCAGGCCCTGCCCCTTCTGGCTTCTCCCCCACCCCACCCTCCCCCTTCAAGGGCCATCCTGAAGTCCACTTGGGTGCTCGACCCCAGAGCAGGGGTGAGGTCCTCCTTCCCAGGCCCCCATCCCAGATGACACCCTGTCTCCTCCAGTTTCCCCAGGAGCTTGTGACCTACGGAGGAAACGGGCAGGTGTTCAGCAACTGGGCTCACGTATGCGGGACTGTGTGGCCTGGCCCCACCCCCACCCCGGGCATCTGGCCCTGAGGGACCTTGCAGACCAGGCTCGGGACTCGGTCTCTGCCTCCCTGGTGCCTGAGATCCCGGCCCCGGAGGCTGTTCGGGGATGCGGGGATCTAGAGGGCCCAGCCCCGGGCAGGACGCTGGCCCCACTCACGGAGCCCCACACTTCCTTCTCTCCTGCAGTTCTGGCTGACGATCTCCTACTTGTCGCAGATGATGGAGGAGCAGACGCTGGTCATGTACAGCGGGCACCCGCTGGGCCTCTTCCCCAGCAGCCCCGGGGCCCCGAGGCTGGTCATCACCAAGTGGGTCCTGGGGTGGCGGGAGAGCCAGGCGCCCCCAAACCCACCTACCCATCATTCCTGCAGGCCCGGTGCTGCCCACAGCCCCCTGTCCACCCCTCTTTTCCAGGTGATTCCCAACTACTCCTCCAGGACAGAGTATGAGAAGCTCTTTGCCTTGGGAGTTTCCATGTAAGTGATGTTTCGGTTTATATAGGGCCCTAGCCAGGCTTTACTGTAAAACAGCGAAGCCACAGCAACCACGGTTCTGAAAAGCCTTTGCAAGCAAAACTCTGTAGCATAATTTTGTATTTACACATTTCCTGCTTGTTTTCATGGATAGGACTACAAGTTTCATATACACGTGAGTGAACATACAATTTAATCCTACTTTTTGCAACAATTCATGATAAATTTCAAACACAGAGAAAGCTGAAAGAATTAACAGGGAACCCCAAGGCTCTGTGTTTAACACACCACTAAATTCACTTTATCTTCTATCTGTTCATCCCACTATCCATAATCATTTCTTGATGCATCTTAAAGTAAGCTGCAGATATTGTTGCCTGGGATTCAGTGTTTGCGTACAGTGTTTTTTCTCTCTCTTTTTTTTTGTCTTTTTAGGGCCACACGTGTAGCATATGGAGGTTCCCAGGTGTCTAATTGGAGCTGTTGCTGCCGGCCTATGCCAGAGCCACAGCAACGCCAGATCCTACCTATGTCTGCAATCTACACCACAGCTCATGGCAACACCAGATCCTTAACCCACTGAGTGATGCCAGGGATCGAACCCGAAACCTCATGGTTCCTAGTGGGATTCGTTTCCACTGCACCATGACGGGAACTCTTCTTTGGAAGTGAAATATACACATCACAAATGCACACACGTCACATGCTCCGTTCCGTGAGTCCTGTCGAACGTGTGTCTGCGCAGATGAACCCGTGCAGACATGACCCCCTGTGTGTGCTGTCACATCAACTGTCCAATTGGAGATGTTCTCTCAAATGCTATGGGGGAGCCGCAGTGGGAAGGAAGCCCCTCCCCCTGACACCCCAGTTCACTGTGTCCTTCTTAGCGTCCCCTGTGTGGACTTTGGATGAAGTCACTGCCACGGGAAATGCCCTCTGCACCTACTGCCCTGGTGTCCCTTCTCAGGAGAGGGGGGCTGACCCCCAACTCACCTGCAGTGCCCAGTTGCAAGGTCATTGATTTAGCCTCCTTGCCAACTGATTTGGGTTGTTTGTAGTTCTTTGGGAGTGTAAAGAGCGCGCAGGAAATCCCTGACCTGCAGGTCCTCGCAGGTCTCTGGGACTGTCATGCTGGGATCGTAGCCACGTAGTGTGACCAAGTCTGCAGCGTGGGGAACCGGTCCAGCAGGCTCAGGGGGATGGTTTATAACGTAAAGCCACTGGGTACCTCTGAACTAGGGACCCTCCACTTTGTGGAGGAAGAAGCCCAGGCTCAGAAACCCAGTTACGTTTCTTGCTTTTCCATACGTAGTTACTGTTGTTATGTAATGTATTGCTGTTTTTATAATTTATTACAAGGCCTAGCCACCTCTTCTGCACTAGTGGGAGCAGAGGGATGGTCAGCACCTGGCCCTGCTGCCTGCCCAGCGTAGCCAAGGGTCAGTTTCCCAGGCCGACGATGGACATTTAAATGGGCAGGGCTACAGACTCGGACCAGGTCTGGGTGCCCCTGAGGGCTGACCCCAGATGCTGCGGGCAGTTGACCAAAGAGAAGATGCAAATGGCCAGTGGAGATGGGAAGGAATTTACTTATACAAGGAATCAGAACCATTGACCAGACCAAAGCCTTTTCACTGTCGGACTGGCAAAAATGGAGACAGCAGCCCATGATGGGGAGAAAGTGGGGAAGTCCGCAGCCACGGATGTGGGGAAGTAGGACCCACATCGCGAGCCCAGGGTCACAGGGAGGGCCACGTCTAGTGCCTGAGGTCAGAGTTCCAAATGGAGAAAACTCTGACCCCATGATCATACTCCCGAACACTGTCTGGGGAGCAGCAGGCAGGAGGACAGAGTCAGAAGGACTTAAGGTTGGTCTCCAACTCTGCCAGCCTGTCCCTGTGCAGTCTCGAAGCTCAGATCTCGCCTGTAAAGAGGGTATAGGAACAGCTCCCGCTGGAGCAGGTGGGGCCCCGGGGAGCACGCCCCCCTCTCCCCCTCCTGCCCCGCGGATGGTTACAGCACCAGCCATGTTCTGTTCAGGCCAAGTTGCGAGGTAGGGGCAGTGGCTTTTTTTTAGAAGAAGAAACAGAGGTTCCAGGTGGAACAGAGCTTGGCATCTGTGGGATCAGGACCCAGCCTGACCCAGAAGAGAGATGGGCTCAAGGAAGCCATGGCGCTCTCCCGCCATGGTCCTCCAGCAAGGGCGCGGCTGAGCATCTTGCTGCTGCCATTTCCCGTCCCGTTGCCCCAGACGCGAATGCTGGATGATCATCACGAGATGCACACGGGCTGTGCTCTGCTGGGGACAGACAGCCTGGAGCTGGACTCTATCTGTCACTATGTCCAGTGCTTGCCTGGCACCCGGGAGGCGCAGGGGAGGTCCTCACTCTTGCGTCTACGGGCAAAGCCAAGCTGCCCAGAGGGTCTACAGGGAGAGGGGACAGCCTGTGACCTCGGATGCCGTGGGCTGTAGGGCTGAGAAGAGGTCCGCACAAGGGTGTGTGAGTGCTTCTGCAGAAGGGCCCCTTCAGGCCTTGGGTCTGGGGAAACACAACTGCAGGAGTGCCTGCGTGCCCACCGAGCGAGGCCATCTATGTAATGACAACAGCACCTCCCGCCACGAGGCTCCTAAACGCCAGGAGCTGGACTCTGCCTCGCTCACCGTTTGTGGCACAAGGTCTCAAGTGTGTGGCGGGCATCCTGACGAATGCACGCCACCCCCCCCGACCCCGTCCTCCTGCAGGAGGGGCCCAGCTCCCCGGATCCATCCTCTGCACGTGGGGTGGTGACACTTCCCCAGGAGGGGCTAATGTTCCCCAGTGTGATTTTTACCAATTTTACTAGTTTTTAAGAAAATAAAACCTGTCTGTCTGTGAGAGATCTGGGGGGGGTGCCCATGAGTTGGGGGGGCAGTGGCCCTTCTGTGCAGGCTTTCTTGTTTTGTAAGGAGAACGTATCCATCCATTTGCGGTGGTGACGTCCACTTTAAACCACCTGAGGTGGGGCTGGGCTGGGTTCCCCGGGGCACCGGCCCCCACTCTTGGCTCCTCTGTGGCGGGTACGGCCAGATGACGGCAGGCAGTTACTGCTACATCGGTCCCCAAGGAATCATCCACGGCACGGTGGTGAGAGCTGGCGCGCGAGCCCGGGGGCAGGGGGTGCGCTGGGCGGACAGCCAGCCCACGCCTCGCCCGCCCGCAGCTCATGGTGCTGAACGCTGGGCGTCGGTACCTGGGCGTTGAGGACCTGGCGGGCAAGGTCTTTGTCACCTCCGGCCTGGGGGGCATGAGTGGCGCCCAGGCCAAAGCCACTGTCATCGTGGGCTGCGTCGGCGTGATAGCAGAGGTGAGCCCACAGCACTGCCTCCTGACCCCCTCCAGAGCGCCCCCCCAGACTCCCAGCGTGGGTTCCCCGGGCAGCCAGTGTGCCCACCTTCCATGTACCTGTCACCATCTAGGGGCCAGTACCTGCTGATGTTTTGCCTTGAAATTGTGGGCCTGAGGCTCTGACTCCCTTCCCCCCCTCACCCCCCCCAAACGTAGTAAACCTGTGAATGAGCGCAACAGGCCCTCCCACTGGCTCTCAGCTTCTGGGCAGGAGGGGGGTGGAAGAGGAGGGGTCACCAAGGAAAGTCTGGGGGGTGTGCGCCAAGTGGGGCTTGCACCTGGCTGCTATGAACACTGGCTGCTATGCTAAGTACATAGACAGGTGTACTTGTTAGGAGTCCACTTGGCTGCAGGTGACTTGAAACCCAGTGACGGCTTCTGACACAAATGGGGTTTTATTTTTCTCACCTAAGCAGCAGGGCTGGCATTGGTTCAGCAGCTCTGTGTCAGGGCCAGCATCTCCAGATTTTCATGGGCTTCCCTCATGGATACAGAACAGCTGCCCTAGCCCCAGACTTCCCATCTATATCCAAGGCAGAGAGAAGGGGAAGTCCAGCTGTGGCTGATTCTATTTTAGCAGGAAAACAATGTTTCAGAAACTCCTTAGGCGTTCCCGTTGTGGTGCAGCGGAAACGAATCCGACTAGGAACCATGAGGTTGCGGGTTCGATCCCTGGCCTTGCTCAGTGGGTTAAGGATCCGGGGTGGCCGTGAGCTGTGGTGTAGGTTGCAGATGCGGCTCGGATCCCACGTTGCTGTGGCTGTGGCGCAGGCCAGCAGCTACAGCTCTGAGTAGACCCCCTAGCCTGGGAACCTCCACATGCTGTGGGTGTGGCCCTAAAACGACAAAAGGACAAAAAAAAAAGAAACTCCTTAGAGGTAGTTGGTCAGTACTGGGTCAGTGGGAGGGGAGCTGTGATTATCCGGGATATGATTCATTCTGTGGGCTGAGCAGTGTCGCCGCGAGCAGGATCCAGGTTTGTTGAAATGGAGGGCAGCGGGGAAGAGGTGCTGAAAGCAGCTCGTAGGGTCTGCCCCAAACTGTTGGGAAAGGGGGTGAACCTACATAACGTGATCGCAGCCGGTGGCCCTGTGCCTTGTGGTCCCAGGTGGACGGAGTGGCCCTCAGGAAACGCCACCAACAAGGCTGGCTCATGGAAGTGACTAATAGCTTGGACCACTGCATCGAAAGACTCAGGTACGATGCCTGACCAGGGGGAGGCCATGCGGGGGACCCAGGGCTAGGCTGTTCTGCATGGGCTCACTGGTCGCTACCGACCACGTGTGGGAACCTGGGCTGGGCTGACCGCATGCTGCCGGGGCTCCTCCCCTTGTGGGGTCTCCCCGGCATCTCAGTGGGAGGGCCTGGGGCCGCCCCGAAGGCTGCTCTGCTCTGCAGGCCTGAGCCCCAAGCGGGAAGTTCACCTGGGGCTACGGCGGCTGCATTCGGACTCCATCTATGGGCTCCGGGCCTCATGTGAACACAGAATTTGAGAAACATCTCCATAACCGAGACTGGATACTTTGGGGACAGAGATTGTGTAAAAACTTGCAGAAAACACTCCATTCAGGACAGGAGAAATCCCCTAGCGTGGCTTGAAGGGTCTTGCCCAATCTGGCTCCCAGATCGCTCCCATGCACACACACACTCCCACGCACGCACTTCCAACCGCCGAGACGTTCTAGAAGTCCCTCTTCCGCCTGCCTCCCCCCACACCTTGTCACTCACACAGGTCTGGGCAGCTTAACTCCCACTGTCAACATGCATAAACCACGCGCAGTCAGTAAAGACCGTGTCACACGTGCCTCCGCCTGTCTCGTCACAACCCTGCTCCCTGCACCACGGAAGACACACACAGAAGGGGCGAGCCTCCCTATCGGGAGGGCTTTCGTGTGTTCAGATCTTGTTCCCCCAAACAGGCTTTCATTTTTTTTTTTTTTGGTCCTTTTTCTCTAAATAACGTTTAAGAGTCATCGCTGGTGACCTGCCATTTGAGGGTGGCCTTGAGCGGGTTCTACAAAGATCCCGGTTAGAGGCCCAGGAGCAATCCGAGTGAATTCTACCCTTTTGTCACCTCTGTCACAAGGGCTTTCAAGTCTGCGGCTCCTCTGGGGTCTGGCTCCCCAGATGACAGCCTCTTAGGTCCCCGTCCCTCCAGTCTGAGTACCCACGTGCAGCTCTGGCGCCCCCTGCTGGGGGTAGGCAGCTGGGCAGGTGCAAAGCATCCCCTTTCCTGGCCTTGCCCCCACTCCAGGGAAGCCAGGAAGAAGAGGAAGCCACTCAGCCTTAGTTACCACGGCAACGTGGTGGATATTTGGTAAGTGGGGGATTTGACAGCCTTGGGGTGAGCCCCCTCCAGCCAGGGTCCCAGTGCTGGCCAGGTGCCCCGGGGACACAGATTCCAGTGTCAGCCTGAGGCTCTGCTCCCATGGGGTGGGGGTGGGGGGTTAGCCTCCACGCTTGGCTCCTGGCCCCTGTAGGGTGGAAGGCATGCTGCAGTGTCCCCTGGCCGGACCCCGAGCTGGCCCTGGTGGTATTGCCCTGCCCTGACCCACCCGTATTTCCTCAGGGAGCGCCTGGTCCATGAACTGGACACGACGGGGGAGCTCTTGGTGGATCTGGGATCAGACCAGACATCCTGCCACAACCCGTTCAATGGCGGCTACTACCCCATGCAGCTGGGCTTTGCGGAGGCTCAGAGGCTCATGGCCTCCGACCCTGCCGCCTTCAAAGGCCTGGTCCAGGAAAGGTGACCGGGTCCCAGGGCGGGGCTGGGGCGCACACAGCCTGCAGGAGCATTGGACTGGGCAGCTCTGGCCTTTGCCTTGCTCTCTCTCCTGTGTGACTCAGGCGAGACCCTCATCTCTTCCTCTGCCAGATGGGGTCATGGGCACACAGGCCTATGGGGATGTTGTGGGACAGACTGGGGTGACCCCCGTAAAACGCCGGGTGCAACTTCCAGCTTGTGTCCATGATGAGTCACTGCCGATGGAGGGGACCCGAGATGCTTCTGGAAGAGGGTGCTGCTTATTCAGTGTGAAGTCCGGGCCCAGGCCTCAGGTGCTGGTGTCAGGAAGCACTAGTTTAGCTGGCATTGAAGGAGAAGAGGATGCGGGGAGCCGACAGGGATGGGGCTTCCAGGCAGGGGGCACTGGTGGGGTGTGGGCTGTGGCGCTGACCACCACGCTGCCTGTTGCAGCCTGAGGAGAAACGTCTCAGCCATCAACAGGCTGGCCCAGGAGAACTTCTTCTTTTGGGACTATGGCAACGCCTTCCTCCTGGAGGCCCACAGAGCAGGTGACAGAGGGGAGGTGGCGAGGGCCCGGGGGTGTGGCTGGCGGGGCTGTGGAAGCTGGCCATGCCAGGCCTCGGCCTCGCTGGGCCTCCGTTTCTCCAGGTGACCCTGGGTGGGTCTCTGTCCCGCAGAAGCCGACGTGGGGAAGACCGGGGCTGGCAAGATGGACTTCCGCTACCCCTCATACGTCCAGCACATTATGGGGTGAGTGACGGGCCTGAAGAGCCCCTGCTGACCGCAACTCCGGCCATGTGCTAAGGCCAAGTGGCCCCAGCCCTGAGTTACAGGGTTTCCACCCCAAAATTCAGGGGGAGAGGAGCTGGAAACTTGGGAGCCTGTGTAGGGCCTCCATGTCGAACAGGATGCTGGACTGGGCTTGAACACCCCACGCCCCATGGTCCTAGATGGGGTGCCCGGCGAGCCGTCCATCCCACCACTTTGGCCACACCTGAGCCCTGAGCCGTTGGCAGCTGACAGCTCCATCCCTGCAGCCTCTGTGCCTTCCTGGCCATGCCATGTGTGGGAAGCAAGCAGGGCGCAGGGCTGTATGGGAAAGGAGAGGGTGGGGCTTGGGCCTGAGCGGTTGTGAGGGGGGCCAGTGGCGGTGGGGGAGGTGCACCAGAGGCGACAAGAGGGGGTGGGGGAGGGGGTGGCACCAGAGGGGACCAGAGCAAGGCTTTTCAGTTCATTGCTGTTGGGAAGGGGGCCAGAGATGGGCCAGGGTCACTGGGGACTCCCCGAAGGCAGCGGAGGGCAGCCTAGGGAGGCCCCCCGCATCCTTCTGCCTGGGGTCACTGCAGAAGTTCAGTCCACTTAAAGCAAACTGGGCCAAGCCTTCACTTCCTGTTTCTCCCAATACTTAGTTTTAGTTTCCTGGCTTTCAGGTTGTCTCTGACAGCAGCTTAAGGAATTTCTGCTTATCTGTGTCTCACTCAGCTCCCTGGTCCTGCAGCCCTGAGACGGGATGGGGAGCTGGGGCAGGGGACACTGAGGGGCCTGGGGTGGGGCTCTGAAGTTACTATCCGGTCAGTGGCTTAAGGGTTTCCAACAACGATTCTGGACACCAACACCCCTCTCGCTGCATGGGCCCCTCGCGTGCCCACCAGTACACAGCCCTCACCCCTCAGTTCTGAGCGTGGGCGGCCTCCCCAGCCTCTGATCACCTGCAGCCCCTAGGTGATGAGCCATTTGCCCTCGCAGGGACATATTCTCCCAGGGATTCGGGCTTTTCCGCTGGCCCGACCTGGACCTGGTGATCACAGATCACCTGGCCACGTCTGTGCTGGAAGAGGCCATTGCTGGCGGAGGTGAGGCTGTCAGAAGTGCTGGCAGGTGGGTGGCCCCCAAAGCTCCCTTAGACGCCCGCCTGGCACTGCAGGGGCCATCTGGTGTCACGGGCCCCTGCCTGGCCCTGAGGGCACTGAGCACAAAGCCCTGGGTGTAGCCGCCTCTGGCCGTCCACACTATCACCTCCGCAAGCACCCAGTCTTCATGTCAGAACTGGTTTCCGCAGCTGTCTGTGGACAGAGGGCTGGTTCTGCCCTGGCTGGACACCCTGGCCTACAATGTGTGTGGGTTGGAGAGGAGGAGGTGGTTGTTTTTGGTGGTTGTTCTGCCAGGCAGCTTTTTCCTTCTCTCCGGTGGGTGGCTGATCAGCCTTTCCTGCTTGTTTTAAATCCCCAGGGGCCAGTTTTACACTGCCACCCACACCCTTGTTAGGTAGGCTGGGCAGGGGTCCAGGTTAGGGGCCCCAGAGCTGGAGAACCAGTGGGTGTGGCTGGTTGTGTGGGTGGGGTCGCTTGCATGGGCCAGCGGGCTTAGGAAGAGGGGAGGCGGGGCTTCTCCTGGAAATTTAGGCAGGCGCCTCCTGGGATTGGCCCCCGCTTCCCCTCAGCAGCTGGCCCCCAAGGGAGGCACCTGCTGGCGGGCCTGCTGCCACAGCTCTAGGGACTGACTTCAGCAGGGGAGTCTCCGTGTCCCCCAGGCAGAAACCCATGAGGGCACAGATCCTAGTAAAAGACGGTGAAGTAATTAAGAAATGATAATGTGTAAACATTACCTTCATTTTTTATACAATTTTTAGAAAGTGTATGTTTATTTAGTTTAAACTTTATCCATGCCTATTAACCACCGGCTCACAGGACCCCTGGACATTTAACAGTCTGCTCCCCACCCCTCCTCTGCCTGTGACGTCCCCTCTCCCCTCCCTGCAGTGAACCCAGCCGTGAAGCTGCAGTACATGGACAACATCCGCTGGATCTGGGAGGCTCCCAAGCACCAGCTGGTGAGGGCTTGGCCTGGCGGGGGGGGCCAGGGGGCCCACTGGACCTGGCCTGGGTGGGTGCCGCTTGCCACCCAGGCGTAAGCCCTGTGGGACTGCTCAGGTGATGGTGTCCAAAGAAGCCCAAGGCCTTCCAGAAGGTGGCCTGGGCTCTGGGGCAGCGACCAAGGCAGGCAGGCAGTTTATTCCTCTGGTCACTCCACAAATAGCTCTTGAGAGGTAGCCCTGAAGGGCCCTGGAGCCAGGCCTCCTGGCTTCTCAGCTGTGTGACTTGGAGTGAGTGGCTTGGCCTCTCTGAGCCTCCCATCAGCCCAGTAGGGATGCTGGAGGTGGCACCTGCTCCCTGGCTGTGGTGCTGGGCTTGGAGCAGGCCCTCTGAGGCTCTGCTGGGCCGGGGCTGGTGGACAGGCATTTC
This sequence comes from Catagonus wagneri, assembly GCA_004024745.2. NCBI lineage: Eukaryota > Metazoa > Chordata > Mammalia > Artiodactyla > Tayassuidae > Catagonus > Catagonus wagneri. Next base: position 1,222,397 of record PVHT020000053.1, read on the forward strand.
CGTGATCATGAGTGTGATCCGGAATCAGGTATTGCTGTGTGAGGACTGGTTTACACAGGCCCTGTAGAAGGGTATCTCTGAAGAGCTGACCTGCAGGTTCAGGTCTAAGTGCAGGGTTGGGGCCTGGGGAGCAGGGTGTGAAGAGCCAGTGCATGGGCGTGAGGAGGCAGCCGGCGGGGGTGGGGCACCAGGACAAAAGAAGAAATGGGCATTGGGTTCACATGACTTTGGCTGCAGACCCTGGTGACCAGGTGCTGCTACCACCTCTGGACAGGTGGGTCCTTGGCTTGGGGTCCCAGGGCCAGGAAGCTTCTGTCACGCCTGCCCTGAGCCTCCCCGACCCCCGTCCTGGGCTTCCTGGTCCATCCCCAAGCATGGAGGCTGCCACCTCCTCCTGGCCCTGCAGTCACACATGCGTTGCCGGTCCACAGAGGTCCCTGTGACCACGAGACACCTGAGAGTTGTGGTTGGACCTGAGGGCCTGGGCCTGGGGAGAGGAGGGCAGGAGTTAGAGGTATCTGGGCCGGTCCATGGGAGGCCCAGAGAGGACAGGAGGCCAGGCCTTGGGGAAGGGGCGTGGCCACCAAGGGGGCCTGCAGGGGTGGGGTGGGGCCAAGGACATGTGGGTGACCAGCCAGGCACTGCCACAAGCCTACAAGCAGGTCTCCATGTGTCAGAGTTAAAGCTGCTCAGTGGCTGTGTCCTTCCCGCTTGCTTCACACTGCTCTCTGTCAAGAAAGATGGTGATCAAAGAGGGCTGTTCTTTTTCAATTTCCTTTCCCTTTTTTTTTTTAGGGCCGCACCTGCGGCATATGGAGGTTCCCAGGCTAGGGGTGGAATTGGAGCTGCAGCCACAGGCCTATGGTTCAGCCACAGACACACCAGGTCCGAGCTGCATCTGTGACCTACACCACAACTCACGGCAATGCCAGATCCTTAACCCAGTGAGCAAGGCCAAGGATCAAACCCTCATCCTCATGGATCCTAGTCAGGTTCTTAATCCACTGAGCCACAGCGGGAACCCCAGTTGTTTCTTTTAATATTCACTCTTGACAAAGCTGACAGTCCTGTGCCATTACTCCTGTTTTCTTTTTCTGGATCCAAGAAATCTGAAAATGTCTGACCGCTGATTTGTGGTAGAGGTGTTCCTAAAAGGATCTGAGGCAGCCGGCACATAGTAAAGTCGGGCCATTGGGCGGAAAGTCGCGAGTATGAGGCTGACATGTGTGTGTGGCTCCCCTCATGCCTCCTAGGACATAAATTTGCATTTAACCATGTTGAAGTGCATGGCTGAGTGGCACCCAGCACAACAGAGCTGCCATCACCATCATCCCCAGAACAGAACTTTCGCATCTTCCCAAACGAAGCTTTGTTCCATAAGAGACCCTGCCAGCAGCTCCCCAAAGTGTCTGCGGTCATTAGCCAATGTCCCCCGGCTGACACCAGCTGTGCCAACAGGAGCTCCTCACTTCCCAAAGACTTTGCTTCCCCGCGTGCCCACCCCTCCCCTCGCCAGGGGCTGTGTCCTGGTGGCTAAGGTGCTCAGCCTCCCTGGGCCTGTTTCATTACCTGGAGAACAGGACCCATGACAGGGACAGACTCTCCAAGGAGACCGGTGCCAAGCCGGAGGGAGGCCAGCACACTAGTCACCGTGGCTGAGGTTGAGGTTACTACTGTTGTAAGGACTCCAGCTGGTGACTTCCCCAGACGGGTGAGTCTGGTCCCAGAGGCCCCTCCACGAGTCAGCCCCTGCAGTGAAGGGTCACGACGGACACCTAGGGGCCAGACTGAACGTGGATGTGCACCGGAGGTACACGGCTGGACGAAGGCACTGGCCTCAGGCCCACAGATTCTAGAACTGCCCCCACCTCGGCGGCCTAAGGCCCTCCCAGACCTCCCTGGAGGCTACCATCTGGCTGCTGGTAGATGTCCCCTGAGTGTCCCCCCACGTGTCGCCTGGTCAGCCCTCACCCTTCTCTCCACAGGTGGTGGGCTCCCAGGCAAGGATCCTGTACTCAGACCAGAAGGGCCGTGTGGCCATTGCTGTGGCCTTCAGCCAAGCCATCGCCCATGGGAAGATCAAGGTGGCCTGTCCTGTGCTGCGGGAGGGGCTCCCCTGGGCTCCCTGCCAGCCCCAGCACCAGCACCAGCCCCCAGGGGGTTGGGTGCCTGTCCCCAAACCCAGCTTCTGATGCAGTCCCTGCTGTGTGACTTTGGGCAGTCAGGGGCCCTCTCTGAGCCTCGACTCAAAGAGGAGGCTCAGGTAACCTCAGACTGTGGGTTTGAGGCCTGCACGGGTGGCTTTCCTACCAGGGGTGTTGAAGTGTCATTTTCACACCACGAGAAACATCCCTGCTTTTCCCTGTTTTCCTGCTGGCCAGCCCCGCCCACCTTGCTCAGCCCTGCCCACCTTGCTCAGCCCCGCCCACCTTGCTCTCCTTCCTCTCCCCACCTCCCACCTCCCTTCTTCCTTCCCTCCCCTCCGTGTCCCTCCTCTGCTCCTCCCCCTTCCTTGACTCCTTTAGTGGCTCCTTTGTGCCAGACTTGTTCTGACACAGGGGTAACTGTGCAGAGGACAAGACAGACAGGGTCCCACCTCATCCAGGAAGGGGGGATGCTGTGGACGCACAGGCAGATGTATCAGTTCAGAGGATATCAGGTGGCGAGCTCTGCCAAGAGTGAGTGGGGGGACGTGGGGCAGTGGGGGTCAGGATGGGCCTTTCTGCAGAGCTGAGGTCTGAGTATCCAGAACATGCTGGAACACTGGGCAGAGGTGAAGAGGGGAGCAAAGTCGCTCTTCAGGGACAAGGCAGTCCCTAGGGGGACCCAAGACCTTTCATCCCTTGGATGAAACCCCAGCCTGTCCCCTCCGCCTTGTGATGCTGGGGAGGCCCCCTCCCCTCCCCGGGCCTCAGCTGTCCTGTGAATGGACATGATGATGGCCGGATGGGGTTGAGGGGACTCAAAGCTGGCACCTGGGGAAGCACAGCCCATAGGTGGAAATCGGAGACCCTAGTTCCAGGGGATATGAGGGGTGCCTGGCGTGGCCAGCCCCGAGTTCTGTCTGCTGGGCAGCATGGGGGACACTGTTGGGTGACCTCTTGTGTCCTTCTACCCTGCAGGCACCAGTGGTCCTGAGCCGAGACCACCATGACGTCAGCGGTACAGACAGCCCCTTTAGGGAGACCTCCAACATTCATGATGGTTCCGCCTTCTGTGCAGGTGAGGGACACAGCACCTTTGAAATGTTGATGTTAGATTTGGACTGTATTTAAAGATGGGTTGATTCATTTAATCAGTCATGATGCTGGGGCAGGGCTGGCATCTGAGAGGCGTGGCCCGGGGTGGCCCACGCAGGGCGGAACCCCACCACCACCACTGTAAACCTGGGCAGGTACTGGGTGAACCTGGCAGGTGGAGGCTGACACCTGGGCACACCTGACCCATCAGTGACGGGTGATCTTCAGAAGGTGCTCAGTGCCCCCATCTGCAAAGTGGGCACAAGAGCAGGCCCCCCTTCTAGGGCTGCTATGGAATCCAGTGTGAGTCAGTGTGCGTGTGCAACATCAGCGCCCACAGCCGGGGCTCAGGGAGGGGCTGCTGCCCCACCCACCATGGCTTCACAGTTGTCACGGCTCCTGCGTCCTGGTCCTGGGGGGCTTTCTCATCCCCAGCACCTGAGGCTCCTTCCATTATGGTCGGCTCCCAAGGGAAGGAAGTGACACTCAGGAACAGTACTTCACTTTTGGGGAGGAATGGGTCCAATTCATCTAAGTTATGGAATTTATGGATATAGGATCATATTCCTTTATTATCTTTTCAATGTCTGTGGAGTCAGTTGTGATGTCCACTCTCATTCCTGCACAATTCCTGACAAGTTGGTTGCTTGTGTCTTTCTTTCTCCTTGATCAATTTGGCTATAAGTTTATCAATTTTATTGGTCATCCAAAAGAAGAAGCTTTGGAGTTCCCTTCGTGGCTCAGTGGTTAACGAATCCGACTAAGAACCATGAGGTTGCGGGTTCAATCCCTGGCCTTGCTCAGTGGGTAAAGGATCCGGCGTTGCCGTGAGCTGTGGTGTAGGTTGCAGACGCGGCTCAGATCCCCCGTGACTGTGGCTGTGGCAAAGGGCGGCGGCTACAGCTCCTGTTAGACCCCTAGGCTGGGAACCTCCATATGTCGTGGGTGCGGCTCTACATAAAGGCAAAAAGACAAAAAAAAAAGAAGCTTTTAGTTTAATTGATTTTTTGATTACTTCTCTGCTTCCAAATTCATTGATTTTTGCTATATTCTTTAGGTATGTCCATCTTCCTATCTAATTTGGGTTTAATTGCTTCTTGTTTCCCTGGTTTTCATGAGGTGGATGCTGAGGTTACAGATTTTAAAACTTTTTTCCCTTTATTTTGTTTCTTTCTTTTTAAGGCTCAGGTGTGGCATATATTAAGTTCCCAGGCTAGTGATCAAATCAGAGCTGCAGCTGCCAGCCTACACCACAACCATGGCAATGCAGGATCCAAGCCATGCATGTGACCTATGCTGCAGCTTGCAGCAATGATGTATCTCTAACCTCTGAGCAAGGCCACATCATCACAGATTTTAGTCAGGTTCTTAACCGGCTGAGCCAAAATGGGAACTCCTTTTCTAATAAAACTATTTTAATGCTATGAATATTCCTCTAAACACTGCTTTAGCAGCATCCCACAAATTTTTACATAATATATTTTCATTTTCATTCAGTTCAAAATATTCAAAATTTTCCTTTGAGATAGCCTCTTAGATTTGTGGGTTATTTAAGATGTACTTTTTTAAATTTCCAAATTTGGGGAGATTTTAAAAAATATTTCTCTGTTACTGACTTCTGATTTAATTCCATTGTAGTCAAAGAACTTATTTTATATTCATTGTGTTCTTTTAAATTTGTTAAGGGTTGTGTTATGGCCCAGAATGTGGTCCATCTTGGTGCACTTGGGAAGGAGGTGTATTATTCCATTATGTGGGGCTTGTTCTTAAGTGTCAGTTAGAACAAGTCAGTTGGTGATGCTGTTCCTGTCGTCTAGATTCTTAATGACTTTCTGCCAACTTGCTCCAGGAATTACTGAGAGGTGGGCAATGATGTCCCAGCTCCATTTGTGGATTTTTCTGTTCTCTTTTTGGTTCCCACCCACTTTGCCACGTATGTTTTAAAACTATGTTGCTAGGTGCACCCTTGTTTAGGTTTATGGTGTCCTCTTGAAGAGATGACCACTTTTTTCTTCTTTTTTTTTTAAGGGCCATATCTGTGGCACATGGAAGTTCCCAGGCTAGGGGTCTAATTGGAGCTGCAGCTGCCAGCCTATGCCACAGCCACAGCAACATGGGATCTGATCCATATCTGTGACCTACACCACAGCTCATGGCAACGCTGGATCCTCAACCCACTGAGCAAGGCCAGGGATTGAATCCGCATCCTCATGGATACTAGTCGGGTTCATTAACCACTGAGCCACGATGGGAACTCCAAGAGTTGACCTCTTTATCAACATGTGATATTCCTCCTTATCCCTAATAATTCTGCTGGCTCTGAAATTTTCTGATATTAATGTAGTTTACAAGCATGTCCTATGGCCCCTGTAACAACTTGCAACAAACTTAGTGGCTAGAAACTGTGCAAATATGTTCCCTCATAGTTCTGAAGGCCTGAAGCCTGAACTCAGTTTCTCAGGGCTTAAGTTGAGGTATAGGCAGGGCTGCGACAAATGTCTCAGGGGAGGCTGCAGAGGAGGATCTGCTCCCTGGCCTTTTCCAGGTCCTGGAGCTGCATTTCTTGCATCTCACAGCACTGCACTGGAGGAGAGCATTCTCAAGACCCCCCCACTCCAATTTTCTCCATAGGCACCAGTGGGGGTTTGGAGGAAGAGCCCACCAGAGGGTGCTGAAGCTTTCTGTGTGTGTCCCCGGGACGTGTCTCAGGCAAGTTTGGGCTTGTCCTTCAGCAAGTCCAGAGACACGGGGAGGCTCAGGGTCCTCTTGTGCAGGCGGTGCCTCCCCGCAGAGCTTCCATTCATTAGCTACCCAGGACCTCACCCCTCTGTCGGGGCCAAGCGCAGCCAGTAATTGTCCCTCACTCTTTTGCCTATTTTAAGGGTGGGAGTGATGCTCTTTGTCATCTGAGCTAAAACTGCCACTGCCTCCCTTTGAATTCCTTTGTCCTTTGTGCTTCTGGGGCTCTGTGCCTAGCGCTCATGCTGGAAAGCAAAGGACAGTGTTACCAGGCACGAGTCCATTGCTCCTGCTTTGCTCAGCTCTGAAAACACAACCCACTGCTATTCCTAGAGTCACCCCATGTTTCCTGCCTGTTCCTGCCTGGCCTGGCCACCTTGCTCAGGTGCTGACAGGGTTCTGTCTCCGCAGATATGGCCATGCAGAACTTCATGGGAGATGCCTTTCGGGGAGCCACCTGGGTTGCTCTTCACAATGGTGGAGGTGTTGGCTGGTAAGAGGCTCGGAGAGCCAGTGGTGGGGGTGGGGGCTCCCATGAAAGTCTTGGGGTTCCTCGGGGTCCTGGGCCTGCCTCCTCAAGCTCATTTTGCTCTCTGTGTAAGCTGTAAATGGGGGCTTTGCCCAACACCCCACACTTGGGGGGGGGTCTCTCCTGTCCCATGGGACACCACGGGCTGCTGTGATGCCCATAAGATCATCCTTTCCCACTGCTTTCATGCTTCTTCCATGGATGTTCTTCCAGGAGTTCTCAGTGTTGTCCTGGCCCTGTCCCTTTATTCCATCAGGGCAGTGGCTGGGAGGTGGGACCTGGGCTCTTGGCTCCCTGGGTCCCAGCCCGCTGCCTGGCCAGGCCTGCACCATGGCCCCTCTGTGATACCCTCCAGGTGACAGTGGCAATTCCCTAAGGAAGACATCCTGACAGCTGTGCCCCCTGTTTTAGCATCTGGGGGTGGGGGCTTACAACAGCATCTGCCCAGAGATAATGTCCGATCCACAGGTTGAGGGCTCGGTCCCCAGGGCTGCCCCCCACCACAGCCCCACTTCTGATGCTAGTGGCAGGTCCCAGGTGTCACCTGTGCTTCTGACCAGCTAGCTGTAGACCTGAGGTTCCCGTGACTGGACCAGCTCACAGAACGCAGGGAGCCCATTAACTCATTAGGACACTGATTTATTACAAAGGGTATGACAGCATAGGACTCAAGAGCGAGGTGAGGAGACATATGGGGTGAGGCCCTCATGGGTTTGGGGGCATGTGGGAGCATTGTGGTCCCCCGAACCCTCGGGCTTTTCACAGAGGATTCCTTACTCAGGCCTGATCCACTGGATCACTGGCCACTGGTGACTGATTCCACCTGCACGCTTCCCCTCCCCCTCTCCCGGGTCACAGGTCAGCTTCCTCCTCCTCCTCCCCCTCCCCCGGGTCACAGGTCAGCTTCCTCTTCCTCCTCCCCCTCCCCCGGGTCACAGGTCAGCTTCCCTGGCCCCTCCCTTGGGGATTCCCCAAGTCTCCTTGTTGGCAAAACAGACACCTGATCCCTCTGGGGTCTCCAGGAAATTCCTAGGGTTTTAGGAGCTGTGCCAGGAACAGTGGACAAAGAACAAATATTCATTTCTTATTATAAGTCATGATGTCACATTCATTGCAAAAAATAATGAATGACAAACATCTATTGCAAGTGGACCACGTGGCAAGCACTTGCTCAACTCTATGAATCCACCATCCCTTAACATTGGAAAAGAAATACCCTTACAGATGAGGAAACTGAAGCAGCAGGTGGTTCTGGGTGGCACCTGCAGGGTGGCTCTGCCAGGTCACCTGAGGAGCTCCAGCCACACTGGATTCCTGGCCCCTTGGAGCAGCAGGGGCACCTTTGCTTCATGGAGCAAACTCCCCAGGCCAAGCCACCTCTGAACTGACCTCTGAGCCCGTTTGATCGGATCAAGCCTGGCATTGCCCTCCAAAGCCAGGTCCTTCAACTGCAGCCAAAGAGCATCCCATGAGCTGGCTTGGCCTTGGGCCCTTTGAGGCCAGGATTATGAGCTGCAGGCCAGTCACACAGCCCTAACTGATGGAAACTGTGACAGGAGCACATGTCCTTTCAGACACACAGGCTGGAGGAAACCAGTGGGAAAGAGCGCTTGGTTACTGGGCACCTGGCATCTCTGCACCAGATTTGCTGAGTCAGATCTGGAGCTGAGTGACTCTGAAGGATGGACCGAGCTGGCGGTGGAGCGGGATCTGGGCACAGATCTGTCGTGTCCCAGGATCTGTGACACATCTGCAGATTGGCAGAGGGCAGGATGGGGCAAAATGGACACAAGGACCTCGGGACACTGCTCACTGGTGACCCCTCCCACCAGGTTGTCCCCCAGGCTTCCACTGGGTACAGGTCAGCAAGGTGCTGGCACCAAGGCCCGTTTTTCCAGCCGCCCTTGGGGGCTCCTTTTTGAAATGTCCTCAGATGCACTTGGAATCCAGCAGACACACATGCATGACTTAATCCATCAAACACTCCTGCAGACTTTACACAGCCTGCTCTGTGCCCCTCTCCCTCACAACCGCTGCTTTGCCGTCATATTAGTCTGTGTGCGGTTTCCTACCTTTAAGGATGTTTGCCTTTACCCATGAGCTTTTCCATATCATAATTTTCTTGTTTCTAGTTGCAGCCTTTTCTTTTCTGCCCAGAGAAGTTCCTATAGTGTTTGTTGTACAGCTGGCTGGTGGTGCTGAATTCTTGTAGCTTTTCCTTGTCTGTACAGCTTTTGATTTTTTCCATCAAATCTGAGCAAGAGCCTCGCTGGGTAGAGTATTCTTGATTGGACATTTTTTTCTCTCATCGTTTTAAATATATCACGTCATTCCCTTCTGACCTGCAGAGTTTCTGCTGAAAAATCAGCTGGTAGCCTTATAGGGATTCCGCTGTATGTAATTTGTTGCTTTTCCTTCATTGCTTTTAATATTTTCTCTTTAATTTCTGTCTATTTGATTACTCTGCATCCTGCTGTTTCCTCTGTGGGTTCATCCTGCATGAGATGCTTTGTGCATGCGTCCTGGGCTTGGGTGACTCTTTCCTTTCTCAGGTTAGGGAGGTTTGCAGCTACTGTGTCTTCAGATATCTTCTCAGCCCCTTTCACTCTCTCCTCTCCTTCTGGAACTCCTGTAATGTGTAATGCTTTTGATGTTGCCCCAGAGGTCTCTTAAACGGTCCTCATTTCTTTTCCATTTGTTTTCCTTTTTCAGTTTGGTGGCGGTGATGTCCACCGTTTCCAGCTGACTGATCCATTCTTGTGCCTCATGTAGTCTACCACTGATTCCCTCTAGTGAGTTTTTTTATTTTGGTTATTGTATTCTTCCCTTCTGTCTGGTTGTTCTTTACCTCCCCTAGTTCTTGGTCAGACGCTTCTTCTAACTTCTCGTTCTGGATGTCCCTCCTCCTCCTGAGTTTGTGGACTGGCCTCTCCATCACTGCCCTGACCTCTTTCTCAGGTAGGCTGCCGGTCTTAGTTCTTCTGAACTTTTATCTTGTTCCTTCCTCTGGAGCGTATTCCTCTGCTGTCTCATGCTGTCTAAATTCCTCTTGGTAGTTTTATGTCTGTGGAAGTTTAGCTGTGTTCTCAACCTTGGAGAAGTGGCCTCTCTAGGCGATGTCCTATGTATCCCAGCAGATCTCTCACTTCTGGTCACCCAAGGGCCAGGGTCTGGCTGGTTGCAGGGTAGATTCTTGTTTGGGTTTGTCAACTTAAATCCACAGGTTGTAGGATCACGGTTTTCTTGCATCTGAAGTCTGCCCCTTGGTGGCTAAGACTGGCCTAGTGGCTTGTGCTGGCCTGTCCATGGGTGGGTGGGGCTTTGCTGGCCTGTCCACGGGTGGGTGGGGCTGGGTTCTGCCTCCTGGTGGGCGGGGCTTTGCTGGCCTGTCCACAGGTGGGCGGGGCTGGGTGCTGCCCCCTGGTGGGCGGGGTTTTGCTGGCCTGTCCACGGGTGGGCGGGTCTAGGTGCTGCCCTCTGGTGGGCGGGGCTTGGCTGGCCTGTCCACGGGTGGGCGGGGCTGGTGCTGCCCTGGTGTGCGGGGCCATGACCGGGATGATATCCAGAGGCAGGTGTTGGCTCCTCAGTCCTCAGGCTGCCCGCCTGCTGGCAATGTGGCAGTGTCCCTGGCCGGTAGTCATTGTGTTGCCTGAGGCTCCCACCACTGGTGCTTGCAGCCCATTAGGCGCTAATGAGCCAAGGTGGTGGCCCCAGCACCAGGGGCGTCCACCGGGCAGAAAAATGGCTGCTAGGTCTTTGTCCCCAAGGTGAGGCTCCCTCCCCAGGAGCCCCCATAGGACAGTAGGTCGGTCTTGCCCAGGATCCTGGGGAGTGACAGCTTCTGGACTAGGTCCTGGGCATCTAGGGCTTTGTGTGGCCTTGAGGGCAGAGTCTGTTTCCCATCCTGCCCTGCAGGGCCCCTGCAGGTGAGCCCTGCTGTCGTCAAAGCAGGTGAGCTGAGGGCTCATCTTCCCTGCAGGACCCCAGGCTGGGGGTCCAACGTGGGCCAGAGCTGTCACCCTACAGGCTGACGTTCTCTAGTGTGTGGTCACCCCTGGGGGGTTGGGGGTGGGCTTGGTGGCATGGCAAGCCCCCCCCCACCACTGTCTTGTCCTGGTGTCCTGGTTCCTTCTTTATAACTTTCATTGTAGAATGTCTTTTGTGCTAGATTCTAGTCTTTTTCATTGATGGCTGTTCAGGAGGTAGTGGTGACTTTGTTATGCTGGTGGGAGGAGGTGAGCTCAGGGTCCCTCTGCTCCAGTCTCTTGTCTCTTATGCAGATTCTCCCGCAGGCCTCCCCGTGAAAGTCAGTGGGAAACATCTGCCCCACGCCCCGGTCTCCCTTCTGGCTCCAGCTCTATCTTCAGTGTTTTGTGCGGAAAGGCATGTTTCTAAGCCATAAGCTACCTTGATATTTCTTGGTTGGCTTTCAGCGTTTACACTGAGGGTCGGCTCCCAGTGTGAGTGCTCGTGGTGGGTCCCTCTCCGTCCCCTGCACTGCCTGTCTCCTCAAAGCCCCTTTCTGTCTTTTAGTCTTTTTGCCTTATCTAGGGCTGCACCCACGGCATATGGAGGTTCCCAGGTTAGGGGTCTAACAGGAGCTGCAGCTGCCAACCTTCACCACAGCCACAGCAACATGGGATCTGAGCCGCACCTGCAACTTACACCACAGCTCATGGCAACACCGGATCCTTAACCTACTGAGCGAGGCCAGGGATCGAACTCACAACCTTGTGGTTCCTAGTTGGGTTTGTTTCCACTGCACCACAACGGGAACTCTGACCCTCACCTGTTAAAAACATCCTGGCAGGGCTTATGTTCCATGCAGCAAGAAGAGGGGCTGGATTACTGGATCGCTGTGAACGAGTCTCTATGTAAGGCTCCCTGCCGTGTAGACATGCATGAACACTCCCTGTTCCTGGGCAGAATCAAAGACGCACCTTCAGTGTGAAGACCAGGCCCTCCCCAAAACTTTCCCATCCAGCACCTTCCTTATTAAGGGCAGCTGGGCTCACTGGCCAGTCTCAGGTCAGGGTCTCGGGGCTTCACACCCTCTCAGGGATCCCTATTCAGCCTGCCAGTGAGTAGGCTCCCTCCCTGCCTCCGCTGCCAGCAGGGAGTAGGGTGGCTGACCACAGCCTCGGCAGTGTGGGGATGCCAGCTCCAGAATATTCCTCACCACCTGTCTCTACAAGGTTCAAGTCACTCGCCACTGCAGCCACTGACTTTCAACACCCCCTGAATGTTCAGGGCGAAGATGAGGATGAGGCTGTCTGTGGACTGGGGACCTGGCATCAGGCCCTCGGGTGGTTGGATATTTTCTGAAAAAGTTGTCTGTGAACCTGGATTCTTGCCATTTCCCACACATAGCAAAGCATTAAAACATCAACTTGGGTATCCACGCCTCATGACCTGCAGCCACCTTCTGCCACCCTTCCTTGGGAAAGCAGAGGTGTGTGGTCCACGCAGAGATGTTTTCAGCAAAATGATTAAGATAGCAACCAACTAGGAGTTCCCATCGTGGCTCAGTGGCTAACGAATCCGACTAGAAACCATGAGGTTGTGGATTCGATCCCTGGCCTTGCTCAGTGGGTTAAGGATCCGGCGTTGCTGTGAGCTGTGGTGTAGGTTGCAGACGCAGCTCGGATCCCGCATTGCTGTGGCTGTGGTGTAGGCCGGCAGCTACAGCTCCTGTTAGACCCCTAGCCCGGGAACCTCCATATGCCATGGGTGCGGCCCTAGATAAGGCAAAAAGACAAAAAAAAAAAAAAAAGATAGCAACCAACTGGCCTTGATGGGCGTGGGCTCGGCTGCCCTGCAAATGAGCTTGTGAAAGCCTCAGGTGCTGACTGGACCCACCAGGAACCAGCAGCTTTCCCTGCTGGCCCCCAGGCCAGTGCGGGAGGCCTCAGTAACCTTGCCCTGGGCCTTCCAGGGCAGGCTCCGACCCTAGGGGCTGGGCCCAGACTTGACCTGCAATTGTGTTTTGTTTGGCTGGCCCTCTTTAAAACTTTTTGACTCAGTCACCAGTTTTTAAAAATTGAGAGATTTTTCACTTAAAAAAAGTCTAGATTTTTGAGTTACTGAAAGAAATCAAGAGATTAGGCGACAGACACCACACACTCACCAGCCCCATGGTGGCAACCAGTGGGAGGCCTCTTGGGCCTCGGGCTTGTTTTTTTTCAATTTGGCATGGTCCACACCAATCTCTGTTGTCCTCCAGTGGCATGGCCAAGTGTGTTGGCTGTTTATTCTTGGACACGAGCTGTTGACTGCTTCCCACATTGCGTCCCCTGCATGGCCTCCATTGGGATTTGAATCTGTGTCTCCAGTGGGGTTCTAGAGCCCACAGGAGGTGTACCCATACAAAGATGACATATTGCACCGATAGGTGTCCATGTATAGACAGAGGCAGATGCAGTGCATACCACACAGGCTGCAGAGCTGGCAAAGCTGGAGGCATGGTTCAGTCTGTGGACTGGGGCACCTGGGGGTGTCTAGTCCATTGCAGGTACAGGAGATGAGGTGGGCTGTCCCAGTTCACCGAATGAGGCAGGAAGAGGCCAGCTCCTCCTCCCTCCACCCCCGACTGCTTGCTCCAGGCCTCTGTCTCCTTTGGGGAGGGTCTCTTCTCTCCGGAGCCCACCTGCTCACATTCTAATCTCATCTGGAAGTGCTTTAATGTAATGATACACCCAGCAGTGGTGGTTAAAAGGGTTCCAGTCCACGTGACAAGTAGAATTCGCCATCGCATGAGTCCTCAACAGAGATGTCTCTGTGAATTCTGTGGTGTCACGGTTCACCATAAGAAATGCATATTTGGCGTTCCCTTCATGGCCCAGTGGTTAATGAATCCGACTAGGAACCATGAGGTTGTGGGTTCGATCCCTGGCCTTGCTCAGTGGGTTAAGGATCCAGTGTTGCCATGACCTGTGGTGTAGGTCACAGACACGGTTCAGATCCCTCATTGCTGTTGCTGTGGCAAAGGCCGGCAGCTACAGCTCCTATTAGACCCATAGCCTGGGAACCTCCAAATGCCGTGGGTGTGGTCCTAGTTATAAGGCAAAAAGACAAAAAAATAAAATAGGAACCAAGAAATGCATATTTCTGGGGGAGCTCAGGAGACTCAATATTCATGAGTCCTCAGGCACGACAGATATACCTTAAAAACAGTGATTTTACATGGGTGTGCAAGGACTTCCAATAGCCATTTCTCCTAGCTCAGCACTGAGCAAACAGACAAAACCCCCAGGTCCCAGTTTCTCCCTGGCAAGTTGTGTAAACTGCACATCTGAAAGTGGTGACTATTTGTTTGATCAGATCTACTTACAGACATATCGTTGCTGCTGCCATTCCCAGGCTTAGCACCTGGAATTTATATATTATTTACACATCACAATCAAAACAATACTTTAATCCATAGAAGAGTAAATTTTATATCAACACTTATTCTGATTCATTGGTCATCCTGAAGTTAATACTCTTTTTTTTTTTTTTTAAGGGCCACAACCATGGCATATGGAAGTTCCCAGGGTAAGGGTCTAATTGGAGCTACACCTGCAAGTTTATGCCACAGTTATAGCAACACTGGATTCCAGCCGTGTGTGAGACCTATATACAACAGCTCCAGGCACTGCTGGATCCCTGACCCAGTGAGCAAGTCCAGGGATCGAACCCACATCCTCATGGATACTGATCAAATTTGTCTCCACTGCTCCACAATGGGAACACCGAAGTTTATTTTCTTATTTCTCCATGTTCAGAATAGTTTCACTTATAGTTACATATTACTCAGGGAAAAAGTATTATTTTGGATATACAGAAATATTTTGAGCTATAATAAGCCCCTGTTTTTAGGATTTAATGTAAGAGTACCTCATATATTCACAGTAGGTATAGATGTTAAAACAAGGTGCATTGTTAATATCAGCTACCATAATTATTTCCACTTCCTCAGCAGTAAATGTATTTTGTTGTCTTGCAACCCTCCATCGAGGTGATAATAAGAGGTCACCAGCCATATAATGAGACAGGTTTCCTTTTCTTCTTCCTTCCTTCCTTCCTTCCTTCCTTCCTTCCTTCCTTCCTTCCTTCCTTCCTTTCTTTCTTTCTTCCTTTCATTTTTTGGGCCATACCCATGCATATGGAAGTTCCCAGGCTAGGAGGTGATTCAGGGTACAGCTGCCAGCCACAGCCACAGCAATCCAAGCCGTGTCTGCAACCCGCAACACAACTCATGGCAATGCCAGATCCCCAACCCAATGAGTCAGGTAAGGGATTGAAGCCCCGTCCTCATGGATGCTAGTCAGATTCATTTCTGCAGAACCACAAGAGGAATTCCTACTTTCTTATTTAGAGTAGGATATCTGACAAGAATCATCCTAGCTAATTAAACCACAGATATTGTTCTTCACAATACATATTATGTCAAACCATAGTTTTTATAGTATGAATCTTGAATTGGCCCCACTAAAATATTTTGAAAAATCTATCCTGTATCTCTTATGTTATTAAGAGATAAACAACAGAAGCTATTAAGTTAAAGACTGAAAGTTTACACCTCTCCTTAATGATATACCCAAACTAAATTCATTAATATTCTTAATTAGGGATCAGTAATTATGATATTATTTATTGCAATCAGACATTTTGAAATAATGCTGCCATGAAAATAAAGAATTATAAATAATTAAAATATCACAATATTTCACCCCTTGAGGAAAAAAGTGAACAAAAATGTATTTGCCTCTTTCACTATAGCAACAATAATAGGACCACTTGCTGTTATTATAACTGTTATATTCCCAGGAATTCCTGTTCCCACACTTGACTCATTAATAATTGTCTAGGTGCTATTTAGCAGTGACTAAGTCAACAAATGAGTAAAAGCTATTTGTAATTATAATGGAAAAACTTGACCCCTGACACTTACAGCACTTATTGTATTTACTGGCTCCACAGACTTTTTTTCTCTCCTTCTTTTTATGGATGCACCTGTGGCATATGCTAGTTCCTTGGCTGGGGTTCAAATTGGAGCTGCAGTTGCAGTCTCTTCTATGGCCACAATGGCAGGGATCTGAGCCACATCTGTGACCTACCCGTGACAATGCCAGATCCTTAGCCCAGTGTGAGGCCAAGAATCCAACCCACGTCCTCACAGAAACACTGTCAGATTCTTAACCCTCTGAACCACAGTGGGAGCTCCTTTTATCACGCTCATTTGGACCCCCACAGAACTCTAAATAAACCCAGAAATGTCTATACACATATGAACAGGTAACTGTCATAAAACAAAAGCATACTTGGCCAATTTCCTGCTCCAAGGAACAACTATACCACTCATTCCTATACTAGTAACTGTCAAAGCATCAGTCTCTATTCAGCTGATAACCAAAGACTTATGACTAACACCTAATATCATTGACAGCCATGTACTAATTCCTCTAATTGGAGAAGAAACCCTAGCCTTAATAAGCATTAGTCCTACCACAGCTTTTTATTACCCTTATTATTCATACTCTACTTGCTATTCTTGAATTCACAGCACTTTTTTTTGTCTTTTTGCCTTATCTAGGGCCGCGCCCGTGGCATATGGAGGTTCCCAGGCTAGGGGTCTAACAGGAGCTGTAGCTGCCGGCCTTCTCCACAACCACAGCAACGCGGGATCCAAGCCGCGTCTGCAACCTACACCACAGCTCATGGCAACGCCGGATCCTTAACACACTGAGCAAGGCCAGGGACTGAACCTGCAACCTCATGGTTCTTAGTCAGATTCGTTAACCACTGCACCATGACGGGAATTCACAGCACTTTTAATTCAAGCTCACACGCTCACACTACCAGTCAGTCTTTACTTCCAGGCTAATATGTAATGACCCAACAAACCCATGTATACCATATGCTAAACTCTGGTCCCTGACCACTTACAGGAGGCCTAACAGCCCAATTTATAACATCTCATCTGGTAAAATGATGTCATTTTAGCTCCACTCTTCTGTTATCCTCAAGCTTTTTTTTGGTTGCCCCATGGCATATAGAGTTCCAGGGCCAGGGATCAGATCAGAGCCACAATTGCAACCTACCTGAACCCACAATTGCAACCTACCTGCAGCAACCCACCTGCACTGGGATCCTTTAACCCACTGGGCCAGGCCTGGGATTGAACATGCATCCTGGTGTGCACTGATCCTGTTGTGCCACAGTGGGAACTCCATTCTCAGGCTTATTAACCAATATATGAATCATATACCAATGAAGTGGGACCTCACATATTTGAGAAGGTACATTCAAAGCCACCATACACCAGTTGTCCCAAAAGGACTGGGATATGGAATAGTCCTATCTACCATATCAGAACATATATTTTCCCCCAGTTTCTTCTGAGCCTTTTACCTTTCAAGCCTAGTTCCAACACCTGATTCAGGTGGCTGCTGACCACCTGGAGACATTCACCCTCTCAACCCTAAACTATAAACCCCTTTTTTTTTCTTTTTTAGGCCACACCTGCAGCTTAAGGAAGTTCCCAGGCCAAGGACTGAATCAGAGCTGCAGGTGCTGGCATACACTGCAGCCACAGCAATGCCAGATTTAAGCCACATCTGTGACCTACGCCACAGCTTGTTGCTAGGCTGGATTTTTACCCCACTGAGCAAGGCCAGGGATGGAACATGCATCCTCATGGACACTATGTTGGGTTCTTAACTGCTGAGCCACAATGGGAAGTGTGGAATACCTCTTCTTAACTCTCCAGTTCTATGACCTTCTGAAGTTTCCATCACTTGAACTCACTATCATTTAATAGAAGGAAATCATAAATAATGTCACAAGCTTTATTAAGCACAGATTTTACAGGAATGTAGTTTTGGGTTATTGAAGGCTTCAGTAAATATCAAATGCTCAAGAGGATGTTGAGAAAAGGGAACCCTCCTACACTGTTTGTGGTAAGGTAAACTGCTACAACCACTGTGGAAAACAGCATAGAGGTACCTCAAAGAAACTAAATATAGAACTACCATATGACCCAGCAATCCCACTCTTGGGCATATATTGGGACAAAACTTTCATTGAAATATATACACGCACCTGTATGCTCATGGCACCACTATTCACAGTAGCCAAGACATGGAAACAACTTAAATGTCCATCAACAGATGAATGGATTAAGAAGATGTGGTATATATACACAATGGAACACTCCTCAGCCATAAAAAAGAACAAATTAATGCCATTTGCAGCAACATGGATAGAACTAGAGACTCTCAGACTAAGTGAAGTAAGTCAGAGAGAGAAAGAGAAATATGATATCAATTACATATGGAATCTAATCTATGTCATAAAGAAACCTTTCCACAGAAAAAAGAAACACACAGACTTGGAGAACAGACTTGGGGTTGCCAAGGGGCAGGGGGAGGACGTGGGATGGACTGGTAGTTTGGGGCTAATAGATACATTAATTATTGCCTTTGCACTGGATAAGCAATGAGATCCTGCTGAATGGAACAGGGAACTACATCTAGTCACTTGTGATGGAAAATGATGGAGGATAATATGTATGACTGGGTCACTTTGCTGTTCACTAGAAATTGACAGACCACAGTAAATCAACTATAATGGAAAAATTAAAATAATTTAAAAAAGAAAGCTTCATATTATAAAAAATACTATTTCATATGGAGTTTATGGCTTAATACTTTTCACAGATAAAAGCTTCTACCAACTACACAAATTGCTATACTTTCTCATTGTGTACTTTCTATGCCAACTCAAATTTCATTAGATGTCTAATCACTTTGGATTTGAATCATCTGCCTGATTCTGATATTTTATAGATAAAATTTGACTATTCCTAAATGACTCTATCTACTACTGAGGAGGGTCATATTCTTATACTATTAAATAGCACAACTGACCTCTAATGTATTACTATTGCTTTACCTGGAGAAACAGTCATAAACCTCATACTGACGTTATTTACCAATACAATCCTAGGGTCATGACTTGTGCTTATCACATTTTGACTTCCCCCATTAAATGTGTATACAGAAAACTTAAGCCTATACAAATGAGGATTTGATTCTATAGAGTCAGTACACCTATCTTTCTCCATTTATTTATTCTTAAGTCATTACTTTTCCATTGTGTGACCCAGAAATTGCCCTCCTCAAAACCCTACCAGAGACATCTCAAACAACCTAAACACTAACTTTTTTTGGCAGACACCCCCATCGCATTACTAGTAAGTTTATCCTAGGAATGAATTTAAAAGGATTAGAATGAATGTATAACATAGTTTCTTTAAAATAAAAAAATTATTTTGACTCATAGAATTACGATTAAGTTTGTAATTATCAAATGTACTCGGTCTATATTAATATCCTTTTTAGCCCTTTCAGTACCCTTTCTGAGACTACTAGTACATAAATCCCACTTAAATCCTCTTTACTATGCTTAGAGGACATAATATCATCACTATTGCTGTTCCCGTCATCGCGCAGTGGAAACGATTCTGACTAGGAACCATGAGGTTGTGGGTTGGATCCCTGGCCTCACTCAGTGGGTTAAGGATCTGGTATTGCTGTGAGCTGTGGTGTAGGTCACAGATGCAGCTCAGATATGGTGTTGCTGTTGCTGTAGCTCTGATTTGACGGAATAGTCTTTGAAGATCAGAAGCAAGTGGCATGATATATTTAAAGTGCTGAATGGAAAAAAACTCAAAACCTAGAATACTCTACCCAAAAAGGCTGTCATTCAGAACTGAAGAAGAGAACATTTCTCAGAGGAGCAAAAACTCAGAGCTCATCAATCCTAAATTGAACTTACATGAAATATTCAAAGGTCTTCTTGAAGTGAAAAAGAAAAGCCTACAAGAAACAGTGCGAGTTCCCAATTTGGCTCAGTATCCATGAAGATGCAGGTTTGATTCCTGGTCATACTCAGTGCATTAAGGATCCAACATTGTCATGAGCCATGGTGTAGGCTGGCACCTACTGCTCACATTTGACCCTAGCCTGGGAATTGCCATGGGCCACAGGTGTGGCCCTAAAACAGACAAACTGAAAAAGAAATAAAAACTTCTAGGAAGGGGACAAATTCCACTTCTGCTATCAAATCTTCCATTAAAGTTATATTGCCTCCTGAAATAAAAAAGGCAAAAAATGGAAGTTCCCACTGTGGCTTAACAAGTTAAGAACCTGACTAGTGTCATGAGGATGTGGGTTCGACCCCTGTCCTCATTGGGTTAAGGATCTTGCATTCTGAAAATCTGCAGCTCAGGCCATTGATATTACTCAAGTCTGACATTACTGTGCCTATAACATAGGCCAGCATGCACAGTTGTGATTCGACACCCAGCTCTGGCATCAAATCATATGCTGCACATGCTGCTAAAAAGAAAAATAGAGCAATCATACTAAATGCTGTGAATCAAACCACTTAAATAAGCTACTATGAATGAAAACAAAAATTATAAAATCAACTCTAATTATGATAAATAGTTAGGGGACAGATATGAAGATGGAAAACAGGACATCAAAAACAAAAACCATGGTCGAGGGAGTAAAAAAGTAGATCTTTTACAACTTCTTTGAACTTAAATGACTACCAGTTTAAAACAACTAGACATCATTATAGAACAACATATGTAAAGCCCATGGTAGCCATAAATCAAAACTGTATAATAGATATGTAAAAACAAGAGAAAGGAACATAAACATAACAGTAAAAAAATAATGCCTGTAACCATAATGGAAGAAACTGACAGCAGAAGAAAACAATACAACAGAGAACTACAAAAACAACTGTCAAATAAATAACAAAAATAAGTACATACCCATCAATAATCACTTTAAATGTCAATGAATAAATGCCCCAATCAAAAGCCACTGGGTCACCAGCAATCCCTTTCCTGAGCATCTATCCAGAGGAATCCATGACTCCAAAAGACACATGTACTCCAGTGTTCATTGCAGCACTCTATGCAATAGCCAGGTCATGGAAACAACCTAAATGCCCATCAACAAAGGAGTGGGTAGAGAAGATATGGTACATACACACAAATGGAATATTACTCAGCCATTAAAAGGAACGAATTACCAACATTTATAGCAACATGGATGGACCTAGGAATTATCATGCGAAGTGAAACCAGTCAGACAATTAGCCAGCAACACCCAATGCTACCGCTTACATGTGGAAACTAAAAAGAATGAATTTCTTTGCAGAACAAAGAATGACTCACAGACTTTGGAAAACCTTGGTTTTTCAAGTAAGACCATCTGGGGGGTGGGGGGATGCATTGTGGGTTTGGGACACAAAATCTATCACATCGACTTGTGATGATCTTTTGTGCATGTATAATTGAAATAAAATTCATTAAGGTAAAAAAAAAGGTATTGGCTATAAGGAGATGTTACGTTGGTTCAGGAAAGAAATCCTGGGAGAGTAAATTAGGAAGTCGACTGGTTGTAGCTGCAGACTGTTTGAAGGTATCCAGGCAAAACATGAAGAAAAAACATTGAGATTCATATGTGGGAAGAAAACAAAGGAAGACACATTGATCTAACTTCAAACTGTCCTAGAAAAAAAGTTATCTACATTGATCTAAAAAGAAAGGTCTTTGTGAAGATCTGGACAACAGAAAGAGAGGCAAGGTTGAGACTGCAAATTCCTGCCTTTCTGTTTACTTTGTGTTCCTCCTTTTGTGGGCTCTCAGTAAGTGTTAAATAGTAGTAAAGATCCTTGGGGTAAACCATTTCAAACAGACTAGGTGGCATGGAAATTCAAGGACTGCCAAACCATAGCATTTGAAGCCTCTTACTGAAGTTCTTCCTTTTAATAACTGACTGCTCTTGAAGAGAGTTTAATTCAGAACATGGTTTTGAAAATGGGAGCTGAGCAAAATGTATCGATGTAAAATTCAACTCTCTTGACCGATTCTGTTTTACATCCCACACATTAAAAATGTTTGGATGTGGTGGGCATTTGCAGGCAATTGTGCATTTTGTAAATGATTCCTGTGGTCAGTCTTGCAAGTTAAGGAGTTCCCTTGGTGGCTCGGCAGGTTAAGAACCTGGTGTTGTCACTACTGTGGCTCAGGTTGCAGCCGTGGTGTGGGTTTGATCCCTGCTTTCAAGTGGGCTTGGCCAAAAAAATTCCTGCAAGTCGAATATTTTTCTGCGAGTCTATTTCCATTATGTCTTTTATTTTTAACTTAGTGTTGCACCTGCAGCATAAGGAAGTTCCCAGGCAAGGGGTCAAATTGGAGCTGCAGCTGCTGGCCTACACCACGGCCACAGCCACGCCAAATCTGAGGTGTGTCTTTGACCTATAGTACGGCTTACAGCAACACTGGATCCTTAACCCCCTGAGCAAGGCAAGGGATTGAACCTGCATCCTCATGGATACTGGTCGGGTGTATAACCCTCTGGGCTACAACAGGAACTCCCTCCTGTTTTAACACAAAGGGAGGAGGGGTAGCATGTTAAACCCAGCAATCAATTCTGAACGTCACACATGAAGCATGAAGTACTTGCTTTAATATAAACTACTGAAGTGAGCGAGGGAAGTACATTTTGGTTTTTTCTCGAAAATCCTGAACCCGAAGTTGCAGGACAGGAAATTCTGCAGTCTATCTGTATACAGCATCCTGCATAGGGAGGATAAAGGTCTATCAAAGTTTTACTGTAATATGTATTGTTCATTTACTGTGAAACCTCAAAGTATATTTATATTTCATGTATTTAAGTGAAAAGATTGCACTTCCATGACTTATGTCTTTTTAATATGAATAGTTGATTTGTTTAAATAAAATGAAAAGTCATGATTTTTCCTTAAGTTTATAAATTTTGTTTTGCTTTATATAATAGAAAGCCAATATATTTCTAAAAACCAAGAAAAAAGAACAGGAAAAAATAAAAAAGTCACTGGGTCACCAACTAGATAATGTGGGGCCTCAGACATGCTCATTAGGCTTAGGGCTAGAGAGGGGAAATAAAATAAGAACTACAAGAGGAAAAGTTAGAAGTGTTATCACAGAGATATAAACAACTGTAGGTGAAAGTTATGAACAGCTACATGCCAATAAATTGGACAAACAAGAAGAAACGAATACATTCCTAGAAACATACAATTTTTCAAGAATGAATCAGGAAAAATTGATAATCTGAAGAGACGGTATTGAAACTCAATCAGTAATCAAAACAATCCCCAAAAACAAAAGTTGAGGAACACATAGCTTCCATGGGGAATTCTACCAAACATACACAGAGGAATGAATACCTCTCACTCCCAAACGATTCCAAAGAAATTAAGACAGGGGAACACCCTTGAATTGATTCCCCAAGGCCCCCATTACTCTGACACAAAAAACAAACATCACAAAAAACAGGAAGTCATAGCTCAATATCCTGAATCAATATACACACAGAAATCCTCAAGAAAATATTAGCAAACCAAACTCAATAATTTATACAAAGGATCTTACACCATGATGAAGTGTGATTTATTCCAAGGATTCAAGAAGGTTTTCATAGTCACCATACAATCAATGTGACATATGACATTTCATGAGTGTCTCAACAGTCACCAAAAGCCTTTGACAAATTTCCCCACACATTCACAATAAAAACTCTCAAAAAAGTTGTCATAGAGGGGACATGAGGTATGAGGTAGATGGGCCCCTGGACTGAGAAGAGCTGGGACTTATTAGGCTGAGTAAATTCAGCCTGGCTTCTCTTGACAACCTCAAGGAGTAAGGTAACAGCAGGAGCTGAGCTCTGCTGGACTAGAAAGATAAGAGCACCACTTCCATGACTCCTGGGGAAAGAGACCTCCCTAATTACAAATGCACAGGAGGACTCCTCGGGGTAAAAATGGGAGGGAGTGCCAGGCCATAACAAGTCCCAGTACTGGCTGACATCTTTGCTTTGGAATCCACCTTTGCCAAAACATGTGAAGACATAGTGAGGAGGGGCCTGTGTCCAGTCAGGTGTAAGAAATAAAATAACTGTCTAAAGGTAAGCAGAGACCTGGAAGACCTGCCCTTTATAAGTGAGTCACAGCACTTTTCAGGTGTACTCCTCTCTCAGGGGGTCGCTGCAACCCACTCCTCTTTAGGCTGCATATTCTGTCCTTGCTTCTGACTTAAATAAACTCCTTCTCTGTGCACTCTCCCACATGCTGTACTGGGACTCTAACAATAAATGTTAGACCTGTTTCCACACTTTTTGCCCCCTTGAAACATTCGTGCTTTCAACAAGGGGCAAGTACCAGGGCAATTTGACTTCTAGCCTCTATTTGTCTAGAGGCCAGGATCCAGGTTTTCACTCAGCCTGCCCAGGTTCAATCCCTCAGCAGAGAATTAAGATCTCTCTTCAAGCCATCACTCACTACTGTCTCTCTGAGATCTCAAATATCTCAACATGATAAACACCACTTATGACAACCCCAAATAATCCAATTTTCAAGAGCAAAAGGCCTGATACATATCATCCCAAAACCATATTCAATGGCCAAAATATATGAAAAGATGCTAACATCACTCATATCATTAGGGAAATGCACATCAAAAATTCACTGAAATATTTACCTCAGAAAGAGGAAGGTAAGTGCTTGTGCAGCAGGGAGACAGACTACAATCAAAACCCACCCAACCATCCCGAAAAAGGCAGTCCTAGTAAAGATGCAGAATACAAGAAAATCTCATTCATAACTCAGAGGTGCAGCACTTGGCATCTCGTGCCGGTCCCTACTAAGCCGAGTAGATTAACACAAGATGCAGCAAACATGCCCCTATACATTAATAAAGAAACAGTGGGAAAATGTAGGTCAACACACACACACACACACACACACACACACACACACACACACACTCACAGAGCAAGAAAATGTATATCTCTGCTTTATTAATCCTACACCTGGAAGAAATCAAGGTGCCATTTAAAAGGTGAAGAGAACAAAAGTGTGACACAGTAGCTGGGGTCTCCTGAGGCACACATGGGCTGCAGGCACAGGGGAAAGAGGTAAATCACATGCTAGTGGAATAGGAGGTGAAAAACCTGGATGCAGACAGGTGCTAAAGCACAGGCATGTAGACAGACATTAGCTCCCATGAGCAGAAGAACAGGGGATAGACAGACACACGGATGGAGTGGGATACAGACATGTGGGGTGAGACACTCTAATGGTCCCATCAGATGCAGGAGCAGGAAATGGAAACACTCAAGGCAAGACAGCACTGGGGAGGGAGACTCTCACATGTATCCTGGGCTGAGGCTCAGCAATGGAAACTGCAAGCTGCGGTAGCTGCAGAATGAGGGAAAAGAAAATACTGACAACAGGAGGACATACATAGTAGTTGCATGAGTTGGAGATACTACAGAGAAGCCATGTGTGGCTGTAGAGAGGCAGGGTGGAAGCACTGAAGTCGGACAGGATCTGCAGACATACAGTTTGAAAACAAAAGAGAAAAGACGTAGAATGTCAGGTTCATCAGTGCTTCAAGGACATCTACCCTACATGAATTTGTCAGAATGGAGGAGTCGACGTCAGTGATCTCACTTTCCTTCTCAAAAATTAAAAAGAAAAACCAAACTGGAACATACAGAATGCACACAATAACGAGGATAAGAGCATACATAAGTGAAATGTGAGAATAAACCAGGAAGTAATTTGGAAGTGTTAAATATTTTTAAATGAACCACTAGTAAACTGATAAATAAAATCAGAGTATACACACAGAATCAATATCAGGAATCACACAGTGTCATCATCTATAGAGACTTCAGACCTCAACCAGATATTAAGAGGATTTTATGAAATATTTGGTACTAAATATATATCACAGCCTAGATCAAAATGAACCACTTTTTTCTTTCTCTATTTTTTATTTACTTATTATTTTTGCATTATAGCTGGTTTACAGATTTCTGCCAAATTTTCCAACTGCCACCACGTTGCGACCCAGTTACATGTACATATATGGATTTAAAAACTTAGGGAAGCTAACACAAATAATAACAAAAATATAAGAAAACCCCTTATTTAATAAAAATTTAATGGGATCAATTATTAAAAATATCAACAATGATCCAAAATAAACTTTCCACAAGGTACAGTCTAGGCACATACTTATTAAATGCTCAAACGTTCAAACACTTAGCAAACAAAGAAACCAGACACCTAAGTTTTCCAGACTTTGCCAAATTGGAGGAAACACAGGGAATGTTTTTCAAATACTTTTGGGAAGCCAGCAAAACACTGAAAATTCAGTCTGACCAGGATATCAGATAATAAGAGAAGTGGAGACCATCTATTTCATTCACAGTTACGGAGATAGTCCAGCAGTATATTAACTGACAAACTTGAGACCAGGACACAAGGATCTACAATAAAGGACTTCCTCATGAAACATTGGAAAACAATTCTTCGTGCTGTAGTGGGGCCCAGCCTACCCATCCCGCAGGTAGCTCTGGGAACCCAGGGAAACTTATGGGCACTGCTGTGGAGCTCTGTGCTACTCTGTGGGACCTCCTGCAAAGCAGGGAATGACTTGACCAGGTAAACAGCTGTCCAGATCTGTTGAGCCTATGGACTCTGGGTAACCAAAACATTAAAAACAAATCTTCCAATCAGTCCAAGAACAGCCCAGACACCAGAGCAAAGGGAGCAAAAAGGTGAGGCAAAACAAAGGCCAGGACGCTGAGTGAGGCAAGGTGAGAGGATCCCAGTGGGACCCCTGAGGACAAGATGCCAAAAGGCAGGCCCACCAGAGAGGTGACATCACCACCAGTTGTGTCAGGTGAGGAGGAATCATGAGAAGAAAGAAGTACTAACTGAAATTATAGATGATATTCCTTTAGTAGTTCATGCTGAGATCTCAGGGTTCTTCCCAGGTTTCAGATCTTTCCTTCATAATCAACATCCAAGGGTGTGTTTCCTTCCCAAGCAGCATGGATGTGTCATGCCACTAACACCTTCTCTTGTCCTGGTTAGTTAGCACTTACTCACCTAGGCTCCATCTTCTCTTCTCATCCCTCACAACCATCCCGGGTTCTCTCCCTTGCTCTAGCAGAGCAATGACATCTGGGTTGCAAATAGAACATCCTCCTTGAGGAAACATAATGGAACATAATAATGAAGGGATATACTTGGCCAAGCCTTCAGAACAAAGTAGCATGACGGAACTGGAAAACATTCATTTTAGAATTACTTCAGGATCACAAGGAATCACAAGAAGAGAGGTGTAGGAATATTGCCTTATATATTTATTGTTTTCCTTTTGTGGCCACACCTTGCAACATGTGGAAATTGCCAGGCCAGGGATTGAACCCGAGCTGGAGCTGTGATCTATGCCCCAGCTGCAGCAAACACCAGATACTTAACTCACTACATCAGGTGGGGGATCAAACAAGCACCTCACAGAGACAAGCCAGATCACTGACCCACTACGCCATTGCAGGAACTCCAACATGAGTTTATTCTAACTGCCAACTCATACAGGCTCTATCCCTTGAGGAAGTAATAATTGAGACCACTCATTTCAAATTATGCCTCTGTCTCCTGAGTCACTGCAGTCTCAGTTTTCTCAGCCGAAAGAGTAATATATACCCATAGGTACATAGTAATATGCATAACTTATAAATAAAATACTAAGAAATACTCATAGAATTGTTGTGAGGTTTCACTTAAAATACTTGGATGAACAGATTGTATATAGTCAGTACCATACATGTTTATGAGGTATTATTTTTGCTTTCAAAAATATTTTACTAAGAGAAAAGTATTTAGTTTTTGCCATTATATTCATCGAGGGTTAGAAGCAACGCTCACATAGTTTAAGCTTTTAATCATAAGTTAAAAGATAATACATTTATCATAGTAAACAGTTTAACAAATTGTTGATTTCACCCAACTTCATAAGCTACTGTACAGGCTTTTTCAATAGGGATGTGGAGACAGATACCTCTGTCTTCCTACTCACAGTTCAGGTTAAGTTGATGGATAACAGACCATCTACAACAGTATGAAAACTGCTGTTTTGAAAATGGTTTTGATGGCAGTTCTCTGATGTCCTAGCGAGTTGAGGCTCCTGTGTTCTCACCACTGTGGCTCTGGTTGCTTCCCTGTGGCATAGGTTAGATCCCTGACCCAGGAACTTCCACATATTGCCTGGTTGGCAAAAATGGAAAGAACCAGAAATAAACACTGCAACTCTCATTTTTAAAAATGTAAAAATAAAATGGTTTGTTCTCAGGGTCTAAAAATTTATATCCAACTATCATTAAAGAGAAGCAATTGCAGAAAAGGCAAAGGGAAATGTAAAGGTCACTGAATTACAGGGGAAGCTAAAGGTGCTATTTAATAGTTTAACAGCTGGTGGTGCCTGTTCTCAAACTACAGAGCAGATATTCAGCTAGTTTTTAGAAAGATAGCCCTGAAATTCAGTCATGTGTGTTTCTAAATGATTTGACACACAGAAACTTACCAACAGTGACAGAAAGTTGCTACAGTTCCCTCATATCGCATCTTTGTACAGATTCCTCTGATTTGAGTTCAGGCATTCCCACTCTTCCTGAGAAAAGTCTACAGTCACATCTCTGAACATCACCAAATCCTGCAATGCCAAATCCATGTATCATTGGTCAAATTATTTATTTCTGTAAAGGGCCACGTGCCACATATTGTCTCTACTTGCATATCCTTCCTGTTTTCTGATAAACAATTCTTTCAAAAAATAAATAACTCATAGGCTTCATGAAAACAGACCATGGGTTGAATTTGGTTCACAAGCTATTATTTTCTTATCACTGCTATGCACAAAACTTCCTATACCCTATGGGATACTTAATTTTATACATTTCCAGATATGGTCCAGTAATTATTTAAGAGTTCCATTAAACTGTAGCAATCTTTTCTTAGATCAGTTTCTGAAGGCAAAATAAAAGTGAATAAATGGGACCAGAGTTCCCGCTGTAGCACAAGAGGATCAGCGCTATCTCTGGATGGCTGGGAGCAGGTTTGATCCCTGGAGTGGCACAGTGGGTTAAGGATCTGGTGGTGTTGTAGTTTCAGCATAGGTCACAGCTGCAGCTCAGATTCAGTCCCTGGCACAGGAACTCCATTCCCCATGGGGTGGTGAAAAGAGGAAAAGGAATTTCAAAAAAGAAAACCAAGAAAAAAAAGTGACTTTTGCACAGTGAGGTAAACCATCAAATCACTGCACCACAAGGGAACTTCCAAAATCTCTATTTTTAAAAAACAGAGTTTGCACAAAACTAAAGAATTTCTTCCAGACTATCAACATATATTTCATCACTGTATATATCATTAGCACTTTCCCTTGGCATAACAATTCCTTTTTAAATTTTTTTTTACTTTGTTGCTTTTTAGGGCTGTCCCTGAAGCATATGGAGCTTCCCAGGCTAGGAGTCAAATTAGAGCTACTTCTGCTGGCCTATGCTACAGCCACAGCAACTTGGGATCTGAGCTGCATTTGGGACCTATACCACAGCTCATGGCAATGCCAGATCCTTAACCCACTGAGCAAGACCATGGGTTGAACATAAGTTCTCATGGATCTTAGTCAGATTCCTTTCTGCTGCACCACAAAGGGAACTCCCCTTTTCTAAACATTTATAATTTACTACAAATAGCCCATTTTATAAAGATTTTGGTCTTAATGATTTTGTTTAGAAATTTCTATACTTTTAAAAATATTAAATTATGTATACAATTGAGATAACACAGAATTTCTAAAGTTGTAATGTCCAGTATTTTGTCACATGTGGTTCCTGAGCACATGAATCGTGGCTAGTAACAAATTTAGATGTGCTGTTGTAAGAAAAAAATACACACCAGATATGGAAGACTTTAGAAAGAAAAAAGAATGTAAAACACATCAATAATTTTTTAATTAACTGCACTTTGAAATGATGATATTTTGGCTATACTGGCTTAAATAAAACAATAAAATTAATTGCACACTTTTTACCTATTAAATGTGACTGTTAAAACTTTTATATACATGTCTTGCATATTATTCTAATTATTTTTTTCTTTATGGGCATACCCAAAGAATATGGATGTTCCCAGACTAGGGGTAGGATCACGACTGCATCTGCCCACCACAGCTGCAGCATACCAGATCCCAGAAGTGTCTGCAACCTACACTACAGCTCACAGTAAGGCTGGATCCTTAACCTATTTGAGAAAGTCCAGGGATTGAACCTATATCCTTATTGATTCTTTTCAGGTTCTTAATCTGCTGAGTCAGAATGGGAACTCCTATTATCCTAAATTAAAAAAAAATATCATTCAAGGGTGTCTACTTGTGGTGCACCATGTTAAGAATCCAGCATTGTCACTGCAGCAGATCCAGGTGCTGCTGTGGTACAGGTTTGACCCCTGGCCTGGGAACTTCCACATGTCACAGGGGTAGCACACCAAAATTATTATTCTATAATTTTAATGAAATTGACATGAGGTCTACTGAGCTAAGGATTAATTTCATATTTTTAATATTGGACAGTGTTGTTCTAGAGTGTTCTCTAGTTCTGAGAGTCTCATATCAGTTGTCCCCTCTAGGGACTTCATTGCCATTTCTGGACAAAGAATGAACACACAGGAGACATTGAATAAGGTGGTCAACTAACACATGGACCTGCATGGAGAAGAGAGGGGACCACGGGAAGGGCTATGTTGCCTGGCTCCATCCTTGACTAGAATGGGGGAAGCTAGGAGGAAGTTGTTAGATGGGACTCTTTAAGGAAGTTTCAGGATAATGAGAATGTTCATATAACTTGAAAAAAAATTACAGCATTTCAAATAGAAAGAAACATCAACTTACAGGAACCATGATTCCCAGAGTTGCAAAAACTGGTTAGTTTTTCTCAAGGGTCATTTACTGGAGAAGCAGAGTCCACAGAAGCCAAGAGCTGCGGGAAGAGTTTGAGGCCATAAGAACAAAATCATCTCAGCTCCCAAACTGGAAATGCTGACACAGCTTCTCTGGTTCTAACGTGCAACACCTGTCCACCCCCACAACACACAGACAAGTTTTGAAAGCTAAGAGGTAGGTTAGACAAATATATGCCCGACCCAAGCCACAGCAACATCATTGCACAAGTACAGACCTAGAGAAGGCCTTCCTGCCTTGAAGCACATGTCCAGACATTTGAGCAGAAGGGACTCCACTCAGTCCCCCACCACAGGGATGCTGATCTGGATCTGAGTATCACCTGTTCAGATCCACCTGCCCTAATTCCAACATTCCCAGCTGAGAAGCAGCTACACCATCTAAACAAGAACTTCCTTTTGAGATACAGGGATCTGGCTTTCCTTGCTAACCCTGAAGACAAAAATTGAGGACACACTAGAAATTGCAACACATTGGAATCACAAACGGATTTTGAAAATATACTGACGGCCTGACTCCAATTCCTCAAACATTCTCATTTAATTGTAGAGTGTAATCCTGAGTGTAATCAGGATTTTTTAACCTTTAATGCTTTCCCAGGTGCTCATAATGGGAAAGTTTGGAAATCAAACTCTGTAGGCATCAGAATCACCTGGAAACCTATTAAAGCACACTCTGCAGTGCCCCACGCCTAAAGCCTGGCATTGCCAAGACTGGGGGTGGGCCTCAGAATTTGTTTTTCAGAAACTGAGGCTGTGGTCCAAATGCCAGAATTTGAGAAATACCTGCACAGACTGTGCCCAGCAGTCTTTATAATGGCCAAGCTGCACCTGCACACTGGGAGCCCTTCCTCCAGGTGGGACTACCTTTCCATGAGTCCTCAGAGCTCACTGTTCACCACTTTCCTGTGTACTTTATAATTCACTTCATTTTCAGGAGATTCAGCCACTACCAAACTGATGGATGATGATAATCACTAACACAGAGGATGCATGTGGTGAGAGTGTGGGTTTCAACTGAAATGTGATAGAGAGGTACTTTCTGTGTTAATGGATACGATGTATACATATGATTCAGACACGAGTTTTTGAATTCTGTACTGGGTTAAGTATTACAAAGATTTCTGAAGCCATCCATTTAAGATTGTCACATTTCCCTACATGTCAGCTCTCTACTGATATGAACACAATAAGAAAGAGATAAAGAAAAATTCCCTTGAGATAATGATGGGGAGAATCATATCTTATTTACAAATCCTGCCTGCCACCCTCCCCCAACACTGAGCAGATAACTGACCAATTCAGGATGCCAGTTGCTGCTTGGGTTCCAGGTGGAATGTTGGGCTTTGTTGTGCCTGGTGGACCCATGGTAACTGGGCAGAGCCCTGTGCTGGATCAGTGCCATGGAGGGGCTGCTGTCCTCTGTGGAGCTTGGCTTTGGGTTGATCCTTGGACAGTCGAGTGAGGTGCTGGTGTTGCTGCTGCCCAATGGCTTCAGTCCATGGTTCACTCTCCAGAGCCTCCAGTGGGAGACAGTGGTGTGTCTGCCTGTCGTCTTCCCCTTCTTGGTAGGTCTCTTCCTTACACTGTGGCTGCTTCAGTCTGTGCAAGGTCGACTTTACGCAAAATGTGAAAAGCAGCTCGCAAAAACACTGGCTGCACAGATTGAGGAGAAATGCCAACTCATTGACAAGATTTCTGCTGCTCAAAAGGAGAATGCAGAGATGGAGACATCGTTAGAGAAGGCCAGGCTGGAGACAGAGTCATTAAATATACCCACCCTCATGGACACCTACCAAGAGATGATAAGGATCAAATTGGTTTTGATGGAGGAACTCAGTTCTCTGGCTCAAGAACTGGAGAAAGAGAGAGTCAAGCAGTCTAAACAAGAACAGGAGGTGGTGGAGATGTTCAAAGAGCTCAAGTTCCTGGAAGAGGTCATCAGAACCACCACATCACAAGGGGCCTTTCCAAACCATCCAGGTGGCCAAGTACCAAGCCCTGAGACCCCTTCCTCAGGAGTGGGCCTGGGATATAAAAGCGGTGCCTTTCCCTCCCTGCCACTCAAGTCTCCAAAGCTACCAGGTGGCATACATGCTCTCTACTGGGTCCCCACCTGAATTACACTGAGGCCAGAGGATGTAGGGTGGCTCCTCCAACTTTACCTGCTGAGCACGGCAGTGAGTTCCTTCCTAGTCATCTCCCATCTAAATGTATTTCAAGTCTATGAACACACCAAGAAATGTGGGACTTTTTCTATATTTACAGAATTCCTGCATTCTCTCTCATTAGCGGTGAAAGAAATGTACTGAAGGGTCTAATCTTTTACTCAGATGGAAGCTTCCTTAAGCCACATTTCTCAAAACAGTTTTGGTAACTATTATACATCAATATTATAAGTAAAATACGTATACACATAATTTACTTTCTCTACAAGTATCGCATTATAAATTTGAAAATAGAAGCAGTTTATCAATGCAGAATTTTTTGGGGCCATAGTTACATTATTTTTTCCGGAGTCAAATTCCCAACAACAATAATTTGGTGAGAGCAAAATTTTGTCCCATGTTTGTACCGTTAATGAACAAAACCTCTTTGGAAATAGTTAAATGCTATGCTTAGAAATATGTTTTCTCATTTAAAATGTATATTCTAGGAGATTGGATTAAGATGGCGGAATAGAAGGACTGGAGCTCAACTTCTTTCCCAAAAAACAGCAAAACTACAACCAAATGCCGAGCAGCCTTCAACCAACTGGACTGTAAACTTTTGAAAAAGATATTCTGCTCCAGAAGACAAAGAGGAGACCACATCAAGAGGTAGGAGGGGCGATTATGCGATAGAATCAACCCCATACCTCCCAGGTGGGAAGCCACAAGGACTGGAATGTAACTGCATCACAGAGACTCAGCTACAGGACTGAGAGTTCTGAGCCTCACGTCAAATTCCGATGCCTGGGGATTGGGCACAGGGAGAAAGAGCCTCCGGAGCATCTGGCATTGAAGGCCAGTGGGGCTTGTGTGCAGGAGCTCCACAGGACTGGGGGAAACAGAGACCCCATTCTTGAAAGGCACACAGACTTTCATGTGCACTGGGTCCCAGGGCAAAGCAGTCTCCATAGGAAACCAGGTGGAACCTGACTGCAATTCCTGGAGGATCTCCTGGGAAAACAGGGGTGATTGTGCCTTGTTGTGGGTGAAGGGCATTGGAGGTGAAGCTCTCTGGGACATTCAGCAGCCTGCATTTCTCTGGAGGTGGCCATTTCTGGGAAAATCTGGTCCCTCCCATCAGTGCTGAGAAGCCCCAGGCAAAACAATTCAGGTGGGACCTCAGCCCCACCCATCAGTAAACAGGCTGCCTAAAGACCCCTCAAGCACACAGCCAGCCTCTAATCTCATCCAGAGATAAAGCCCCATCCATCAGAGGGAGAGGAATCACCCACACCTACCAGTGAGCAGGCATCACTCTCTCCAATCAGGAAGCCTACAGCAAGCCTCCTCCATACCAACTTTAGCCACTGGGGAGGCAAACACCTGAACTAAGGGAGGCTACAACTCTATTGTCGACACAAAAGTCACCACACCAAAAACCTACAAAAATGAAAAGACAGATAACTCTAACTCAGATAAGGAAGAAAGAGAAAAGCCCAGAAAAGCAGCTCAGTGATGAGGAGATTATCAGCCTCCCAGAAAGAGACTTTAGACTGTTGATGCTGAAGATGATGCAAGGCATTGGAAATAGACTGGAGGCAAAGACTGATCATTTACAGGAAACACTGAGCAAAGAAATACAAACTACAAAAATTAAACAAGAAGAGATGCAAAATACAATAACTGAAATAAAAAAATTCCTTAGAAGCAGCCAACAGTAGAATACAGAAGGCAGAAGAACGAATCAGCAAGGTGGAGGACAGATTAGTGGGAATCACTAATGTGGAAGAGAAAAGAGATAAAAGATTGAAAGGAAATGAGCAGAGTCTCAGAGAACTCTGGGATACAGTTAAAAGCACCAACATCCGTATTACAGTGGTGCCAGAGGGAGAAGAGAGAGAGAAGGGGGCAGAAAAAATATTCGAGGAGATTATAGCTGAAAACTTTCCTAATATGGGAAAGGAACCACTCACTCAAAACCAGGAAGCGCAACGAGTACCATATAAAATAAACCCAAGGAGGAACACCCCCAGACACATATTAAGCAACATGACCAAAATTAAAGACAAAGAGAAAATATTGAAAGCAGCTAGGGAAAAGAAACAAATGACATACAAGGGAACCCCAATAAGGTTATCAGCAGATTTTTTTCAGCTGAAACCCTGCAGGCCAGAAGGGAGTGGCATGATATACTTAATGTGATGAAAGGGAAAAACTTTATGACAAATCTTAAAGGAACTTCTCTAGGCAGAAAAGAAAAGGCCACAACCAGAAACAAAAACACCACAGATGACAAGGCCCACCAATAAAGGTATATATACAGTAAAGGTACTAAATCATACATGCACAATTTTGCTACCAAAATCAGAAATCATGAGAAGGGAGCACAAATGCAGCTCACTGGAGAAGCACGTGCAATTAAGAAACCAACAACTTAATACAATCTCAGTTATATATAGACGCCTATATCAAAATTTCAGAGTAACTGCAAAACAAAAATCTACAATTGATACACAAACAAATAAGAAAAATCAACTCAAATACAACATTAAAGATAGTTATCTTGTGAGAGGAGACAACAAGAGAATAAGGGAAGAAAAACAGAGCATCAAAGCCTGCAAACAGTTAATACAATGGCAATAATGACATATATATCGATAATTACCTTAAATGTTAATGGACTGAATGCCCCACCAGAACACAACACTGAATGCCCCAACAGAACACACACTCTAGAAATACAGAGCAGCAAACACAAAAACAAGTCATACACAGACCATACACAACAACACACGCACACAAAAACAACACACAACAATAGAGAAACACTACATGCACACACTACACACAGAGTACACACACACACAGCACACACACAACTCCCACACATGCAATACACAAACACAAAACAATCACAACACACACAAAACAATGAAACACAGCGATTAGACACATACACAGAAAACACACACAGAACATACAACACAAAAAACAAACACACAAAACACACACTCAATACACACAATACACACACAGCACAACACCCACACACACAAAACACACACTCAATACACACAATACACACACAGCACAACACCCACACACACAAAACACACATAACACACACACACAGCACACACACAACACACACAAACGATAACACAATACACACAGTACACACACACAACACCCACATACAAGAAACACACACACAACATAAAACATACACACAAGAAACACACATACAACATAAAACATACACACAGGAAACACACATACAACACAACACACAACATACCTGCAAATCACAAAATACAAGAACAACAGAACACGCAGACACACAACACTCACACACAACATACACACAACACACACAGCACACATAGACACAGCGCACACACACACACCGAACAGACTCACAAAAAACATACAACAAAACACATACACACTGTCACACAAACCATAATCACACACACAACACACAGTCAACAAACACAGAAACACAACACACACACACAGAATGCACCAATGAACAGAAGAAGACACACACAACACAACACACAAACACACAACAAAAAAACTACACAAATACAGAGCACCCAAACAACACCCACCCACACAATACACACACAACACACAGAAACAGAACACACAAACAAAACATTCAAAGGGCAAAACACTCACAGGACACACACAAACACAAAACATACACAAACAACACATACACACGCAACACACACACAACAGCAGAACAAACACACACACAACACACAAAAACACAGAAAATACCACACACACAGAGCATCCACACAACACACACACACACAACACACACACAATACGCACACAGCACACACACACAACACCAACAATAACACAATACATACAGTACACACACAACACAACGCACAGAACACACACACAATAGAGCACACACACAAAACACAAACAGCACAACACACACACACACACACAAAACACACGCAACAAAAAACACAAAACACAAAACACACACACAGAGTATCCACAAAACACACCCACACACAACACACACACAAAACACACCACATACACAACACAAACACAACACACAAACAAAACACAACACACACACAGAACATCCACAAAATGCACACACAGAACACACACACACAGAACACAAACAACACACACACAACACCCACACAACAACAACACACACACAACACACACAACTCTCGCTCAAACACGCACAACACTCACAAAAAACACAAAACGAATACCACACACACAGAAGACACACAACTCACAAACACAACACAAGCACATATCATATACAAAGGACACACTCAAAAACGAAAAAGACACAAGACACAAGCTACACAAATACACACCAACATGTCACACACACACACAAGATACACACACCAACAACACAGACAGAACAGACACAGAAAACACACACAACAGACACACACAGCACAGACACTCAATACACACAACACAATGCACACAACACACACATAACACACACACCAAAAACAGAAAACTCATCCGAAAGAACACACATCACAAACAAACATACACAGCTTGCTCACACAACACACACACCACAGACAAACACACACACATCTGACAAACACCCAACAAACACAGAACACACATACAAATGACTCACACACACAAACACACACACAAAACACACAAACAAAACACTCCACACACACCCAAAAGGCACAACACACACACACAACGGACACACACACAACACAAACAAAACACAAAGTGCACACACACAACACACACAAAACACTCACACAACACAAACTCACAACACACACACAACACCCACAAGAAGACAACACACACAGAAATCACACAACACGCACACAATGCAAAACACAGAAACACAAAATACACACACACAGAACAGAGAGACAACAACACAGCACAAACACACACATCACACACACAAAACACAAACACATAACACACACAAAACACACTTAAAACAGACAGAAAACAGACAAAAGCAAATATTCACAACACACAAAAAACTTACAAACACACAACACTAACAGCACACACACAACACACACACAGCACACACATCAATGAAAACACACACACAACACACACACAAAACACACAACACACAGAGCACACACAAAACACACACAGAGTATACAAATATTCACAACACAAAAAACAGAGAACACAGACAACACACACAACACATACACAAAACCACACCACACACACACAAGAAACACAATAAACACACACAGAACACACACAACACACAAACAACACACACCACACACATACAACGTCTAAAGCACACACACACAACACACAAACTACACGAACAACACTAACACACAACACACTCACAACACAAAAATCACGCACAGAACACACATAAAACACACACACACAACAAACACACAACACACACAATAAACACAACACACACAGAACACACACAATACACAAACGCACAAAAACACAAACACAACACACACACACACAAGATATACACAGGACACACAAAAACATAACACACACACTAGACACAAACAATCAACTCTCAGACACCACAACACAACAAACAGAGAGAAAATACACAACCACAACACACACAACACAAACACAACACACAGAAGAGAGACAACACACACAACACAATGTACAAATTAGACACATAAATCAGACACACATGACACACAAAATATGCACAACACACACAACATGCACAACAGACAGACACAACACACAGACACACACCTCACAGACAACACACACCACACACACACAACACAACACAACACACACAAACCAACGACACACAACTCACACACAACACACATTACACACACAATCAACATGCAAACAACACAAGACACACACATAAAACAGACAGAGCATACAAATATTCACAACACACAAACACACAACAAACACACAACACACAAACTACAAAACCCACACAACACACACACACACCACACACACAACACAAAAAAACACACACCACACACACAGAATATCCATTAAAAACACACAACACATGCACAACACACACACACAACACACACAAAAAAACGCACACACACAACACACACAACACAAACACAACACAAACTCACAACACACAAAAACACACAAGAAGACAACACACACAGAAATCACACAACACGCACACAATGCAATACACAGAAACACAAAATACACACACACAGAACACAGAGACAACAACAGAGCACAAACACACACATCACACACAAAAACTCAAACACACAACACTCACAACACACACTCAGAACACGCACAAAACAGACAAAAGCAAACATTCATAACACACGAAAAAATGCAAACACACAACACTCACAACACACACACAACACACACAACAACAAAACACACAAACAGAAAATACACACACAATACACACAACACACAGAACACACACACAACACACACAGAATATACAAACATTCACAACACAAAAAGCACACAACACAGACAACACACACAAAACCACAACACACACACACAAAACACACAACAAACACATACAGAACACAAACACAACACACACAACACAACACACCCAACACACAAACAACACACACCACACACACATAACGTCCAAAACACACACACACAACACACACACACAAACTACACGAACAATACTCACACACAACACACACACAACACAAAAATCACGCACAGAACACACACAAAACACACACACAAAACACGCACACAAAGCACACAATAAACACCACACACACAGAACACACAACACACAAACGCACAAACACACAAACACAACACACACACACACACACAAGATACACACAGGACACATATAAACACAAAACACACACACAAGGCACAAACAATCAACACACAGACACCACGACACACCAAACACAGAGAAAATACACACACCCACAACACACCCAACACAAACACAACAAACACACACAACACACAAAAGAGAGACAACACACACAACACAATGCACTAGACACATATATCAGACACACATGAAACACAAAACATACACAACACACACAACATGCACAACAGACAGACACAAAACACACACACACGCCTCACAGACAACTCACCCCACACACACAAAACACAACAAACACAAACCAACAACACACAACTCACACACAACATAATTTACACACAGTCAACACAAAAACAACACAAGACACACACATAAAACAGAGAGAGCACACAAATATTCATAACACACAAACACACAACAAACACACAACACACAGAAAACTACAAAACCCACAGAATACACAGACAACACACACTACACACACACAACACACAAAAAACACACACTACACACACAGAATATCCATTAAACACACACAACACATGCACAATACACACAATACACACACAACACACACAACACACAACACACACCGAAAACACGCACACAACACACAATTAACCCACACACTACACAAACAACACACGCACAACACATACAGAAAAACACAACACACACACACAACACACACAACAAAAACACAAAACACACAAACAACACGCACACACAGAGTATCCACAAACACACACACACAACACACACACAAAACACACCACATACACAACACAAACACAACACAAAAACAACACACAACACAAACACAAAACATCCACAAAACACACACACACAACACACATACACAGAACACAAGCAACACACACAACACCTACTCAACACCAACACACACACAACACACACACACACCACTTGCGCTCAAACACACACAACACTCACAGAAAACACACAACGAACACCACACCCACAGAAGACACACAACACACAAACACATCACAAACACATAGGATATACACAAGACACACACAAAAACGAAACTGACACAAGACACAAATTACACAAATACACACCAACAGACCACGCACACACAAGATACACAAACCCACAACACACACAGAACACACAGAGAAAACACACGCACAACACACAGAACAGACACACAGCACACACACTCAATACACACAACACAACGCACACATAACATACACATAAAAACAGAAAACTCTTACTAAATAACACACATCACAAACACACATACATAGCTTGCTCACACAACGCACACACCACAGACAAACACACACACAACTGACAAACATGCAACAAACACAGAACACACACACAAATCACACACACACAAACACACACACAAACCCAAACAGAAAACACAACACACACACACAACATGCACAACACACACGCAAGGGACACACACACAACACACAGAAAACACAAAACGCACGCACACAACACACACAACACACACACACTACACAAACTCACAACACATACACAACACACACAAGAAGACAACACACACAGAAATCACACAACACACACACAATGCAAAACACAGAAACACAAAATACACACACAGTAACAGAACAGCACAGCACAAACACACACATCACACAAAAAACACTACACACAACACACATAAAACAGATAAAAGACAAACATTCAGAACAAATAAAAAACTTACAAACACACAACACACACACAACGCACAAAATAACAAAACACACACACACAACACACACTCACAACACACAGAACACATACACAACACACACAGATTACACAAACATTCACAACACACAAAGCAGAGAACACACACACAACACATACACAAAACCAAACACGCACACAAAACACACACACACAACACACACAGAACACACAAACAACACACACACAACACTACACATAAAATACACACAGCACACACCACACGCACACAATGTCCAAAACACACACACACAACACACACACAAACTACACGGACCACACTCACACACAACACAAAAATCACACATACAACACAAAAAAACACACACACAGAACACGCACAAAATATAAACGGAAAACATACACTCAAAACACACACACAACACAAAAATCATGCACAGAACAGACATAAAACAAACACACACAACACGCACACAATGCACACAATAAACACCACACACACAGAACACACACAACACACAATGCAAACACACAAACACAACACACACACACAAGATATACACAAGACACTCACAAAAACAAAACACACACACCAGACACAATCAACACACATACACCACGACACACCAAACATTGAGAAAATACACACACCCACAACACACAAAGCACACACTAAACTAACACAGAACAACAGAAGACACACAAACACACACCCACAACACACACAGAACAGAGACAGAAAAAACAAACACAACACACACAAAACACAAAAATCACGCACAGAACACACATAAAACACACACACACAACATGCACACAATGCACACAATAAACACCACACACACAGAACACACACAACACACAACGCAAACACACAAACACAACACAAAGACAAGATATACACAAGACACTCACAAATACAAAACACACACACCAGATACAATCAACACACATACACCACGACACACCAAACATAGAGAAAATGCACACATCCACAACACACACAAAACACACAGAACACACACAACACACACAAAAGAGAGACAACACACACAACAACACAGTGCAAACAATAGACACATAAAAGAGACACTCAGGACATGCAGACATGCACAACGCACACAACATGCACAACACGCAGACACAAAACACACACACACACCTCACAGAAAACACAAACACCACACACACAAAAAACAACACACACAGTCCAACCACATACAGCTCACACACAACACACATTACACACACAAGACACACAACACACAGGCATAACACACACACACAAAACACAACACACACACACAACATTCAAACAACTCAGACATACACACACACAACACACATATAACACACACACAGCACACACACAACAGAAAACACAACACACACAAAACACACACACACACACACACAACACCAAAATGGAAACACACAAACACAAACAAACCAAACACACAAAAAAAACAGAGAGAACAGCACCATAACTCACACACACCAACACACACAACACTCCCCCTAACAGTCACACAACACGATAACACTCACACTAAACTCTGACAACACATACACAACACAGCACACACACATCACACACACACAACACACACACACAAAGGAAACACAAAACAAAAAACAAAATACACACACACAACCGCACACACAATACACACAACACGCAAACAACACACACAACACACCCACACAAAACACACACAACGGACACACAACAGACAGACGACACACAAACATTCAAATATACAAACATTCAAAAACGAACAACACACACAGAACACATAAAGAAAAACGCAACACACACATCGCACACAACAAAAACATAAAACAGGAAACACACAGAAAACACAAACCACACACACAGAGTATCCACAAAACACACACACACACAACACACACATCATACACACCACACACACAACACACAAACAACACACACCGCACACACAGAATATCCACAAAACACAAACACACAACACACATACACAGAACACAAACAACACACACACAACACCCACACAGCACCAACACACACACAACGCAAACACACACAACTTGTGCTCAAACACAACACTCACAAAAAACACACAAAAAACACCACACACACAGAAGACACACAACACACAAACACACCACAAACACATATGATATACACAAGACACACACAAAAACGAAACAGACACAAGACACAATCTGCACAAATACACACCAACACGCCACACACACACAGGATACACATATACCCAAAAGACACAAAAAAAAGAGACAGAAAAAACAAACACAACACACACACAACACAAAAATCACGCACAGAACACACATAAAACACACACACACAACACACACATACACAACTCACGCTCAAACACACACAACACTCACACAAAACTCACAACAAACACCACACTCGCAGAAGACACACAATACACAAACACAACACACACAATACAGAAAGACACAAACAAAAATGAAACAGACACAAGACACAAGCTACAAAAATGCACACCCACACACCACACACACGCACAAGATACACACACCCACAACACACACAGAACAGGCACAGAAAACACACACAACACACACAACACACACACACAGCACACACACTCAATACACACAACACAATGCACACAACACACCCATAACACACACACCAAAAACAGAAAACTCATACGAAAGAACACACATCACAAACACACATACACAGCTTGCTCACACAACACACACACCACAAACACACACACAACTAACAAACACCCAACAAACACAGAACACACACACACATCACACACGCACACAAAACCCACACAGAAAACTCACAAACAAAACACACCACACAAACATGCACAACACACTAACGGACACAAAGACAACACACACAAAACACAAAAGGCACATGCACAAAGCATACAACACACACAAAACAAACGCACAACACACACAAGAGGACAACACACAAAGAAACACACAACACGCACACAATGCAAAACACAGAAACACAAATACACACACACACACAGAACACAGACAACACAACACAGCACAAACACACACATCACATGCACA
Organism: Catagonus wagneri; assembly: GCA_004024745.2. Classification (NCBI taxonomy): domain Eukaryota; kingdom Metazoa; phylum Chordata; class Mammalia; order Artiodactyla; family Tayassuidae; genus Catagonus; species Catagonus wagneri. Next base: position 1,266,602 of record PVHT020000053.1, read on the forward strand.
AAACACAAACACACAATACACACTCACAACACACACAAAACAGACAAAAGACAAACATTCACACACACAAAAACTTACAAAGAGAAAACACACAAAACACACACACAAAACAGACCACATTCACAACACAGACACAACACACAAACACACAACACACAAACAACACACAACACACACACAGAACAGACACAAAACACAAACACACAACACACAAACACAGAACACACACAACACACACACAACAAACAAACACAGAACACACACAACACACACACAACACTCACACACACAGCACACACAGAACACACAAACAACACACACAATTCACACAACACACACAACACACACACAACACATACGCAAAACCACAACACACACACACACAACACACACAAAAAACACACACACACACAGCACACACAGAACACACAAACAACACACACAAAACAACACACACAACACACAACACACAACACACACACACAACGTCCAACACACACAAACAACAGACACACACAAACTACACGAACAACACTCTCACACAACACACACACAACAGAAAAATCACGCTCAGAACACACATAAAACACACACACAACACGCACATAACACACACAACACACATCACAACACAATGCACACACACAACATACACACCCGACACACAACACAACAAACACATCAACACAACACAAAAAAACACCACACCACAACACATACACAACAAGAGAATGGGAACACAGGCACAACAGACAGAAAAAACACATACAACAATGTAACACATGCACGACACACACACACAACACACACACACAACAACACAACACACACACACACACAACACACACACACACTAAGCACACACAAAACCAACACAAAACAACAGAAGCCACAAACACCCACACACAACACACACAAAACACACACAAAAAACAACACAAACACACAACCCCCCAAAAAATCACAGCTCACACAGCAGAAACACACAACACACACTCAAAACACACACACAACACAGAGCACTAAACACACACACACAACACACACATGACATCAAAACGCACACACACAACATACACACCAGACACACAACACAACAAACACAACAACACAACACTCAAACACACCCAACACAACTCACAATCAAAAATACAACCGAAACTCATGCACAACAGACACATCACACACACAACAGTGTAACACATCACCACACACACAAACGAACACACACACAACACAACACACACACACGCAACATCAAACCCACACATGCAACATACATACATGCACACACAAACACACACACAATCTCAACGAACAACACACACTCAAATCACACACCCAAAACAAATATCACGCACAGATCACACATAAAACAAACACACAACACACACACAACACACACAAGAAACACCAGACACACAGAACACACACAACACACAACACAAACACACAAACACAACACACACACAATCCCAACGAACAATACACACATGAAACACACACACAACATAATAATCACGCACAGAACACAGAGAAAACTCAAACACAACACGCACACAATGCACACAGTAAGCACCACACACACAGGACACACACAACACACAATGCAAACACACAAGCACAACACGCACACACTATATATACACAGGACACTCACAAAAACAAAACACACACACCAGACACAATCAACACACATACACCACGACTCACCAAGCATCCAGAAAATACACACACCCACAACACACAAAACACACACACAAAGCACAGACGAAACCAACACAAAACAACAGAAGACACACAAACACACACACACACAACACACACAAAACACACACGAAACAACACACACAACCCAAAAATAAAATCACAACTCACACAACACACACTCAAAACACACACACAAAACAGAACACTAAACACACACATACAACACACACATAACAACTCAACACACACACACAACATACACACCAGACACACAACACAACAAACACAACAACACAACACTCAAACACACACAACACAACACACACTCCAAAATTCAATGGAAACTCATGCACAACAGACACAGCACACACACACACACACAACTCGCGCTCAAACACACACAACACTCACAAAAAACACACAACAAACACCACGCACACAGAAGACACACAACACACAAACACACCACAAACACATATGATATACACAAGACACTCACAAAAACGAAACAGACACAAGACACAATCGGCACAAATACACAGCAAGACGTCACACACACACAAGATACACATACCCACAATACCCATAAACACAGACAGAAAAACACAACACACATACAACAAAAAAATCACGCTCAGAACACACATAAAACACACACACAACACGCAGATAACACACACAACACACACATCACAACACAATGCACACACACAATATACACACCCGACACACAACACAAAAAACACATCAACAGAACACAAAAAAACACCACACCACAACACATACACAAGAAGAGAATGGAAACACAGGCACAACAGACAGAGCACACACACAACAAAGTAACACATGCACGACACACACAACACAACACACACACACAACAACACAACACACACACTCACACAACATCAAACCACACACACAACACACACACACACTAAGCACACACAAAACCAACACCAAAAAACAGAAGCCACAATCACCCACACACACAACACACACAAAACACACATAAAACAACACAAACACACAACCCCCCCAAAAAATCACAGCTCACACAGCGGAAACACACAACACACACTGAAAACACACACACAACACAGAGCACTAAACACACACACACAACACACACATGACATCACAACGCACACACACAACATACACACCAGACACACAACACAACAAACACAACAACACAACACTCAAACAAACACACCCAACACAACACACACTCAAAAATACAACCGAAACTCATGCACAACAGACACAGCACACACACAAC
>PVHT020000054.1:0-68497 GCA_004024745.2 Catagonus wagneri
ACCCTAACCCTAACCCGTACCCTAACCCTAACCCGTACCCTAACCCTAACCCGTACCCTAACCCGTACCCTAACCCGTACCCTAACCCTAACCCTAACCCGTACCCTAACCCTAAACCCTGAACCCGGACCCTAAACCCTAAAACCTAAACCCTAAACCCGTACCCTAACCCTTACCCGTACCCTAACCCGTACCCTAACCCTAACCCGTACCCGTACCCTAACCCGTACCCGTACCCTCACCTTAACCCGTACCCTAGCCCGACACGCTAACCCAACACCCTAACCCTAACCGTAAACTCTAACCCTAACCCTAACCCTAACCCTCACCTTAACCCGTACCCTAGCCCGACACGCTAACCCAACACCCTAACCACACACCCTAAACTCTAACCCTAACCCAACACCTAACCTAACACCCAAACAAGACACCCTAACCCTAACCCTATCCCGACACCCAAATCTGACACACTCACCCGACATGCTAACCCAACATGCTAACCCTAACCTTACACACTAACCAACACCCTATCCTGCACACTAACCCAACCCCTGACACCCTAACTCGACACCTGACACCCTAACCCAACATCCTAACGCCGCACTGTAATCTGACACCCTAAAATTACACCCAAACCCAACACCTTACTACTTTGCATGACTCCCTAACCCAACACCCAAAACCGACACCCTAACTCGACACTTTTACCCTAACACGACACTCTGACCCAACACCTGACACCCTAACCCAACACCCTAACCACCACCCTAACCCTACACCCTAACCTTAAACCCTAACCCTAACCCTTACCCCTAAACCCTAACCCTTCACCCTAGACCCTAACCCCTAACCTAACACCTAACCCTAACCCTAAACCCTTACTCCTCACCCTAGCCCATGACCCTAGCCCCTAGCCCTAGCCCTAAACCCTAAATCCTAAACCCTAACACCTAGAGCCCTGTTCTATCCCTAACTATATCTTGTTGTGTCATTAAAAACGTCCCTAGGCTCCCTAACTAGAATCCTTCATTCTCTCCATCCAGAGCCAAGTATTGTCTCTCTCTACAGCTCCACTCTATCCCTAAATAAACCTGTGTGCTCTCCTGACCAAGGCTTATGGTACCTCCTAGACCCCACATTTTTCTTTACTAAATCCCTGATCTTTCCCTAAAAGGGCCCTGTGCTCTTCTTCACTCTCACCCTTCACTGTTCTGAACTAGCACCCTGCACTAACTCTCGTTTTAACCCATATACTAAACCTATCCATTATTCTTATACTAACCTTATCTCTTAACCTAAACCATACCCTACCTGATCTGTAAACCATACATTAAGCCTCACATTAATCTGAACCCTTAGCTAACCTAAAACCTAACTGGATCCATAAATCTGAAACTAAAACCTGAACCCTAACACAAATCCTAACTCCTAACCTATAACGCCTACGCTATAAACCCTAAGGCCAACCTAGTGCTAACCCTAAGACCACAGAGAAAAGAAAGCAAAGACTGTAGAGAACAGAAGAGAAAGTGGAGCATACTCAGATCAAAAACAGAACACAGAACACCAAGGAAATTTCTTACCTTGCATTGATCTCTAGACGACTTACTGTCACGTCCAATCCCCTTGCCAGGAACTTGTCCAAACAGATGGTCAATTCCTTTTCTCAACCACTACTAGAGCATCAGCTTTATTCAGAATAACAACCACCACTAGAGCATGAGCTTTATTCAGAATAGCAAGCACTCATTCCAGTCCTCTCTATAGAGGTCTCACTCCAACCAGACAGCCAGATTCTTTTACCTTAATCAGCCAACTCCTGTAACCAACTGTAGCTTTATTGGTTTGAGTGGGGTCAGCACCCCTTGTAATTTTGTTCCTCAATACAAACCCAATCTAGAGCAAGCATCCTTGCTGTAGATATGCCAGGGTGGGGAAAAATGTCTTTACCTGGGGAACACTTTAACCCTTGGCCGCTTTTTGATCTCAGGATGAATTCAGTAGCCCTCACTGGCCCAGAAGTCAAGGACTGGGGCAAACTGCTATTATTTAACAAGTTTTGTTGATTCCAGGTCAGTGAGCAAGTACTGGCTGAGTTACTGGACGGAACAGCAGCACAAGGTCCATCCTCCTATCTGACTCATCAAACTTTGTTACAGAGTTAAGTCATGTGACTTCCAGGGTCATGCGTAACTTAATTTGGCAACAGAAGCAGCATGTACATTCAGTGCAATCCCTCCAATATCCAAAAGGCATTATTCACAGAAATAGAACAAAAAATCCTAACATTCGTATGCAACACTAAAGAATACTGAATAGCCTAAGTGATCCTGAAAACCAAGAACACAGTTGGAGGCATCTCTCCCCTGACTTTACATTACGTTATGAAGTAATTGTCACCGAAACAGTGTGGTATTGGCATAGGAACAGGAACATAGACAAGTGGAACAGAATAGAGAGCACAGAAATAAATCCATTGGTATGTCATCACTTAACTCCTACAAAAGGGGCCAAGAACACAAAAAAGGAAAAGGACAGTCTGCTCAATAAAAGATGCCAGGACACCACACTCCAAAGAAGCCTGGACACCATAAGCACCACACACAGGAAAGTAATTACAACCCACAGTTTTTCACATCAAGGCCTTCTTCTGCTGGATCCTCTGAAAACATTAGGCTACACAGAGAAAGCTTCTAGCCTCTCCTTATCCTCCCATGGTGGTGCTGCCTGGTAGATCATAAAGACATCGGTTTTCTGCCTACATGGACTCACCTGAGTGTTGTCCCAAAGCTGAAACCATGGCAGACCCTAAGGAGACCTAGCTTCCACCAACAGCATGAGGAGCCAAGTTCCCTCATTAGCCAGGTCCACCAGTGGAACACACATGTACCTCAAGGATAAGAGAGGCGAGCTTGGTGCCACCTGCTGGCCAGCTGGGAAGTGCGGACCACAACCTCTCAGTTCAGTGGAGGCCATGCTCTAAGGCAAGACTGCAGAATCCACTAAATTTAGAAATTCAAACTGAAATAGAGCCAAATATCCCATGCCTTCTTCAAAAATAGTTATAGAATAATTGGAAACCATAGGCAATCAAGAGAACGTAGACACTAATGTTACAACTTACACCAAAATTTACTCAAAATTATCCAGAGGCAAAATTTAAAATACAAAACTATAAAAACTGTAGATGGGTATCCAGGATCAAGTGGTGGGGTGTGATGTGGAGCTCACCTTCTCCTACAAACAATTTTAAAAGTCTACTTTTAAAATGATTCTCATAGAATATCTACTGAATGCTAGAAGATATCAGACTTCCAAAAATGGCAAAAAAAAAAAAAAAACCTGCCACACACATGACCAGGCAGAATGAAAGGAAAAAGGAGGGAGAGAGAAGAGAAAAAAAAAATTCAGGACATGACCAACACTCCTGAGGCAGCTGTGAAAGAGGGAAGGAATCTGCACCCTGGGAGGCCCCTGACTGGCAGGAAAATCAGCTGGGGTGGAGGAGAAGCCTCAAAGCCCCAGAGAAAAGCACAGCAACCTGTCTGAGGAGGGAAAAGCAGAGAGCTGCACAGATGATCAGCACTACCGCCCAGCACACCACAGCCTGAGACACTCAGGCAGGGCCCAGGGGCTAAGGTTCAGGCTTTGGAAGTCAGTCCAGGTAAAGAATCAGGATTGGCTGCATGAAAAACAGCAGGGTGGGGGTGGCTAGGGAGTGGTGCACCATAACCAAGGGAGTGTGTGTGGAGGCCTGGACCACCAGAGAAGCAAGGCACCATTGCTGGGGAGGGTGAAGGGGCGGGGGCAAGACCACCACAGGAACTTCCTTCTCTATGTGCACAGACTCTCAGGCAGCAGGGTGCCTCTTTCATGGGCTATGGGGGCAGGTGAAAACCTCTGCAGCCAACTCTGACTCCAGAGGTGGGCACGGTCCCCCAGCACTGAGGGACCCATGACCAAGCCTATTGTCCCAGTCACCCTAGAGGTTGCCACTGCAGAGGACCATATAGCTGAGCACAGCCAAGGCACCCACGTTCCTGGGAGTGCACGCACCCCACTGTTACCATTGCCAATGGCTCCAGACGCCTCCCCCACCTCCTGGGGGATCACTGCCACTGTCAAGAGCCCTTCAACCAGGTACAACCTGCTACCCTCACCTCACCAGGTAACCAACGATAAAAGATAAACACAGAACTTTTCAGACAAGCAAAAGCTAAAGGAATACAGCAATACTAAATTTATCCAAACAGAAATATTGAATGTTCTCCTCAAAATAGGAAAAAAGCAAGAAGATACAGGATAGAGGAAATCATCTTGGAAAGTAAATGCTTAAATAAGGCATGATGCAGGTCTAAAAGAAAAAAAAAGCTATTGTGAAAACAATGATAAACACAAGAGACAGCACAAGGATAAACGTGAAGATGTAAAAAATAACATCAAAACCACAAAATGTGGGGAAGGATAGTATGAAAATCTAGACCTTTTTTTTACAATGTGTTTGAGCCTACGACTATCGGTCTAAAGTAGGCAAACATAAGAAAGGGCTAATACGCTTGAAAAACCAGGCAATGAAAAACAACAGATTCAAAAAATCAACAAGAGGACACAAGCATAAAATAAAAGGAAATCATCAAACCACAAAAAAGAAAAAGAAAGGAACAAAGGAGAAACACAGAATCAACTGGAAAGCAAGGTTTACAATGACAATAAATATGGGGGTGGGGGATGGGCTGGGGGTTTGTGATGGAAATGCTGTAAAATTTGGTTGTGTTGATGGTTGTACAACTATAAATGTAATAAAATTCACTGAGTAATAAAAACAAAAATAAATTTAAAAAATTAAAAAATTAAATGTCTATATATACCTATCAATAACTACCTTAGATGGAAATGCTATAACATTGGGTTTTGTGATCATTGTACAACTATAAATGTAATACAATTCACTGAGTAAAAGAAAATTAGTAATAACCTTAAATGTCAATGGACTGGATGCTCTGATCAAAAGATATAAAGTGGCACACAGGACTTAAAAAAAAAAAGAGCCAACAATATGCTGCCTAAAAGAGACCCTCCTTAGGGCAAAGGACACACATCGATTGAAAGTGAGGGGATGGAAAAAAGATATTTCATGGAAATGGAAATGACAAGAAGGTAGGACTCACAACACAAAATATACTGTACAACAAAGGCCATCAAGAAAGATAAAGGAAGACACTATTTGTTGGAGACCACTCAACAGCTGAACTCTGCAGAAGGCAAATATCTGTGGATGCAGAGTTCTAAAATACAGGGTCTCCTTCAAAGATGAGATATTCATGTTATTCTATAAACAACTTCACTATGTCCTGAGGTTACTCCCTTTAATATCACTAAGAAGATAATCATTGCCTATGCCTGTTCTTCCCACTAATCTTGTCACCTTCCTTAATCCCACCACTACTAATCTCGTCACCTTACCCACGAATCTCATCACCTGCCTTAATAAAAGTCATGTGGCCTAAAGCCTAGGTGCCTTTTTGTTCTGCAGAACAGAGTGCCCCCTGGCCCCCCACTTTCTAAATGTAAAGTAGTCTTGTGTGTTTTGCTATACTGCACCATCCCTCTTCCAGGATTCCCCATTGCCCTGCAGCGCTGGACACAGCAACTATTTAATGTTAAAGGGATCAATTCAAGAAGAGGATATTACACTCATCAACATATATGCACCTAACATAAGAGTATTCAACTACAAAGAAAAAGAGGAGTTGATGGGAGTACAATAACAGCAGGGTGAGGGTTAGGAGATTTTACACCCTATTCACATCCAAGGACAAAGCCTCTAGACAGAAAATCAATAAGGTAACAGAGATCCTAAATGACACAATAGAACAGCTACATTTAATGGATATTTTCAGGGCACTGTATCCAAAAAAAATCAGAATATATATTCTTTTCAGGTGTACATAGTACATTCTCTAGGACTGACCACATACTGGGGCACAAAACTAACCTCAAAAAATTTAAGAATATAGTTCTTTCAAGCATCTTCTCTGAAAACTATGGCATGAAACTAGAAATCAACCACAGGAAAAGAAAAGAGAAAGAAACCAACTACATGGAGACTAAACAACGTGCTACTAAGAAACAATCGGTCAATGAGGAAATCAAAAAGGAAACTTGAAAATACCTCAAAACAAACAACAATGGGAGTTCCCATCATGGCGCAGTGGTTAATGAATCCAACTAGGAACCATGAGATTGTGGATTTGATCCCTGACCTTGCTCAGTGGGTTAACGATGTGGCGTTGCCATGAGCTATGGTGTAGGCTGCAGACATGGCTCAGATCCGGTGTTGCTGTTGCTGTGGCGAAGGCTGGCAGCTGTAGCTCCAATTCAAACCCTAGCCTGGGAACCTCCATATGCCACGGGTATGGCCCTAAAAAGCCAAAGGAAAAAAATGAACCAAAAAACATACAAAATCTGTGGGATGCTGCAAAAGCAATTCTTAGAAGGAAGTTCAAAGGGATAAAATCCTTTCTGAAAAAATAAGAAAAAACTCAAATAGACATCCTGACCCCCAGCGTGGGAACCTCCATATGCTGCAGGTATGGCCCTAAAAAAATGAAAAAGAAAATGCATAAGTGCATCAAAATAATGTACATTTCAAGGGCAGCTAAGCATGCCTGTTACTATAAGGTGATTATTTAAAAAAAAAAAAAAAAGAACACAGTGGAGAATCTCTGAAAAATCAAATCAAGATTACCCTTTTTTTGGAGGGAAAGTTACATTTAAGGAAAATCTCCAGTTGAATGGTTGTCTCCCTCTCCATACCAGGAATGGAAGGATGACTAAATCTCAAGAAACTCTTTTTTTTTTTTTTTTGGTCTTCTGAGGGCCACTCCCACGGCATGTGGAGGTTCCCAGGCTAGGCGGTCTAATGGAGCTACAGCTGCCGGACTTCACCACAGCCACAGCAATGTGGGATCCTACACCACAGCTCACAGCAATGCCAGATCCTTAACCCACTGAGCAAGGCCAGGGATCGAACCCGCAACCTCATGGTTCCTAGTCAGATTCATTAACCACAGCACCACGATGGGAACTCCCTCAAGAGACTCCTATCAATGTAGAAAGCTAACACTTAAACCTGCACAACAACCATGCGCTTCCATTCTTTTGTCTTTAGATGAAAATGTTATTTAAGGTGTTGTCTTGGGCCATTTCAGCGTGTTACTCAGTCCTCATGAATATCTCCTTTACATGTAGGATGTACACATGGTATTAAACTTCTGAGAGTTTTTCTCCAGTTCATCGGCCTTTCATTTTCATTATGAGGGGGAATCACAATGAAAACAAAGAAGGGTAAAGGGGAAATTATTCCCCCCCATACACATGCAATAGGATAGTATTCAGAAATATAAAAGAATGAACCTTCACCCCATGCAAAAACACATCTACTAAGTTAAAGAAGCCAATCTGAAAGGCTACACATTTCATGACCCCATTTATGACGTTCTGGAACAGGTAAAACTGAGATGGTAAACAGGTTGTGGGTGGGGGACTGAAATATTCCATATTTCAATTATTCCGTTTTACCTGGTGATGAATACTTGCAACTACACATTTGTCTAAACCCATATATTTTTACAGCCCAACAAATCACAATATATTAAGTTTTAGGATACGGGAGTGCCACAGGATGCATTCCAGAATTAAAAAAAAAAAAAAATAGGTGTGTGTGGGAAAAACTCACTGCTGGTGGTGGGACAAAATGTGCCAACCTCAGTAACTTTGTAAATAAATGCAATCTACAGACTAAAGGTAAAATGCTGGGTGCCTAAACAGTGGACTTTATTTTACAAAATTCTTTCCTTGGGGGGTAGGAGCTAAGAATGCTGAAACCACTATGTCTGTAATCTGGAATAGAGCCAGCCATGAATTAATAAAATGACAGATGGTGGAAGGCAGGGTTCTCAGTATTGGACTAGGAAGTTCCACATATGCAAAGGGAGAAGGTTACAATATCCATAACATAATGGATCAGGTTGGTGACATCTATAAAAACGCATCTTTATCTTAACATGATTACAGACAGTTTCTCATAGAAATCTTTGTAATAAAGTGTATATGCAAAGGTCGGAATATTTGCATATATTTCAGTGCACTGTCATCTTCCAAATGTAAGTTTTTAGTACCATCCTCTAATAAAAGGGATCAGGGCTGTTTGAAGATACAGCTGCTACTGGGACTCAGAGAGTAAATATCTGAGCCATGATAAACTTCAAGTATCGGAAAGTAAAGAAGTACAAAGGGAAGAACAACCAAAAGAAAAGCCTACAAGATGTTTTCATTTGACATAATTCCGTGAGACAATGAAAGAAGCTCTCAACAGCCAAGCAAGAATAAACTGCGCCAAAATACTGTATGGCTACATTATAACCACAAGTACAACATAACTATTCAGGTGTCAACAACAGTAAAAGAAATGATTACACACACTTTTTATGCATTGGGTTGAAAAGAAACATCCTATGCAGCATTCCATATGACTGATATAGACACTCAGCTGTCCATCAAGGAGGTGGAGCTAAAGCCTCTCTCCATAAGTGCTGGTTCCCAAAGTGATTTTCTTCTAAGTACAACACATAATATGGACATGGGAGAAACAACTTCACAGACAAACATGACCTCGGCCACATAGCCAAATTTAATATGAACAGTGCTAAACTGCCTTGAGAGTCTGAGCCTTTGACCGAAAATCTTGCAAGTTCACCTGACCTCTCTGATCTGCTTCCACAAAACCCATAAACCCCGTGTAATCACAAGAAACACACCAAGAAAATACTAATGTGGGACAATCTACAAAATACATGACAGTCCTCCTCAACTGTGTCAAGGTCACAGAAACAATGACAGCCCAAGAAAGCTGGACTGAGAGCCTAAACACACATGATGACAACATGTCATGTGCCCTTGATGAGAGGTGGAACAGAAAAAGCTATAACGGGGGATGAAGAATAAAACCAGAATAAAGTAACTTGACTTCAGTTATTAACAAGGTATCAATATCTTCATTAATTTTGACAATTCTGTAGAGAGCTAAAAGAGAGGAAAAATTAAAGGTCAAATGAGAAAATCTATTTATCAAATGTGAAACGTGGAGGAAATGTGTGGTTTTGTAATATAAACACACTAAAAATGACCCCAAAATAAGGAAAATACAAAGAGACCAGTTAACCACCCAGGGACCTCTTTCAATTTCTGCTTCTCCTCTCATTATTTTGGAGTTCTCCTTCTCCTGGACAGAGAAGGAACAGGTATAAAGATGTCCAGCATCTCCCCTAAGATCTGACTCTACTCAGTGTCTTCACCACTGACCACCATGACTCCATGAATGAGGGCACCTGACCAGGGGGAGTCTCAGGGATTACTGAATCTGATGTGTCAGCTAGGACTTTTTTGATTCCAAGGGACTAGACACACCTAATGATGTACAATAAATGAATAAGTTTCTTAATGATAGAAATAAAAATAATACTTGCAAGAGGCAGTAATAGGAGCCATTCTGGGTCTGGTGGGACAGGGGCTCACACTCACAGTGTGACCTGGTCACCTTTCCTGCTAAGTAACTTTGTGGTGGCCCCATACACAGGCACAGTCTCTCTGTCTCTCTGTCTCCCTCCCTATCTCTCCCTCCCTCTCTCTCTCCCTCTTCCTCTCTCTCTCACCCTCCCTCTCCCTCTCTCTGTCTCTCTCTCTGCATCAGGGGCCTCCAGCAACCCCAGGCTCACACCTACTCATGTCCATTCTACTGAAGGGTCTCTCCATTATGTTCCATAGAAAGTCACGGCTTTAAATACCTTTGCTCCAACTTGAATCCTGTTCTCGCCCTTGAACCCACCAGAGCACCAAGAGGATGGAACATGGGACTGGCTGGCCACGGATCACATGCCCATCTTTGAGGTGGGTGGATCATGGGATCAGTCCACGGCAAATATGTGGACAGTAATCAAGTAAGATATACTTCCCCAAACTGAGATACTGAGTATAGATGGTGGGTTGGGGAAAGCAGCTGATTCCACATGATTGACAGCCCACTGCATAGCTGTGTATCTGAAGCCCAAGGAAAGAAAGAGTTCACCTGAGGGTCAGGGGCTGTGACCACCCATCTGGTGCTCTTCCTGTCCTTCCAGGATGACAAGAGGCTCTTCCACTTGCTCAAAAACCAAATTTGTGGCTGGGGGTAAACTCTGGACTCCTGCCTTGGGTACTGGGTCCTCACATCCCAGAGACTGGCTGAGAATAGCCTGCGTGCCCTCAGAAAGCACAGAGAACTCTTTCCTGGCCCTGGGAGGTAGGAGCCCAGGAGTCACACCTGCTTCATGGTCACAGGACTCACTCACCCATGAACAAATTTCCTCATTTCCCAGGCTTTTCTCTCTCATTTTCAAAGAGCAAAGACCAAATGCTAGGGTGGTAAAGAAATTCTTACTCAATGAAGCAGTGAGAGTCTCAAGGATTATTCTACACCACGGCACCATGGTTGGTGGCTTTCCAGAGACCACAGGGCATGGGCCAGGTGTGCACATGTCTCCCCAAGGCCACACGGCCTCAATGTGAAACTGCCTGTCAGGAGGCCCAGGTGCTTCCATACCTCTGATTCTCAATGAACATGAAGGTCAATCTTTGTTACAACCAGAAGGTCAAAGGATTACAGAGCCGCAGTCTGTGTGTGGTTGTGGTGACCAGGGCCACATTCAACATTTGAAGGGTTATTACCTCTCTTATCAGGCTAAGAGGACATGAGGGAGGAGGCATTTCCTCAAGGACATGGATGCTGGGGACTGAAGCATCCCAACATAGCTGTTCATTACCCAGCAGTGCAATCAGCTCAGTAATTGGCCATGGGGCTTGAGGGCCAAGGCTGACCTCTACTGGAAGACCGAGAATGCCTGCCTAGATGGTTAGAGGCCAAGGGCTGCTCTGAGGCCTGTTTTTATACCCATGCAGATGGAAAAAAGACCCATCCAGTCTCAGGAGGGTTCACCAGCCCTCAAAAGAGCAGCACCTGGGGGATGGCAGCTCGATGCACCCAGTCCTATATAACTTCGCACATGTCTACTGAGCAGTCTGCATGTCAGGGTCGTGCTGGACCTAGGGCTGCCAGACAGAGTGGGGCCCTCATCCACCTTCCAGGTGAGAGGGCAGAAAATAAAGCCTGTGTGATCTCTGAGGGCCTAAGAACACTTGACTAATAAGCTTGAGTTTGTTTGAAGGAGTGAGTGATCAGAGCAGGCATGTCATTCTTTTTCTGTCAGAGCCCAGGATGGGATGAGCAGGAAAAGAATGGCCTAACTCAACCTTTAGCCTAATGCTGACACTGATCCTAACCCTAAACTCTGACCCTGACCGAAAACCTTGACCTAACATTAGCCCTAGCCCTTACCCTAAACCTGTATCTTACCTAACCTGTATTCATACCCATAGCCTAATTCTAACCCTAACACCCTGAGACCTGAGCCATAAACTTTAAACAATAAACAAAACCACAGCCCTAACCAAAATCATATCCATAAAGCATAAAATGTATTAAGTATCCATATACATAAGTAAATCACCATAAATCACCACCAGAAAACTTAAACCATAATGGTAAACATAAACCAGCCCCAACCTGACACAAGTCCCAGCCCCAACGCTAACCCTTCAAACCAATAACACCAAGCCAAAGCTAATAAAGTCACACAGATATATCATAGGAAGTCAACTACATCAGTGTACCTCACAAAAAGGAATGTAAAAATCCTCCACAAAATAAGAGCACCATGAAGCCAGCAGAACATTAAATGGATAAAATAAACATACCAACACTAATTGATGTATTAAACCACAAATAAAGATGTGAGGTAAAAACACATGATCATATCAATTACTGCAGAAAAGGCTATAATCAAACTCCAGTGCTCTTTCATGTTACAAACACTCAAGAATGTAAGAATACAATAAACATTGTTCAATATGGAAAAAAAAAGTAGTATGCAAAGCCACAGCAAAATTCATGCTCAAAGTTAAAGATAGAAACGTTTACTCCTGAAATCAGAAACAAGGCCAGGAAGCTGGCCTTCACCACCATTACTCGATAGTGTACTAGAAGTTCTACCTAGAGTTTTGAGGAAAGAAATAAAAGGCATCCATGAGTGGATGGATACATTAAAACTGCACCTATTCACACAGATAGAACACAGATAAAATCATCTTATATATAAAACTTTCTACATCAACAAAAAATTATTTGACCTGGTAAATATATTCAGCAAAGTTATAGGACAAAATATCAATTCACAAAAATTTGTATGTATACACTAGCAATAAATAATCTAAAAAAAGAGTATATGAAAACAATTCCATTTAAAATAATGTCAACAGGAGTTCCCGTCTTGGTGTAGCAGAAACGAATCTGACCAGGAACCATGAGGTTGCGGGTTTGATCCCTGGCCCCACTCAGTGGATTAAGGATCTGGCATTGCCATGAGCTGTGGTGTAGGTCACAGACATGGCTCAGATCTGGCGTTGCTGTGGCTGTGGCGTAGGCCAACAGCTGTAGCTCCAATTAGATCTCTAGCCTGGGAACCTCCATATGCCACAGATGAAGCCCTAGAAAGCCAAAAAAGGGAAAATAAAAAGAAAAAAAAGGTCAGAAAAAAAGTAAAATGAAATAAAATAATGTCAACATTATTATGTAGGAATATATTTACTCCAGAGACAAGACGTGCTTTTATGTTTGTAATGTTGTCTGTGTGTTCAAAATTAATAAAAATAAATTACTTTTAAAAATACCCTGTCAAGGAGTTCCCTTAGTGGCTCAGTGGTTAACGAATCCGACTAAGAACCATGAGGTTGCGGGTTCGATCCCTGGCCTTGCTCAGTGGGTTAAGGATCCGGCGTTGCCATGAGCTGTGGTGTAGGTTGCAGACGCGGCTCGGATTCCGTGTTGCTGTGGCTGTGACAAAGCCCGGCAACTGCAGCTCCTCTTAGACCTCTAGCCTGGGAACCTCCATATGCCGTGGGTGCGGCTCTACATAAAAGGCAAAAAAGAGAAAAAAAATAAAATTAAATTAAAATAAAAATACCCTGTCAATACCAAGCCATAAAAGCAAGGAAAACATCAAACTTCCATATGAAAGCCAAGGCTTACCAGGTTAAGTTGACCCAAATTTCATGTGTACTTTAGAAACACTGGGGGAAAATTATACTAGGAGCCACTTTCTTCTGGTTGTGAATGACCTGGATGCAGCAGAATTGGTAGATTTTTAAATTCCAATTTTTCACACCATTCCCCCCAAAAAAAGAACTACTAGAACTAATGCATGAATTCGGGAAATTTGCAAACTCAACATATAGATATCAAAGGCCCTGAGCTATTTCTACCTAAAGACTGCACTGTCCCTAACTAAGGCCTGAGCTGTCTCTAACTAATGGCCTGCTCTGCCACTAAGGCCCTGCACTGTCCCTAATAAAGGGCTTGCTTGGTTCCCCAGTAAGTCCCTGAGCTGTACCTAAGTAAGTCTCTGAGCTATCTCTAAAAAAGTTACTGCAGTGTTCCCTACTAAGGCACTGCTCTATCCCTAACTTAGGCCCTGCACAGTCTCTAACTGAGGCTCTGCTCTGTCTCATCTAACCAAAGCCCTGAGCTGTCCCTAATTAAGTCCATGCTCTGGCCCTAACTAGACCTAAACTCTCCCTAACTAAAACCCTGAGCTATCCCTAAGTCCTTATTCTCTCCTATTAAGTCCCTGGACTGCCTCTAACTAAAGTCCTGAGCTGATCCTAACTAAGGCCTGTACTGTCCATAACTGAGGCCTGGGCTGTCACTCTCTAAAGCCCTGGGCTGTCACTAATTAGACTGATCCTAACTAAGGACCTATGCTATGTCCAACTATGGACAAAGAACATTCCTAAAGCTGTTCTCAACTTAGACCCTGAACTGTTACTAAGGTTGTGTATTGTCCTTAACTTTGGCCAAGTTATGCCCCTAAGGTTTTTGCTGTCATAACTAAAGCCCTGACACTGTGCATCAGTCCCTGCTTTCCCTGAGTATGTGTCCTTATACTAGACTCATATCTTTCTTTACTAAGGCCCAGAATTATCCTCAACTTAGACCCTGTACTGTTCCTAAGGCCCTGCTCCAACCCTAAGGCCCTGCATTATTCCTCACTGAGCTCCTGACACTACCCCTAAGTCCCTATTCTATCTCCAGCAAAGGCCCTGACAGTATACCTAACTTAGGGGCCATGCTGTCCCTAATACCCTTATATTACCTTAACTGAGACCCTGATTATCTCCAACTAAGGCCCAGATCTTGCCCCTAACTAAGGCCCTGTGCTATGTCCAGCTATGGCCTTCACTCTGGGCTGTGGAAAGTCCTACTGCTGTCCTCCTCTTGGAGACTGCACTGCTGCTAAGGCCGTGTGCTGTCCTTAACTAAAGCCTAGTTATGTACCTAACTAAGGGCACTGCCGACCAAACATAACGCCCTGACACCATGTTTAACTCAGGCCCTCTGTTACCCCTAATGAAGGCCCTGAGCTTCTTTAACTACAACTCTTAAGTGTCCTTACCTAGTACCCTCATATGTCCTTAACTAAGGCCTTGATTATATCCAAGTAAGGCCCAGATCCTACCCCTAACTAAGGCCCTGTGCTATGTCCAACTGTGGTCTTGTGTGTTCCTATGAAAAGCCCTACTGCCATCCTTATCTTAGACACTGCACTGCTGCTAAGGTTGTACACCATCCTACACTAAGACCCAGCTATGTCTGTAACTAAGGCCACTGCTGTACAAACCCAAGGCCCTGTTGGTGTGTTTAAGGCCCAGGGCTGTCCCTAAAAAAGACACTGGCACTGTCCTTAACTAAGGCCCTACACTGCCCCTAAACATAGTTCTGCCCTGTGCCAGGCACTGTTCCTGACTAAAGCCCTACACGGTCCCTACTTAAGACCATTATGTGTCCTTCACTAAAGCCCTGAGTTATCTGTAACAAAGACCCTTGTGCTATGTCAAACTATGGCCTTGACTTTGTCCCTAAGAAAAGTCCTAGTGCTGCCATGAACTTAGACCCTCTACTGTCCCTAAAGGCATGCAATATCCTTAAGAAAGGCTCAGTTCTGTCCCTAACTAAGAATCTGTCTCTAACTAAAGCACCGTGCTACGTCCAACTCTGTCCCTAAGAAAAGTCTTAATGTTGTCCTCCACTTAGACCCTGCACTCTCCCTAACGCCCAGTTATGTCCCAAACTAAGGCCCTTGTTGTCTATACCTAAGGCTCTGACACTGTGCCTACCTCAGCATTGTCCCCAACTGTGGCTATGCACTGTCCATAAGACCTTCATGTGTCCTAAATGAAGACCGAGATTTTCTCCACCTAAGGAATTGAGTTATCAGCAGCTTTGGTCTTGACTCCATTTCTAAGAAATGTCCTAATGCTGTCTCTAACATAGGCCCTGCACTCTCCCTAAGTCCCTGAATTGTCGCTAAGGCCCTGGCCTATCCCTAAATGAGGTCCTGACAATGTCCCCACTGAAGTCACTAAGCTATCTTCATCAAAGGCCCCAACACCATGCCTAAGGAAGGCCCTGTTTGTCCCTAACTGAGACTCCACACTGTCCTTCACTGTAACCCTGAGCCTTCCCCAACTAAAATCTCGGCTCTTCCTGTAACTAGGGCCCTGGGCGTTCCCTAACTAAATTTCGAGCTTCTTCTAACTAAATCCTTGGCTCTCCCCAGAACTAAGACCCTGTGATGTCCCTAAATTAGGCTCTGGGCTATACCTAAAAGAGGCCATGCACTGTCCCCTCCTTAGTCCCTAGTCAGCTTCCAACTAACGCCCTGACAGTGTGCCTAACTTAGGCCCTGTGCTGTCCCTATATAAGCCTTGCACTGTCTCTAACGAAGAACCTGCATTACCCCTCATTATCAACCTGAGCTCTCTCCAAATAAGGCCATCTTTGCCTAGCTAAGGCTCTACAGTGTCCCTAAATAAGGCCCTGGCATGTCCCTACCTAAGGTCCTACACTAATCCTAAATCATGCTCTCTCTAATTAAGGCCCTGTCTCTTTACCTAATTTAGGCCCAGCCTTGTCCTTATCTAAAGCCCTAAACTCTCTCCAACTAAGACCTCCACTAACTACAGTAAAAGCCCTGACTCTCCTGCAAGTAAGCCCCAGTTGTGGCCCAAATGAGGACCTTTGCCTTCACTGAGTTGAGGCAAACTGGGCCACAGGGTCAAAGGCACCATGTACACAAAAACAAAGCTCTGGGCATCTCCTTGAGGTTCCATCCATCCATTTCCAATCACTTTCTGGCCCTGGTGAGGCAGCCAGGGAGATGCAAGGGGGAGCAGCTCAGCTGCCTCTCTGGTGCCCTCTGGCGGACATCCGCCCTAACAGCAACCCTCAGCCCTTCCTCTGCCCCCACAGCAGAAACCTGGTCTGCACTGGCTTGGAAAATTGGCCAGCATGATTTCCTGACTCCTCTTCCTGGCAGGACACTGAAATGCATGATGGGTGGGGGTGTGACTATCTCAAAGTCCACCAGGTCACTCACCCCACAGGACACCACCCCATGCCCTGAAAACAGACACCCTACTTGTTAAGTCAGCACAGCCAGTTGTCAATCAATCAGCACCCTTCTGCCCTGGCACCCACCTTGAGATCCAGGACCTCGGGTGTTATTCACTTTTACCTGGATTTGGGTAAGTTCCTCGGCAAACTTGTCCAGCAGAGCAGGAAGATGCTCCGGTATGGCAGGGAAGAGGGGATGTGGAGATCTCTGGAGTGAAAAAGCACAGCGATGAGCACAGCCAGGCACCAATATGCCACCACATGGTCACACTGCATTCACCACCCGAAACCCGGCTTTCCAGAAGCCCAACTCCCTGCCAGGCTGATTCTGGAAAGCTGCACGTCCCACACTCAGGCCTGGTGTTTCCGGATCCAGAGTTCTGCCTCCAGACAAGGAAAGGACACTCAGACCCCAGAGAGCCTGTCAAGCTCTCTGACCTTTGGGCCACCCGACCAGACAGGAATTGAATTAGACGTGATGGCAGACATATGTGCCCTCACTGAGTTGAGGCAAAATGGGCCACAGGGTCAGAGGTGCCATGTACACAAACACAAGGCTCTGGGCACCTCCCTGAGGTTCCATCCATCCTTCTCCTGCCACGTATCTGAACCTGGAGATGCAGGAGGGGAGATGCAGAGGGAGCTGCTCTGCTGGCTCTCTGCTGCCATCTAGCGGACATGCACCCTAACAGCAACCCTCAGCTCTTCTCTGCTTCCCACAGCAGGACTCCTTTTGGCACTGGCCTTGTACACCTGCCAGCATGATCTCCTCACTCCTCTCCCTCCCTGCACCCTGACATGCATGATGGGCAGCCACGATTTTCTTACTCTTCTCCTTCTCAGTGCGTGAAATCCATACAGGCTGGGGTCTGACTATCTCAGATTTGGCCAGGGCACCAACCCTTTCTGAAGGTAACCTACTCTTGGAAATCAGGTGTGTCAACCCTCCTGTTTGGCAGTAAAACCCCTGGATGCCTGAATGCCCTAGGATTGCCCTAGGAGCTCCTAGGGATAGTGCCCTAGGAACAAGACAGATTTTTGTTTAAGTTGGTATTGTCTGTAATCCTCCCATTGCCATCATCTGGATGTGGAGCTACTGACAGTTTCCCTTGAGTTTCTATGACTCTTTTTTTTTCTTTTTTTCTTTTTTTTTCTTTTTTTGCCTTTTGTCGTTTTAGGACCACACCTGCGGGATGTGGAGGTTCAGAGGCTAGGGGTCTAGTCGGAGCTGTAGCCACCAGTCTACGCCACAGCCACAGCAAGGCGGGATCTGAGCCGCATCTGCAACCTACACCACAGCTCACGGCAACACTGGATCCTTAACCCACTGAGCAAGCCAGGGATCGAACCTGCAACCTCATGGTTCCTAGTCAGATTCATTTCCACTGAGCCACGACGGGAACTCCTGAACTTGATCTTCAACTGAACCTCACATACAGTCTGAGAGGATGCAGGTTCAATCCCTGGCCTCACTCAGTGGGTCAAGTATCTAGCATTGACATGAGTTGTGGTGTAGGTTGCAGATGCAGCTTGGGCCTGATGTTGCTGCGACTGAGACATGCGCTGGCAGCCGCATCGCTGATTCAATCCCTAGACTGTGAAATTCCATATGCCACAGGTTCAGCAGTAAAAAGAAAAAAAAATCTTCATACAAAATTATTTTTCTTTTTTTCTTTTTTTTTTTTTTTGCCTTTTGTCATTTTAGGGCTGCACTTGCGGCATGTGGAGGTTCCCAGGCTAGGGGTCTAATCGGAGCTGTAGCCACTGGCCTACGCCGCAGCCACAGCAACGCAGGATCCGAGCCGCGTCTGCAACCTACACCACAGCTCATGGCAATGCCAGATCGTTAACCCACTGAGCAAGGGCAGGGATAGAACCCGCAACCTCATGGTTCCTAGTCGGATTTGTTAACCACTGAACCACGACGGGAACTCCCAAAGTTATTTTTCTTGCTAATAAATTTTCAGGACATGTAACAAGATCTTACTTAACTTTTATAAAGCATAGGTAAAATAAAGTATTAGACATAATGTTGGAGCTCCCACTGTGGCTCAGTGGGTTAGGAACCTGACTAGTATCCATGAGGATGCAGGATCCATCCCTGGCCTTGCTCAGAGGATTAAAGACTCAGCGTTGCTGTGGTTGTGGTGTAGGCTGGCAGCAGTAGCTCCAATTTGACCCCTAGACTGGGAATTTCCATAGACCACACTTGTGCTTCCCCCCAAAAAAGAAGTATGCTTAATCTTAATGACTTTAAAGACATGTCTATATTAATTATAGCAACAAATTTTAATAGCAGATATTAATTTAATACTATTTCCCAGTTCACATGAACCTAAAATTAATTTCGCCCTGTTATCATCAGTATTTTTGAGAATTTACATACGCACTTAAATTTTAAGCCCATCAAGTAAAGCTCATTGAAAAACTGATTTGGATAATACCATCCAACCTAGCATATCAGAAAACCAGTCTAAAAATTTAGTCAGGAGTTCCCTTCGTAGCTCAGTGGTTAACGAATCCGACTAGGAACCATGAGGTTGCGGGTTCGATCCCTGGCCTTGCTCAGTGGGTTAAGGATCCGGCATTGCCGTGAGCTGTGGTGTAGGTTGCAGATGCGGCTCGGATCCCACGTTGCTGTGGCTGTGGTTAAGGCCGGCGGGTACAGCTCCTGTTAGACCCCTAGCCTAGGAACCTCCATATGCTGCGGGTGCGGCTCTACATAAAGGCAAAAAGACAAAAAAAAAAAAGAAAAGAAAATGTTGTCACTACTTCAGAGACTCATCGTTTACTTTCTGCATGTGGGCTTTCATCTGATTAAGCAAAGCCCTGATGTCTCCAGAGCACACGGTATAAAAGCACAGCTTTCTGAGTGAGTGATGTGCAGGCTCCCCCTTGAGAGGCAGTGAGGACATCTAGGGCCCTTCCATTTCGTAGGAGACCTCAGTACTTAACACGGCAATGCAGCTGTCTTTTAAGGCTTGTGGGGTGAACCCAGCCAGAGCTTCTAAAGGAGAATGACACTTTCCAGGCCTACGCTGGGGACAAAGAAATTGATCAAGCGATCATACCATCTGAACACCAACCAAGTCCGTCTAGTATAGAGATGCCGTAGGTTGGCAGTTTGGCAAATTGCAGTTTTTGTTTATGTCCTTGGGCCCAAGGGAAACCCCATGTGCATCTGCCTATCCACCCTGGAGGGATCAGGGCCACAAGTTAGTTCCATAGCTCCAGCAGGTCCCATTAGGGGCCCTCCAATAGACTTTGGGTCTCCAGATTCAGTCGGTCGCAAACAAGTAATTAGTTTTTATCATAATTAGATTAAGACATTGTTCCCAGGGTATCCATCTAAGGAACCAGGTAGAATTTGTCTAATTACAAAGAGCATGGCCTCTCTGCTCCCAGTTTAGGGGGTGCCTTGTCCCTTAATCTCCCAAATTCAGGGGTGAGCCGGGAAAGACCATCCCACACCTGGTTGAATCCCTCTAAGGCACAGTGGTGGTTCTGTACAAATTTTGGTATCTTTGCTCCTAAATTTTAGGTAGACTTCATATTAGATTGTATAATAGTATTAAGAGAAAAGAAGAAGTTATGGCCTCATTCCTTTAGAGCGTTATTAATAGGTCACTGTGGATAACACTTTTCTCAAAGTTACAAGAGATCTCAAAAGAAAATACAGATCACTTAAAGACAAAAAACTTCACATAGTCTGTGGTCAAAAGTAGCATTCCAAGATGACTTTGTTCTCTTAGCAGAGAGAGAAAAGACAAATTCAAGTTTTTCACCAGCTCGCTTTTAAAATGAATTTACAATTAAATTTATTCTAAACTTTGTCAGTCCCAACCATGCACAACTCTTTTCTGTGTCCACTTCCCACACATCCTGCATCACTTTCTGTATCCATATTAGTCTGTCCCTTATTTTTCCATCCAGAGCAACAAGCTGCAAGACAATGTTCCTTTTCTTTTGATAAAATGAAATTACCTTTCTCATTCCATCTTCAATGAAAACACACATCGTACTTTTCTAAAGCAATGATGGACTGTCTTTTATAATTTCGGAAAACATGTTTTTCTTATAGAGAACATCTCAGGGTGACACCAAACACAGTAATAGTCCTAAATACCTTTAGTTTCTGTTTAGTAATTTGATGCCTCAGTATCTCATTTGACTTCCATTAAATCTAGGTACAATAAGGTATTATACTTAAGTTGATGCATCTAAAGACAGGTCTATATTAATTACATTAACAAACTTTAGTTTTAATGCTTGATATCAATTTAATACTGAATATTTCTCAGCTCATGTGAACCTAAAAGTAATTCTGGCCAGTTACCTTCTGTATTTGAGAATTTATAGAAGGGCTTAATTTCCTTTATGCCAATTAAGTAGGGCTCAATTACGTTAAAAGAAATTTTTTTTGTCTTTTGTCATTTTAGGGCTGCAACTGCAACATGTGGAGGTTCCCAGGCTAGGGGTTGAATCGGAGCTACAGCTGCTGGCCTGTGCCACAGCCACAGCAACATGGGATCCAAGCTGCATTTGCAACCTACACCACAGCTCATGGCAACGCCAGATCCTTAACTCACTGAGCAAGGCCAGGGATCGAACCAGCAACCTCATGGTTCCTAGTCGGATTCATTAATCACTGCACCACGACGGAACTCCACATTTAATTTTTGATGATATCATTCCAATGTTAATACATCATACGATGCACATACACATAGACACAGAGATCTCATAGCTTCGTTTTCTAAGCTTAGTCATCAGTCAGATATTACAAATAAAACTCGGTAGTTTAAATAATAAGTTTTGAAGGTTTTTCCCAATTTTTTCCTTTTCAGTCTCAGAAATTTAAGTGTTCCTGAGAGCCTAGATCAAGGCAAATGTAAGAAAACCAGGTGCTCCTAAAAGGTCTTATTCCCTCAAGGTCAGAATTCTGAAAAGATGTTTTCTCAAGCTTGATGTTTTTAATTGTACATGCAGAAACCAACTTTCTCTGGACTCTAAACAATATTGGCCATACAGTTAAAAAAATTTTTTCTTCTTAGTCTAAGCCTCTTTCCAGCCAGACAGATTTCGTCAAGAGGGCTGTGCGGTGGGATAGAACTAGACCTTCCTCTTTCACACGGCAGAATGGCCATCCCAATGACAGCACAGAACATGAAGTACAAATCACACAAGCATGGTCTTAGTGAGACACTCCCTCAAATTCAAGATTACAGTCTCTCAGAAACCCCACAGAGACAGGGAACCTTCAGATCCGATACTAATAAACATAGGAAATGGCAATGTCTTGGGTCTTCAAAGGTCTCAAAGGGAAGAAAAGAGGGCAGCTCGTGAGAAGGGATGTGGAAAAGGTCAAAAAATCTCTTGTCCCTTACCTGGCTGGGGCACTCTGGCCAGTCATCCACATCAGGAGAAGACCAGGGACAAAAGGGTCCTGGTTGTGGCCACTGGGTGCGGTCCATCAGCGGGCGAGCTGGTCCTCAAGTACCCAGAGTGGTTGGGATGTCAGTCAAGGAAAAGGGGACAGCCACCGCAGTCACAAATTCTGAAAAGATTTTTTTTCCAAGTTAGCTTTCTCTAATAACTGCATATGCAATAAAAGAGCCCAGGAGTTCCCTTCGTGGCTCAGTGGTTAATGAATCCGACTAAGAACCATGAGGTTGCGGGTTCAATCCCTGGCCTTGCTCAGTAGGTTTAGGATCCGGCATTGCCGTGAGCTCTAGTGTAGGTTGCAGATGCGGCTCGGATCCCGTGTTGCTGTCGCTGTGGCGAAGGCCGGCAGCTACAGCTCCTGTTAGACACCTAGCCTGGGAACCTCCATATGCCACGGGTGCAGTTCTAGATAAAAGGCAAAAAGACAAAAAAATTTAAAAAATTAAAAAAAAAAAACTAAAAGACCCCCGTTGTGAGTAATTCTTGGGGCAAAAATTTTCCTTTGATATTTTATTAAGTAGATACTGGCAAGTATAAATTTTGTACGTATATACATAAATCTGGCTGAGGTGTTATTTAGAGACTGGCTTTCTGGCACTCCTCATTTTTCTGCTTGAAACTCCATTTCCCATTTTAAAGCTGAATTTGTCAGGGACAAAAGTTAATGATATTAAGCCAGCATGCTGCTTGAGAGCTTAATTCTGAAACTGACAGCACCAATGGCCTTAACCTAGCCACAACCAAGATTGGGAATTGAACCCAACTGCTTGAACTCAGACAGAGCCAAAACCCAGATTGAGACCTAAACCCACATGCTGGGACTTAAACCCATGTGCCGGGACTGGAACCCAGCCTAAAGACAGATTGGGACTTAAACCCATGGTTTTATTTTATTTTATTTTATTTTTGCCTTTGCTTGTTTTAGGGCTGCACCCGCAGCCTGTGGAGGTTACCAAGCTAGGGGTCTAATTGGAGCTGTAGAGGCCAGCCTAAGCCACAGTCACAGCAATGCTGGAAACTTAACACACTGAGTGAGGCGCCAGGGATCAAACCCACAACCTCATGGTTCCTAGTCTGATTCGCTTCAACTGAGCCATGATGGGAACTCCATTCGTATTTTTTAATATGTAACAATTTGTTCTTTAAGGAGTTCCCATCGTGGCTCAGTGGTTAATGAATCCGACTAGGAACCATGAGGTTGCGGGTTCAATCCCTGGCCTTGCTCAGTGGGTTAAGGATCCAGCGTTGCCGTGAGCTGTGGTGTAGGTTGCAGATGCAGCTCAGATCCCACGTTGCTGTGGCTGTGGCTGTGGCTGTGGCTGTGGCTGTGGTGAAGGCCAACAGCTACAGCTCCTGTTAGACCCCTAGCCCAGGAACCTCCATATGCCGCGGGTGCAGCCCTAGGAGAAAAAAAGGCAAAAAGACAAAAAAAATTTGTTCTTTAAAATTGCAGTAATAGATAAGCAATGAGATCCTGCTGTGTAGCCCTAGGGACTGATGACTAATTTTTGTCTTTCTAGGGCTGCACCCACAGCATATGGAGGTTCCCAGGCTAGGGGTCTAATCGGGGCTGTAGCTGCCGGCCAATGCCAGGGCCACAGCAATGAGGGATCCAAGCTGCGTCTGTGACCTACACCACAGCTCACAGCAGTGCCAGATCCTTAACCCACTAAGC
This sequence comes from Catagonus wagneri, assembly GCA_004024745.2. Taxonomy (NCBI): domain Eukaryota; kingdom Metazoa; phylum Chordata; class Mammalia; order Artiodactyla; family Tayassuidae; genus Catagonus; species Catagonus wagneri. The sequence goes on from PVHT020000054.1 coordinate 23,724, forward strand.
GAGGCCAGAGACCGAACTCGCAACCTCACGGTTCCTAGTCGGATTCATTAGCCACTGAGCCATGACAGGAACTCCAAACCCATGGTTTTAAATTAGATTTACTCACCCAGTGTCTGGACTCACAGAGGTTCAGGTTCTTTAAGCCCCTGCAAAGAAGGAATTCAGCAAGAGACAAAGAGATAGGCAAGAAACAGATTTATTACCATAGGACACTTGTGAGAGACAGAAACGAGCAGGGAAGGAAGCTCTGCTCCAAATATCCGGTAGGCCACAGTTTTATCTTCCAAGGGGAGTGGGGGTTGGAAAGGCCTGCCTCTTCCTTTCTGGGAGTAGTAGCCCCTCCTTAGTATCCAGTAATGTGTACGTTCAAATCAGCTGAAGGGCGGTGCTCAGACTATTGCCCTTGATCTGAATCTGAATGCACCCTATTCCTTCCCCACCCAGTGACCTGAGGCGATTCTCACACCTCCACTGGTCAAACAAGTCTGCCTTGTTCCGATGGCATTCTTGAAATTACAGAGGTCTCCCAACATCCCCCAGGTTTCTCTCTCTATCTATGATCCCCTGTTGGTGATACCAGAGTCCAGGTTCTTGTTCACGGCAAAGAATGGAACTCTGTGAACACACAGGCAGCAAGCAAGCGGTCTATATTAAAGGAAAGCAGACAGCTCCCAGGGCAGCTGGGATGGGGGAGAAGAGCCCCCTTCTCTTTTGTGCTACAGGGATTTTTCTCTTTTAAAGGTGGAGAGGGGCGGAGTTCCCATTGCGGCTCAGTGGTTAACGAATCCGACTAGGAACCATGAGGTTGTGGGTTCGATCCCTGGCCTTGCTCAGCGGGTTAAGAATCTGGCATTGCCGTGATGCAGGCCGGCAGCTACAGCTCCTGTTAGACCCCCAGCCTGGGAACCTCCATATGCCGCGGGTGCGGCCCTAGATAAGGCAAAAAGACCAATAAAAAAAGGGGGGGTAGAGGAGCACCAACATGGGGCCCAAAGATGTGGTTTTCTCCCATTGTTCTTGTCCAACAGGGGTTTTAGGGTTGGAATTGTTTCATAAGTTTTATGGCTTCTTTGTCCTTTCATATCCTTGGATTAAGTCACCATTCCTCTCACTCCTTTTCTGTCAGTTGAGGAGTGAGCTAGAGATTTGCATTCCCACGGTAAAGGAAGCCTGTGGGGAATGCGCATTCCCTAGAATAAAACAAGGCCTGTGGGGATGTTACTCCCTGGAGCCTTTAAGCCACAAATGTTAATCAATAGCCATATCAAAGAATGTATCAGAGCCCATGTTTCTACACTGACTTCCTGAGTTAATATGTCACCTCACTGGGACTTCTACAACCACCTGTGCCTACTCCACCCCATCAATTCCTGCAGGTTTTAGGCCAGAGTTGCTTCAGCTCTCTTATGGGTCTCGGGTCTCCCAGTGGCATCTAGGACACCACACTTTCTCAGATCACGGAATGGCCATTTCTTATTCGCATTCTAGCTTAAGCAGGTTTTAATTAAATGAGTGGGTCTCCATACGGGGCCACTACCTGGTGGGAGGGCTTGGCCTCCACTGCCCTGAGTAAATTTCTCAGTCACCTGAGAAAACCGTACCTGGAGGAGCCTTGTCTCTTTTCTTCAGAGCAAACACTCTCATGTAAAAGCTTCACCTTTACCCTGACAAACTACATTAAGGGAGACAAATTAAGGAAAAGCATCAGATCAGCCTGTTACCTGTGAGAATTAACACACATCTTTCCTATCAAAGGGAGTCTAGGTTACTCCATTTTGTTCCACCCTCCTCCACCCCTCCCCTCTTTCCCTCCTGTCCCAGTAACAATCTGTTTCAAATGAGCCAACCAAGAGGAATGGGCGCCTGACCTGACCAATAAGAAGAGGACAGGTTTACCACCTGCGTTAGCGATAAATAGGAGGAGTCTTCCCTCTTAGGCGTGCTTTTTGAGAACTTGTGCCCTTCTGCAGAAATAGACTTGTCGAGATCTGTTCATGTGTCCCACTTTCTGACACTGACGATCCGAGCCAGTCGTTTTCCCCAACACACCTAACCACTCAGTTCAGATAACTCAGTCTCTTTCCTAGGGTACCATCAGATGGAAGCACAAGTATTATTTGGGGGGGCGGGTGTCTGTCATGCAGACATAGGAACCACTATGTGCCTGACCTTGGCCTCCAGCCCTGTGGGGACTCAGGAAGCTTCACCACACACCATGCCATCAGCATAGCCCAGCTTGGAGCCAGGCTCACATAGCCTGGACACTTGTGAGACTCAAAGTGAGCTTATGGAGGCAGGAACAGAGGTCCAGCCTCTCTAGGGCAGCTAAACCTGCACCACACTCCCAGGTGCAATGCCCTTTCCATGAGGTCAGCACAGGCACAGAGGGACCACCAGGTGCCTGCCACTGTGCCTCACCCAGCGACCTCTGACCACACTGTCCTGCTCTGCTCACGAGAGCAAGGCCAGTGAAGGGACAACAGGGGGTGGGAACAAAGTCGGGCCAGGTTAGAGAGAGCCCGAAGAGTGAGAACGTGGCTGCTCTTGCCTGGTGACCCAAGACCTGACTCCACCCTGTGGTCAGTCACACGTCGCCCCCCATCCTGCGGTAGGGCTGCGTGGGGCAGGGTCACGCATGTGTATACTGCAGGACGCACGGCAGTGAATGCAGCAGGCCTGGTGCCTGCTCCTGCCATGCAGCTTGGAGCTAGGTGCTAGGTGATCCTGGCAGGACATGGCACTGATCCCAGGAGGATGTTGGGGTGAAGCTTTGGAGTGTCTGGAGGGAGCCCTCACCTTTCAGCACAACTAGACTGAGGACACCCACCAAAGGTGGGCAGGTTAGCCCAGGACACGGTCCTGGGTCAGCCCTGAGCCTGTTTGAGGGCTGTGGAGATGGGGGTGATGGCGGTGGAGACTGGGGCTGACCACCCGAAAGGAGACAGACCAGCCAGGAAGCAGAGAGAGGTGAACACCGTGCCTGACAGGTGGAATGAGAAACCAGCGGGCGGAGCCACAGGCCTGGATCTTAGCTGCTTACTTCTGGCAGGCACGCCTAGCGCCTGGGCCGTCTCCGCCCAGCTCCCAGATCCCCAAGCCCGCCCCGGCTCCGCTACTAGCGCCTGAGCCGGCCCCCTGCGACCAGAATCCGCCCCCAGCACCAGAGCCCAGCTCCGCATCAAGCGTGGGGGCCTGTCGCCTACCCCAGCGCCCGCCCCCAGAGCCATAACTAGCCCCAAACCTTAGTCCCCGCTCCCAGCGCCCGCGCCGGCCCCCAGAACCCAACTCCAAGGCACGAGCCCTGCTCCGTCCCAGAGCCCGCCTCCAGCGCCTGGGCCCCAGGTCCTAGGCCCGCTCTCAGCCCCCACCTCAGAGCCCGAGCCGCCCTGGCTCCGCCCCCTCTTCTCCCCAGGGCCGCCCCGCCCCCCCCCCAAGCACACTGACCCGCCCCCGCCGCCAATGCCTGGCCCCCAGGCCAAAGCCAGCTGTCTGCCCCGCCCTCAGAGCCTGACCCTCCCAGGCTCCGCCCTGGGCTTCTCCCCACGCCCCAACCCGTCCCCATCCTCAGCTCCTGACCTCAGCGCCCCCGCCGCGGCCGGCCCTGGAGCCTGCCCACAACTCCCGAGCCCTCCGCCGCCGCCTCCAGCGCCCAGGCCCGCCCTCAGACCCTGTCCCGCCCTGGCTCCACGGCCCCCAACCTCCGCTCCGCCCCAGAGCCCGAAGCCGCCCCCACTCTCAGCCCCCACCCCCCCGCCAGCGGCCCGCCCTTAGCATCTGCCTCCCCCACCCCCCATCCCGCCCCCATGCAGAACCTTAATGCTTCTCTGAGTTGAGGCACCCGCATCCAAAGGTAAATGTCTGGGAACCTACCTGGGCCTCCACCAATGACTCTACCCTGTATCTGAGCTTGGTTTTGTGGTCCGGGAGCTGTAGGGGTGGGAGTGGGGGCTGGTGGGGAGTTCTGATGTCACTTAGGCACCATTTGTTGGACATGGCATCTAACTGCCAGTCTCAGCCCTTCTTCTGCCTCCCGCAAATGAGCCCTGTTCTGCACTTGCCTGGGCCACTTGCCTGCATGATTTTCTTACCCGCCCTCTCATTGCACTCAGATGCAAGATGGTGGGGCTTGTAACTTGCGGTTGGCCAGGCCACTCAACACAGCCGATGTTACCCACTCCCTGAAAACTGCAACCCTCCTACTGAAGTCAGGACAGTAGGTTTTGAATCAGCAGCCTTCCTCCCCAGGACTCTGCTTGGAACCCTAAACAACCCAGTCGTGATTCACCTTACATGGGTTCAGACAGCTTCCTTCAAATGTGTGTCCTGCAGAGCCTGAAGCGGCTCAGGTGCAGAGGGAAGATGAAGGCTGTGGAGATCTCTGCAGAGAAAGAGCCCAACCATGAGCACAGCCCACCCCCCAAAAGACCACCGCATGGACACACTGCATTCATGACCTGAAGCCCAGCTTTCCAGAAGACAAACTCCCCATGCTGATTCTAGAAAACTGCACCTCCAGTATTCAAGCCAGGTGTTTTTGTTTGTTTTGTCTTTTTGCCTTTTCAAGGGCCGCACTTGCGGCATATGGGGGTTCCCAGGCTAGGGGTCTAACAGGAGCTGTAGCTGCCGGCCTTCACCACAGCCACAGCAATGCGGGATCCGAGTTACATCTGCGACCTACACCACAGCTCACGGCAACACCGGATCCTTAACCCACTGAACAAGGCCAGGGATTGAACCCGCAACCTCATGGTTCCTAGTCGGATTCGTTAACCACTGAGCCACGATGGGAACTCCAAACCAGGTGTTTTTTGTTGTTGTTGTTGTTTTTGTCTCCTCTAGGGCTGCACTCATGGCATACGGAGGTTCCCAGGCTAGGGGTCTAACAGGAGCTGTAGCTGCCAGCCTAAGCCACAGCCACAGCAACGCGGGATCTGAGCCGCATCTGCAACCTACACCACAGCTCATGGCAACACCAGATCTTAACCCACTTAGCGAGGCCAGGGATCAAACCAGCAACCTCATGGTTCCTAGTTGGATTCGTTAACCACTGAGCCACAGTGGGAACTCCAAGCCAGATGTTTCTGAGTCCAGAGTTCTGCCTGCAAGCAAGCAAAATACAGCCTGTCTGTCTCCCTTATCTTGGGGCCACCCGACCAGAGAGGACTGCCCAGCCTTTATGTCCATTACCCAGTTTTAGGAAGAGTCCTTGTAACAGTTGTGTGGCAGAGTAGGAAGAGTCTCAGGTGGGAGAAAGAAAAACCTTGAGGAGATCTCTAGAGAGAAAAGCATGCATTTGAGCTCAGCCTGTCCCCCAAAACCATTGGGCTGACACAGTGCAAACACAACCAGAAGAACAGCCTTCTAGAAGCTCAATTCCACCTGGACCAGCCTGATACTAGCAAACTGTATGGCCAAAATTCAAACCAGGTATTTCATGGTCAAGAGTTGGGCCTTCAAACTATCAAAAGGGACTCAGATCTGAGACAGCCTGTCAAACTCTCTAGCCATTGGGCCACCAGACCATGCAGGTATTGAACCTGAGATGCAGTGGGAGAACTATGTCCCCTCTTCTGCGATGAGGCAAATTGCCCAGGGACCTGTAGGTGCCCCGTTCCAAGCCCGAGCTCTGGCGCCTCTCTTGGTTTCCTCCAACACAACTCCAGCTTTATATCCGAGTCTGCAGGTGCAGCCAAGGAGCAGAAGAGGGAAGGGTGGGCACCAGTCTGTGGGTGCTTGGGCACAGTCTGCTGGACATGCGCTTCTAACAGCAACTCCCAGACCTTCCTCTGTCTCCCTCAGCAGAACCCAGCTCTGCCCTGGCCGGGCGCTCCTGCCACCGTGATTTCCATACTCCTCTCTCTCAGCCCACTGACATGCCCCACAGGCAGGGGTACAACTACCTCAACTTCACAAGGGCACTCACCCCCTCACCCACCCACACAATCCCCACTCCCTGAAATCAGCCACAAACACCCCCCGCCCTTTGAAGTCAAGTGTGCAGGCTTTGAATCAGGCAGCACCTTTCAGCCCTGGACCCAGCTTGAAATCAAGGATAACACAGCATTTATTCATATTACCTGGATTTGGCTGGGTTTTTTGTCACTGGGGTTGGCAGAGCAGGAAGAGGCTCAGGCGGGAGGGAAAGGAGGTTGTGGCGGAGACCTCGGAGAGAAAGGGCACAGGGCTGAGGACAGCCCAGCCCAACATCACCACCGGTTTGAAACTCTGGTATCTTTCACAACCAGAAGCCCAGCTTTCCAGAAGTCAAACTGCATTCCAGCCTGATACTAGAAAACAGTCTCAGGTCAGGTATTTTGTTTGTTTATTTGTTTTGTCTTGCCTTATCTAGGACTGCACCCAGGGCATATGGAGGTTCCCAGGCTAGGGGTCTAACAGGAGCTGTAGCCACCGGCCTTCGCCACAGCCACAGCAACGTGGGATCCGAGCCACGTCTGCAACCTACACCACAGCTCACGGCAATGCTGGATCCTTAACCCACTGAGCAAGGCCCGGGATCGAACCCACGACCTCATGGTTCCTAGTCAGATTCGTCAACCACTGAGCCACAATGGGAACTCCGAGGTCAGGTATTTCTTGGTCCAGAGATCTGCCTCCAGACAAAGGGCACTTGGAACCCAGACAGGCTGTCAGACTCTCTGGCCATTGGGCCACCTGACCACACAGGAGCTGAACCACAGATGTGATGACAGAATCACTTCCCCACTCTCAGAGGAGGCAAATTTGGCCAGAGGGTCAGAGGAACCATGTACCAAAATGGAAGGCTCTGGGCACCTCCTTGGGGTGCCCAGGACCCATCCGTCAGCCCTTCCTCTGCCTCCCACAGCAGCACCTTGGTCTGCAGAGCCCTGGACCACTTGCCAGCCTGATTTCCTAACTCCTCTGCCTCGCAGCCCACTGATGCATGATGGGCGGCGGGGGGGGGGACTACCTGAAAGGACTGAACCCACCTGAGACCAGCCCACTCCCTGAAATCAGACACCCTGCTTGGTAAGTTAACGAAACAAACCCCCTGGCCATCGATTGGAACCCCTTGGCCCTAGCACCTGGTTTGAAATCCAGCCCTCCCAGGCATCATTCCCTTTCCTGGGATTTAGGTGGTTCCTCGGCACAAGGGTCACCCGCTGAGTAGGAAGTGGCTCCGGTGGAGTGGGGAGATCGCTAGAGAGAAAGGCGCGGGGAGAGGCTGAGACCCTCCCCCTCCATACAACCGCACTGATACACTGCCTTCACCCAGAGCCCAGCTTTCCAGAATCCAAATATAGCACCAGCCTGATCCTAAAACACTGCACACCTGAGATTTAAGCCTGGGATTTCTTGGATCCAGTGTTGTACTTCAAACAAGCAGAGGCACTCAGGCCCTAGGCAGCATGTTAAACTTTCTAGCCATTGGACCACATCACTGGTCACATATTGAACCCGAGATGGGATGGCAGACGCTTAACCCTCCCCTGAGGTACAGCACCTTGGGCCACAGGGCCGGCTGCATGATGTACACGAGCACAAATATCTGGGAACCTACTCGGACCCCAACCAGTGATTTCCCACCCTGAATCTGATCCTAGCAATGAGGCCATGGAGCTGTGGGGGTCGGGGGGTGGGGTGGTTCTGCTGTTGCTCTGCCACCTTCTGGGCAAGTCTCAGCCCTTCCTCTGCCTCCCGCAGACGAACACTTCTCTGCACTGGCTGGAGCATGTGCCACCACGATTCTCCTACCCATCTCCCTCTGAGCCCACTGAGGTGCAGTGTGGGCAGAGGCGTGACTGTCTCACAGTCACCCAGGCCTCCCACCCCACCTGCCTGTACCCCACTCCCTGGAATCAGCCACCTTCCTACTGAAGTCAGGACAGCAGCCCGTGAATCAGCAGCCTTCTTCCCCGGGACTCGGCTTAGAACCCTAAACAACCCAGCCGTGATTCACCTTACATGGGTTCAGACAGGCTCCTTTGAAAGGGTGTGCCACAGAGGCTAACGTGGCTCAGGTACAGAGGGAAGACGGAGGTTGTAGAGAGATCTCTGGAGAGAAAAAGCCCAGCCATGATCAGCGTCCCCCATCAGAGACCGCTGCATGGACACAATGCATTCAGGACCTGAAGCCCAACTTTCCAGAAGCCAAACTCTTCACCAGGCCGATTCTAAAAACTGCACGTCCAACATTCAAGCCAGATTTTTCTGGGTCTAGAGTTCTGCCTCCAAACAAGCAAAGAATACACAGAACCAGGCAGCCTATCAATTTCCCCCATCTTGGGGCAAACTGACCAGACAGGAATTCACTTATTTATTTATTTTCTTATTTACTTAGATTTTTAGGGCTGCATCCAAGGCATATGGAGTTTCCCTGGCTAGGGGTTGAATCGGAGCTACAGCTGCTGGCCTACACCACAGCCACAGCAACACAGGATCTGAACCGCATCTGCAACCTCCTGAGTGGGGCCAGGGATCAAACCTGCAACCTCATGGTTCCTAGTCAGATTAGTTTCCAATGCGCCACGTTGGGAACTCCAAAAGTCCTTTTTTTTTTTTAGGGCCACACTCATGGCATATGGGGGTTTTGGACCTAGGGCTCAAATTGGAGCTGTAGCTGCCGACCTATGCCACAGCAACATCAGATCCAAGCCACATCTGCAACCTACACCACAGCTCATGGCAATGCTGGATCCTTAACCCACTGAGCAAGGCCAGGGATCGAACCTGCATCCTCATGGATGCTAGTCAGATTCATTAACCACTAAGCCGTGACAGGAACTCCCAGAGAGGAACTGAATTAGACATGTGATGGTAGAATTCTGTTCCCTCACTGAGTTGAGGCACAATGGGCTACAGGGTCAGAGGCACAATGAAAACAAACATCAGTCTCTGGACACCTCCCAGAGGTTCCATCCATCCCTCTCCAATACCCTTCTAAGCCTGTAAATGGAAACAGGGAGCTGCTGGGGGTGGGGGTGGGGGGGCTGCAGGGAGCTCTGCTGGTGCTCTGTCACCCTCTGTGGATATGTGCTCTAATAGCAACTCTCAGCCCTTCCTCTGACTCCCACAGCAAAAGCCTGTTCTGCGCTGGCCTCAGTCTTTTACCAGGGTGATTTCCTTACTCCTCTCCCCCTCAGGTGCGCTGAAATATACTATGGGCAGGGGTATGACTATCTCACTTTCAGCCAGGAACTCAGCCCACACAATACCACCACACACCCTGAAATCAATGACACCACTTTTTAAGTCATGTGAGCAGGTTCCGAATCAGTCAGCACACCTCAGCCCTGGGACACAGCTTGAAACCAAGGATCACCCAGCCTTTACTCACATTAACCAGTTGTAGGTAGCTTCATCGCAACAGGTATTTGGCAGAAGAGGAAGAGGCTTAGGTGGGAGGGAAGGAAAATTTTTAGGAGATATAGAGAGAGAAAGAGCATGATTATGAGCACAGCCTGCCCCCCAGAAAACTACCAGGTTAACACAGTACATTCACAAATATAAGAGAGCCTTCTGGAATTTCAATCCCATTGGACCATCCTGATTCCACCAAAATATAGGGGCAAAATTCAAGCCAGGTATTTCTGGGTCCAGAGTTGTGCCTTCTAACAATCAAAGGGGATCCAAACCTGAGACAGCCTGTCAAACTCTGTAGCCACTGGGTAACTGGACCATGTGAGAATTGAACCTCAGACATGATGGCAGAATTATGTCCCCTCTTCTGAAATAAAGCAAATTGTCCAGAGACTTGGAGGTGCCCTGTAACCCAGCCCCAGCTCTGGGCACCTCTTTGGCTCCCAGCAACCCATCTCCAACATAACGTTTGAGTCTGAAAGTGTAGCCGGGAGCTGCAGAGGGGGTTCTGCCGGTGCCTGGCAGACATGTGCTCCAAGAGCAACTCCCAGCCCTTCCTCCACCTCCGTCAGCAGAACCCTGTCTGCACTGAACTGGCACTCCCCCTGGCATGATACCCTTATTCCTCTCACTCTCAGGTCATGAAATACCCTATTTCATGACCTGAGAGCAAGAGGATTAGTATGACCATCTCAAAGACACCAGGGCAACTACCCACACCCCCAGCACAAACCTGTTCCCTGAAATCAGCAACACACACCCACTTTGAAGTCAAGTGTGCAGGCTTTGAATCAGTCAGCACCCTTCAGCCCTAGAACCAGCATGAAATCAAGGATAACTGCATATCTTCACATGACCTGGATACAGCTGGGTTCCTTGTCAGTACAGTGGGCAGAGGAGGAAGAGGCTCAGATGTGAGGGCAGAAGGAGGTTTTGGAAGAGATTTCTGGAGAGAAAAGACACAGAAACCGGCACAGCCAGTACAAAAATAACCACCAGTTTAAAACTCTGGAACATTACAAAGCCAGAAGTCCAGCTTCCCAGAACTCAAACTGAGCCCCAGCCCGAAAATGGAGAACAGACTCAAACCAGGTATTTATGGATCGATATCTGCCTTCAGACAGTCAACGGGCACTCAGACTGCAGACAGGCTGTCAAACCATCTAGCCATTAGGACAGCTAACCTTGCAAGAATTGAACCATAGATGTGATGGCAGAATTATTTCTGATCTCTCAGAGGGGGCACCACGTACCAAAATGGAAGACTCTGGGTATCTCCTTGGGGTGCCAAGGATCCATCTCCAACCTTGCCTTGGAGCCCAAAGGTGAAGTCCGGGAGCTGCATGGGGAGCAGCTGTGCTGGTGCTCTGCTCCCATCTGGTGGCCAACTCCCCTAACAGCAACTCTCAGCACTTCCTCTGGCCCCCACAGCAGAACCCTGGTCTGCACTGGCCTGGGCCACCTGCCAGCCTGATTTCCTAAATCCTCTTCCTCGCCACACACTGAAATGCACAATGGGCAGGGGTGTGACTTACTCACAGTGGGCCAGGCCATTCACCCCACCAGATTTTATCCCACTCCCTGAAATCATCAACCCTGCCATTTAAGTCAGGACAGCAGATTTGAATCCCCAAACAACAACCGTTTTGAAATTCTGGTGCCATTCACAACCAGAATCCCAGCTTTCCAGAAGTCAAGGTGCACTCCAACCTTAATCTAGAAAACTGCACCCCAAAGAATCAAACCAGGTATTTCTGGATCCAGGGCTCAGTCTTCCAACAGTCAAAAGGCACTCGGACCTCAGACAGGCTGTCAAACTCTAGCCATTGGGCCACATGAACATGTAGAGGTTGACCCATAGGCATGATTGCCAAAACTTTCCTCTCTCTGAATTGAGGCCCATTAGGCCACATGTCACAGACACCATATACCCCAACTAAATTTCCTGTGAACCTCCTTGTTGTTCCCCCAAGTCATCTCCAACCACTTCTCTTGAGCCTGGACACGCAGCCATGGAGCTGCATTGTGCTCTGATGGCTCTCCTTCACCCTCTGGTGGCCATGGGCTATAACAGCAATGCTCAGCCCTCCCCTGGCTTCCCAAGTGAAACCTGGTCTGCACTGGCCTGGGCCACTGGCCAGCGTGATTTCCCAACTCTTCTCCCTCTCAGCGCACTGAAATAGACCACAGGCAGGTGTATGACTGTCTCAAGGTTGGCCAGGGCACTCACCCCAATTGACACCACCCCACTTCCTGCTATCAGCCACCCCACAATTTAAGTTACTACACCAGCTTTGAATCAGCAGCCTTTGTCCCTTGGAATCAGCCTGAAATGATGCACAACCTGTATTCAGACAGGTTCCTTTTTTTTTTTTCTGTCTTTTTGCCTTATCTAGGAACACACCCATGGCATATGGAGGTTCCCAGGCTAGGGGTCTAACAGGAGCTGTAGCTGCCGGCCTTCGCCTCAGCCACAGCAATGCAGGATCCGAGCCGTGTCTGCAACCTACACCACAGCTCATGGCAACGCCGGATCCTTAACCCCCTGAGCAAAGCCAGGGATCGAACCCACAACCTCATGGTTCTTAGTCGGATTCATTAACCACTGAGCCACGATGGGAACTCCAGACAGGTTCCTTCTGATAGGTGCCCTCGAGAAAGTGAAAAGGCTCAGGTGGAGAGAGCAGAAGGAGGTTGTACAGATCTCTGAAGAGAAACAGCCAAGCCATGAGAACAGTGCACCCCTCAAAAGACCACTGCATGGACATACTGCATTCATGACCAGGAGCTAAGCTTTTCAGAAAACAAACTCCCCACCAGACTGATCCTAGAAAATCACATGTCCAAAATTCAAGCCAGATGTTTCTGGGTCCAGAGTTCTGCCTCCAAACAAGCAAAGGACACTCAGGCCACAAACAGCTGGCCAAACGGTCCATCCTAACAAACAGGAATTGAATTAGACATTTGATGGCAGATCTCCATCCTCACTGGGTAGAAGCAAGTTGAGCACAGTGTCAGAGGCACCATGAAACCATGTTCCAGGCACTTCCTTGAGGTTCCTTGGGTCCATCTCCAATCCCCCCCCCCTTTTTTTTTTAGTCTTTTCTAGGGCCACAGTCCTGACATATGAAGGGTCCCAGGGTAGGGGTCTAATCGGTGCTGTAGCCGACAGCCAACGCCACAGCAACACGAGATCCAAGCTGCGTCTGCGGCCTATACCATAGCTCACAGCAACACTGGATCCTTAACCTACTGAGCGATGCCAGGGACCGAACCTGCAACCTCATGGTTACTAGTCAGATTCGTTAACCACTGAGCCACAAGGAGAACTCCTGCAATCCACTTCTGAGCCTGGAGATGCAAACAGGGAGCTGCAGGGGGCTCTGTTGCAGCTCTATCGCCCTCTGGTGGACATGTGCTCCAATAGCAACTCTCAACACTTTCTCTGCCTCCCACAACAGAAGCCTGGTCTGCAAGTGTCCTGGGGCACTTGCCAGCATGATGTCCTTACTCCTCTCCCTTTCTGAGCAATGAAATACGCTGTGGGTGGAGCTATGACTATCTCACAGTCAGCCTTGACACTCACCCCACATGACACCACCCTACACCCTGAAGACAAAGACTCTGCTTTGTAAGTCATGTGAGCCGGCTCAGAATCAATCAGCACATGTCGGAGTTCCTGTCGTGGCTCAGTGGTTAACGAATCCGACTAGGAACCATGAGGTTGCAGGTTCGATCCCTGGCCTTGCTCAGTGGGTCAACGATCCGGCGTTGCCGTGAGCTGTGCTGTAGGTCGCAGATGCGGCTCGGATCCTGCATTGCTGTGGCTGTGGCGTAGGCCAGTGGCTACAGCTCCTATTAGACCCCTAGCCTGGGAACCTCCACATGTCAGAGCACGGCCCTAAAATGACAAAAGGCAAAAAAAACAGCACATGTCAGCCCTGGGACCTGGCTTGAAACCAAGGACGACCAGAATGGTTTTAGGAAGTTTCCTTGCAGCAGGTGCCTGGCAAAGGAGGAAGAGTCTCAGGTGGGAGAGAACAAGCATGAGGCAGTCTCTAGAGAGAAAGAGCATGGGCGTGAGCGCAGCCCGACTCCTAAAAAGCACCGGGTTGGCACAGTGCAGTCACAACCAGAAGAACAGCCTTCCAGAAAATCAGTTTCACGTGGACCAGCCTGATTCTAGCAAACTGTACAGCCAAAATTAAAGCAAGGTATTTCTGGGTCCAGAGCTACGCCTCCAAACTATCAAAGGGGACTCAGACCACAGAAGTCTGTAAAAACCCTAGCCACTAAGCCACCAGAACAGATAAGAATTGACCATAGATGTAAAGACAGAACTATGTCCTCTCTCTTAGGTGAGGAAAATTGGGGCAGACAGTCAGAGGTGCCCTATACCCAAGCCCCAAGCTCTGGGCACCCCCTTGGGGCTCCACTGACCCATCTCCTACCTCTGAGCCTGGAGGTGCAGCCAGGGGGCTGCAAGAGGCTCTGCTTATGCTCTAGCGCCATGTGCTCTAACAGCAGCTCTCAGCCCCTCCTCTCCCTCAGCAGCCCCTGGGGCACTAGCCTGCCTGCTGGATTTCCTTCCTCCTCTCCCTCTAAGCACAATGAACAGCCCTAAAGATGGGTGTATTTCTCAGAGCCTCCCAGGACACACCCCACCCTACTACATCCCACCTTAAAACACTCAGCTGCTGGCTCAGTGGTCAACAAATGCGACTAGGAACCATGAGGTTGCATCTCTGGCCTTGCTCAGTGGGTTATCGATCCGGCGTTGCCATGAGCTGTGGTGTAGGTTGCAGACGCGGCTCGAATCCTGCATTACTGTGGCTGTGGCATAGGCCAGTGGCTACAGCTCTGATTAGACCCCTAGCCTGGGAACCTCCACATGCTGCACCATGGCCCTAAAACAAAACAAAAAAAGACAACAAACAAACACTCAGCTGCCCTGCTCCCCCACTGAGTCAGGAGAGTCAACTTTATTTATTTATTTATTGTCTTTTTGCCTTTTATGTAGAGCCGCACCCGTGGCATATGGAGGTTCCCAGGCTAGGGGTCTAACAGGAGCTGTAGCCGCCAGCCTTTGCCACAGCGACAGCAACACGGGATCCGAGCCACATCTGCGACCTACACCACAGCTCACGGCAACGCCGGATCCTTAACCCACTGAGCAAGGCCAGGGATCGAACCCACAACCTCATGGTCTTAGTCGGATTCGTTAACCACTGAGCCACGAAGGGAACTCCAGGAAAGCCAACTTTAAATCACCCTCCCTTAAGTCATGAGACATGCCTTTAGGTCAGATCCCCATGACTCTGGTTGGGGACAGGAGGAAGAGGATCAGGTGGAAAGGCAGAGAGTATGTTGGGGAGAAATCTCAAGAGAAAGGGCACAGAGATGAGCACAGCCTGCCCACGAAAATACCGCTGCATTTCAACCCTTCATTCATGACCTCCAGCCTCTGTGTGGTCCCTAACTAAAGTGTCCCTCACTAAGGCCCTTCGTTGCCCCTACCTAAAGCACTGAAGTGTCCCTAAGACTCTGAGCTGTCCCTAACTAAGGCCCTTTGCACTGTCCCTAAGGAGGGCCTGCCCTGTTCCTAAGTAAAGCCTTGTGCTGTTCCCAACTACACTTAAGCTGTCCATTACTAAGGCTCTGTGCTGTCGCTAATAAGGCCCAATACCGTCCCTAACTAATACCTTGAGCTCTCCCTAAATAAGGCTCTGAGGCCTCCCTAACTAGACCTAAGCTGTCCCTATCTAAGGCCCAGCTCTATCCCTAACAAATGTCCTACCTCAGTCTCTACCCTCTCCCTAACTAAGGCCCTGCACTGTCCCCAACTTAAGTCCTGCGCTACCCCTACCTAGACCTGGACAAGTGGCCTCTCCCTGGGCTGTCACACACCCACTGCCACAGCCATGGAACTTGAGGGAAGGAAGGACAGAGGCCCAGCTGGTTCCTAAGCAGGATGGGGTGGGCTCAGCTGTCATCCCGACAAAACGCACCTGCCGGATCCCTAACCCCCAGGAACCCAGAATGTGACTGTCTGCGGAGATGGGGTTTTCTAAGAGCTGCCAAGGTAAAATGATACCACGAAGGTAGGTCCTAGTCCAACCGGACTGAGGTCCTACACGAAGAGACCAGGACACAGGCACAGGGGATAGCACATGAGGACATGGGGAGGAGATGGAGGTCTACACACAAAGGAGAGAAGCACCAGGAGAAACCAGCCTGCAGACGCCTTTATATGAGGCAGCATCCAGGGCGAGGAGACAGGTCTGTTGTGTAAGTGCCTGGCCTCGGGTATTTGTAGTGGCAGCGCTGAGCGGACTTGGACACAGGGTAAATCAGGCCTGAGACTGGGCAGGGCCCACGCTCCATCCCCTGCACGTGAGCTACAGGAGACTGGGGAGCTGAGGAGCGGTCTCCGAGGAGCACAGAGAGTTCAGGCAGCTCCACGCACCTGAGCTACACACACACGCATTCGTTTTGTCCTGTACACGCACTCACATCCATCCGAACTGCAGATCTCTGGCTTCACCACCTCCACTGGGGACGCGAGCTTCACCTGCTGGGGAACGCCTCCTACGTGATTTCCAGGACCGCAAACATCAGAGAGCCACAACATCACAGAGAGCAAACATCATGTAGTCACACCTCACAGGACCCGGAGACGGCGAATTGGCGTCCTGGTGACCCTGCTGCAGCAGGGCTGCCCAGCGCCCACCACAACCCGTTATCCTTTTCCGGCTCACGGCTGCCCTGCCCCTCCCAGCCTGCCCACCCCCGCAGCTGGGCAGTGTCTCCTGACACCAAGGGGAAGTGTGGAGGCGGTGAGGGCCTTGGCCAGCCCGCATCCTAGGACACAGCGCCTGGTGCCCACGTGGTCGCCCCACCCCTCCTCCACCTGGAAACACGGAGGAGAAACAGGGGGACAGAGCCTGGGCCCCGACACCCACCTGCCCCGACTCTCCCATGAAGGGGACAGAGACATCTTGGGCTTCGGCCCATCTCTGGGGAGCACTTCGTTCCAGTAACAAACCTCTGCCCTAAAAGCTGAAGTGCCTTACAACCCCCCCCATCGGTAATGGAAAGGAAGGGTTCATTTCATCACACTTTTCTCAAACCACAGCCTGTGCCGAGCCCACCACTCAGGTCACGGGGCCTCAGGGGAGCCTCTTTAAACAGCCCCTGGAGTTCAGCTCCCCGAGCTCTGCCTTCAGCCTAAAGGGGGTGTTCGGTTTCCTTGACAACCAAGCTTCCCGCTCTCCCAGACTCTTGCAAACTCTCTCCTGAAGGGAGAGTGCTGTCATCACCTGCCAGAAAGTTGTTCCTCCAAGCCTGCATTACTGGTCCCCTGAAGCTGTTGATGACAAACTCTCAGAGGAGCCAGCTTTGCAAGGTAACCTCTCCTGGACCCGGCACTAGGTTCCTCTACATGGATCGGGAGGAGTGGCTGCTTTCACGGCCCGTGGTGGAGGAGCTAACCTTCTGATGAAGCCAGGCCTTGATTCTTTCCTGCTTCCAGGGTCCTCGTTCTCCCCAGACTCCCACTCACTGTCTGTGCCAGTCTCTATGGAACCTTGGTCTTCTCTTTTTTTTTTTTTTGTCTTTTTGCATTTTTTATGTAGAGCCGCACCTGCGGCATATGGAGGTTCCCAGGCTAGGGGTCTAACAGGAGCTGTAGCTGCCGGCCTTCGCCACAGCCACAGCAACGCGGGATCCGAGCCGCGTCTGCAACCTACACCACAGCTCACGGCAACACCGGATCCCTAACCCACTGAGCAAGGCCAGGGATCGAACCCACAACCTCATGGTTCTTAGTCGGATTCGTTAATCACTGAGCTACGAAGGGAACTCCTTGGTCTTCTCTTAAAATGAGGTTTACTTTATATACAGAATTGAATGGTGGCCTCCAAAGCGGTGTCCCCCAGAACACAGGAACAGAAAAAAATAAAAATTATAAATGGGGGGGGGGGCATGAACAGAACCATACCTGGAACAGGGCCTCTGCAGGTGTAGTTGAGATGAAGTCATTGTGGGTTAGGCTGGCGCCAAATCCAAGGACAGAGCCCTGAGAAGAGAAACAGAGGGGACACAGCGCAGGAGAAGCCACATGAAGACCCAGAGATGGAGGCAGGCAGCCACAAGCCTGGACGCTCCAGAAGCTGGAAAGGGCAGGAAGGACCCTCCCCTGGAGCTTCCAGAGGGACTGCAGCCCTGAGACACTTGATCTCAGATGTCCAGTCCCCAGGACTGGGGGAGGATGGATTCCTGTTGCTTTATTTTTTATTTTATTTGTCTTTTTGCCTTTTCTAGGGCTGCACTCGTGGCATATGTAGGCTCCCAGGCTGGGAGTCTAATTGGGGCCGGCCTACGCCACCGCCACAGCCACAACAACGCGGGATCTGAGCCGCGTCTGCAACCTACACCACAACTCACGGCAACGCCGGATCCTTAACCCACTGAGCGAGGCCTGGGATCGAACCTGCAACCTCATGGTTCTTAGTGGGATTTGTTAACCACTGAGCCACGAAGGGAACTCCTCCTGTTGCTTTAACCACCCAGCATGGGGTCACTTGTAAGAGAAGCCACAGAGCGGTCACACAGACCCGGCTCTGTAGGGCCCTGGAAGTGCAGGTCTCCCTAAAGGCAGACAGAGGCTGCATTACAGAGACCTCAGAGTCAGCATTAGGCCCCCGGAAAACCCAGAGCAGACGCTGGACACCAGAAGGTTGAGGGGTCAGTCTGAAGTCCATCCCAGAGGGTGCTGGCTGCACCCGGCCTCCCAAGTTCTTACAACTATACATGGGGGCTACTTCGGCCCTGACTGAGGACCTTTAACGTTGCCATTCACACGGCTAATGACGAACACGCCAGTTACACAGAGAAACCCAGTGAGGACACCCACTTCCCGGTGAACGACCCTGAGCTTGGTCAGAGGTGGGGAACTCCCTCCCTCGCAGCCAGCAGCTCCCAGAAGGGGCGTCCTCGTCGGAAAGCTGACAGCCTGTGCGGAGGGGTCTCTGAGCAGACGCTGCTCCTGGGCCTTACCCACCCTCCCCAGAGAGACCACCTGAATAGGTGCAGACTGGAGGAGCTGCAAGAAAGGGCTTGCTGCCACGGCCGCGACAGCACGCTTGCCGAGCTGGCGTCTGCGGACCAGGCAGGATGGTCCTGGCCTAGGGGCTTTTCTGGAAGGTTTCCATTTGCCTGCCCGAGCAACTCCTCCTGTCCGAGCCCTCTCTGCCTTTTTTCTTGCTTCCTCACCTCCGCCTGGGGAGGCGTTCCTGTGGCAGAGACGGGTGCCCTTCCTTAGCAGGTTGTGGCCTGGCAACGCCGTGGCAGGGCCCGCAGAGGCCACGCAGGCTGGGCCACCCGCAGGCCATGGCTCCTCACCGCTTCCAACCAGCCCAGCCCCAGAGCTGCTAAAGGCAGAAAGCAGGCCCTCGGGTACAGCTGCGGGTCCTCTTGCTGCCCGGAGGGGCTATTTATACACAACTCAAATCAGCACACCTGGGACCGGCTGGCTAGCCGGGCCCGGCTGCCCACAGCCGCCAGCTCTCAGCCATCAGGGGCTCGTGGTTGCAGGACGGGCCTCGCTGCGCAGGCTGTGTACCAAGAACAGGTGTGAGTCCTGAGGGTCAGGCTAGACAAGCGGCTGCAGCTCTAGCTCATTTTCTAATCATTTTAACTGGCTCCTGAGTGGGAGACGATTTCCAGAAGACCCTCAACAGAGAAATCCTGGAATTGTGGAAAGGAGGGGAGGTTGGTGGAGACAGGGGCCAGGTACCCTGGTGTGGTGGAAGCCTCTGGAAAACCCAGTGGCGGGAGGCCACACAGGGTGAAGCCAGGGACACAGACCTGTCTGGGAGCTGCTGTCTGTTAGTCCAGACCCTGCTCTGAAGTGCTCAGGGTCAGCTCTGACCGACGGATGGTCTGGGGTGGTCCGCAGGGAGGACTCTGTGTATGGTCCCTAGGGTGTGTATGCCGAGCCTGTCAGGGTGCCCACCCGGAAGGGCCCCGTGCCTGGGAGGGGCTGCTGGGCCACCGCCCGGGTGAGCTCCACGTCCTGGGAGGGGCTGCCTGCCGGAGCCCCGCGCACTGGGAGGGGCGTGCGAACACCCCCTCTGCAGCAGGCACGGCGTTGCTGAGCACAAATCCCTCATGAGCGGTGATGGGATGAGAGGAGATCCAGCAGATGCTGCTGGTCCTCGGGCCCCCACCCAGGCTCGCCCAGAGTGACAAGTTCAGCAGCTGGGTGCCAGCCCCCGTGCTGCCTGAGGGAGGTCCAAGGAGTACCTCTTGCTTCTTCCACCTGACACCGTGGAGGCTTCCTAGGGCAGAGTGGACACCCTGCCTGGGCTGGTGGGAGCTCCTGGTGACACTTCAGGGTAACTGGGAGGGAGAAGCCAGCCTAGAGGGGAGTGGGCGCCCAGGCAGAGCCATGGGGTTGGGGTCTTTCTGGGTCTGAGCTGCGAATGGACAAGCAGGTGATGAGCGTGACCCAGGAAAGCTGCCCTGGTGTCACAGGCTGAACCCACTTCAGGGGGAAAGACCTCCTGAGTGACCCCGAAACAGGATTGTAAAACAAATCCCAGCAAAGAAAGGATTTGAGGAGTTCCCATCGTGGTGCAGCGGAAATGAACCTGACTAGGAACGAGGAGGTTGCGGGTTCGATCCCTGGCCTTGCTCGGTGGGTCAAGGATCTGGTGTTGCCGTGAGCTCTGGCGTAGGTCGCAGAGGCGGTTAGGTCCGCGCATTGCTGTGGCTGTGGTGTAGGCCGATTAGACACCCAGCCTGGAAACCTCCACATGCCACGGGTGCGGCCCTAAAAAAAAGGGACACAAAGACAAAAAAAAAAAGAAAGAGAGAAAGAAAGGATTTGTAAAATGAACCCCAGAGAAGGGAAGGCTTGCCAAGTGAATCCCCCTAAGAGGAGGCTCTGTGAGCCGGTCCCCTCACAGGGGGGCCCTGGAACCAG
This sequence comes from Catagonus wagneri, assembly GCA_004024745.2. Taxonomy (NCBI): domain Eukaryota; kingdom Metazoa; phylum Chordata; class Mammalia; order Artiodactyla; family Tayassuidae; genus Catagonus; species Catagonus wagneri. The sequence continues at coordinate 44,050 of PVHT020000054.1, forward strand.
CCGGGAGCGGGCTGCCACCCTGGGCCAGTGGAGGGGGCAGACCCCACTCTGTGGCCCCACGTCTGTGCTTCTGGGTGGGTTACTTGGTTTCTCGGGGCCTCAGCTTCCCAGGCTGCTCTTGGGGTGACAGCAGCAGACTGACTAGTGCGTTGCGGGGTCTTGGGAAAATGTCACAGAACGCCGTCCTTCGCGGAATCGCAGGTCCCGTTTCCCGGATGTCACCGCAGGGTCAGGAGGGCAAATCAGCAGATTCGCAGCAGAGCCCAGGGTTGGGCTAACTCTGCAGGGGCCCCCGCTTCCTTGGGGGGGGAGGCTCCAGTGGGCAGGGGCAGGTTCCTCCCACACCTGGAAGCATCCAGACCTCAAGGCCCAGCGGCCCCCATGGGTCCCCGGGAGGCGGAAGGACAGACCCCTTTCCTGCCCAGAACACACGGGCTCCAGGCGTCATCAGGAGAAGCAGGGATGGGGGGTGTCCCGTGTGGGGAGAGTTCCCGGGGCAGCGCGTGTACGCGGACGTCCACACCAGGAGTGTGGGGCAGAGGGCGTGGGTGCTGGCATGTGCAGGCTGCGGGCCTGCGGCAGCAGGACCGGGCAGGGAGCCCGTGGAGGGAGAGGGTTGAGCTTGGCCGGTGCCGGGCCTCAGACTCTCCTGGTCCCCGGGGAGGAGGAGCTGAGCAGTTTGGCCCTCATCCCCCCGGCCGTGCCAGCGTTGGCCCTTCAGGCTCCGGGTTGGGTCGGGGAGCCCCTGGAGGCGGGGCCAGCCATGCCCACCAGGGAGGCCTGGAGGCGTCAGGCAGGAAGCACGGGCGTGGTCAGCACCTGGACAGAAGCTTCAGAGCCAGCATCCAGCTCAGCTCCTAGAGGCTCAAAGCAAAGCTCTAATATCCAGTATGTCCACTGCCCATGAAAAGGCACATCTGATCTGGCACCAGGGCCTGCCTCTGGGCCCCTGCTGACCGGACATCTGCAGCCAGTGTCACGTGTCATGACTGTCAGGCAGTGTCAGGAGTGGGGGGGAGAGAGCACACGGTCCAGGCCCACGAGGGCTAGGCTGTCCACAGGGCTGGTGCCGGGGCTCTGAGTGCTCCCTCCACTCACCGCATGGGCAAAGGCCACCACCACTTACAGACGCTTACTGAGTTGCCATGTGGCCCCCGCTCGGGCCCCAGCCTGGCCGAGGCTCTCTGCCCCAGTGGGGAGGGTTCCTTCTCCCATTCCAGACCCCCCCCACACATCCCCAGAAGGCCTGCTGGGGGTGGGGTGAGAACTGGGCCATGAAGAGGACAGGGCAGCCCTAACTGCAGCAGGTACTGCGGGTGCTCAGGTATTTGTCCCCCGAAGGCCCAGGATGTGGGTGTCAGGGCCGAGAGGGCACTGATGCGAGGGGCCCCCTCCACCGGGCTCCCCAGGGGCGCTGCAGGGAGAGCATGTCCTTGGGTTACTTTCCAGCCCTCGTCACCCTCAGCCCCGCCCTGGGCACCCGCTTTAGGTGGTGTTTCTCACCAACAGGCCTGCCCTGGGAGAGGGTTTGAATGTCGTGTGGGAGTCCAGTGAGCAGCGCCCCACGTGCGCTGTGTCTTGGGCAGGAAGGAGCCTGTCTCTCACATTCCTGCCCCAGGACACAGGGTGGCAAGAAGCAGACCCAGGCTTTGCTCTGCCGGAAGCTCCCTTTCTGTGCACCAGGCTCCCCGCTCCTGGAGGATCCAGAGGCCACAGCCTCGGGGCACCTCCAGCAACAGACCCCGGAGCTGCTTTCTACTGGGAGGTGCCAGCTTCTCTATAATGAACCCTCCCAGATCTGAACTTTTTCCCTTGAAATCTTACCTCGTCGCTCAGCCAGGCAGTTTAATACACTAGCCATACCAAGGTCAGGGATCTCTCCGGCGGGGCGGCGGCCACGATGTCATCCACTTGCTGGGGTACGGTTCCCAGTCCTAAATGGAGGTCACGGAAGCCCTCAGCTAAAGCCTTCCCAAGAAGGGCAGGGAGGTTTTAAATTCCTGGGGCAGAACCATCTGGCACATTATTTTCTCAAGCTGTCCAGGATCCTGCCATTCAAGTGCAAAAACGTACTGAGATTCTGGGGTTAGGAGCACACAAAAGAAAGCCATTTTTTCCCTTTTTTTTTTTTTAGGGCTGCACCCTCGGCATATGGAGTTTCCCAGGCTAGGGCCTAGAGCTACAGCTGCCGGCCTACACCACAGGCACAGCAATGCAGGATCTGAGCTGTGTCTGCGAGCTACACCACAGTCCACGGCAATACCAGATCCTTAACCCACCGAGTGAGGCCAGGGATTGAACCTGCGTCCTCATGGATCCTAGTCAGGTTTGTTAACTGCTGAGCCATGAAGGGAACTCCCAAGAAAACTTCTTTTTAAGTCTAACACTGAGTACTGGGTCTTCTGAGGGTTTAGAATACGTTTTTTGGCACCACAGACTGAATCTCCTCCACAGCTTCATCTATGGCCCAGAGGTCCTGAACTAGCCAGTATTTCCTACTTGTCTCCCTAACCAGCAGAACATAGCAAGTATTGCAAAGGGACTAGCGGGGTCTAAGAAGTGCTTGTTTGGAGAGGCTTTGTGCTGCTAGGATTCTTTGCTTAGGGGTACTGGTTTTATTTGGGTGATTATAGCCAGGTCACAACTTGCCTATGACCGGTGGTGCCTTTCTGACTCTGCCCATGGTGTCTGGGTCCCTCCTAAGGGATTAACCCCCTCAAGGTTAATTCCCTATGACTCTTGGCAGAGGGCCATAGCCCTAAGGTTACTGGGTGGAAGGGAGTCTTAGGCGTTTCCATGGTAAGGTGCTAGTCTCTGAGATAAAGTCCAGCTTTTCCTGCAAGGGGAGCTGGGCATCCCAACACACATAAAAGTGATGTGTCCCTTCAAGTCACACTCCAGGGCTCCATAAGACTTCGATCCTGCGGCTTCCCTTCCACTCCCATTATCTTAACCCTGCCTTTGGTCATTCCGCTTGTCAGGTGCTCAAGGCTCAGTAGGTGGCCGCTGTGTCTACTGGAAACCTTTTTCCTCCCCACAGTCAGAATCAGCTGAGCTTCCTCCAAGGCGCGCCTGGGCCCTCTCAGTCTCCTTCTTTCGTGTGTGCAACCGGTGAGGATGAGCCAGGCCACAGTGGTCCCCTTAGCTCCCCTCCAGGGTCTGGGCATCCCCGCTCCAGGCCTCGTCCGCGCAGTGTGCACGCCGACAGGCTCGGAGCCCTTCTCCACTGTGGGTGAAGACTTTGAAACCTGGGGTGACTCCTCAGTGCCACCGGGTCCCTTCAGGGGCCCTCATCAGCACTGGGAGGTGGGTGGACTCTGGATCACTGAAGCCAGAGCACTGGCAGTGCGCTCTGTTCGTCTGTCCTCCTTGGCATCCACCTCCAGAATCTGGTGGTCGAACACCCAGAATGCCGACTCCAGCCGCTGGGAAGTGGGCGTGGTGGGCCCTACCTCCAACTTCTGTTATTTTCTCCTGATGTCTGGGGCAGTCCAGGAAGTGAAATGGGAGTTAAGAATGGTGTGCGCTTCCACTGGCTCAAGGTTCAACTTTGTGTCCACATGAGGGCACTCCAGGAAGGCTGAAGGATTTTCCTTTAGTCCCTGGATGGCTCCCTGAACCCTAATTTATGGCTTTCTTCCCAGTCCATCAAATGTCCTTAAATCCCTGAAATGTGCCCCCCGTTTGCCTCTCGATGATCCTATCCAGGGTCCATGTCAAGAATGGTCTGGATCCCAGGCTGGTATGTAGCAAGTCCCTTTTTTTTTTTTTTTTTTTTTTTGGCTTTTTAGGGCCACGTGCATAGTATATGGAGGTTCCCAAGCTAGGAGTTGAATTGGAGCTGCAGCCACCAGCCTATGCCACAGCAACACCAGATCTAAGCCACATCCATGACCTACACCTCAGCTTGCAACAATGCTGGATCCTCAACCCACTGAGCGAGATCAGGGATCGAACCTGCATCCTCACGGATACTAGTCAGGTTCTTAACCCGCTGAGCCAAAATGGGTACTTACCACAGTATTTTTTTTTTAGACTGCACCCATGGCATGTGGAGGCTCCCAGGCCAGGGCTCCTAAATTCACACCACAGCAGCCACGCAAGCTGCTGCAATGACAACACCAAATCCTTAACCTGCTGCACTAAAGGAGAACTTGCATCCCACATTATTTGTATTGGTCTTATCAGCTTCCTCCCCTGTATTAGCTATAATCGGTGTCTTTTCTTCTCCAGTGAATGAGACGCTCAGGAGGGTTTTGCCCTCCACCTCAGTGAGCAAAGGCGTGTGGAACATGACTCAGACTAAATTTAGGACTTCCTGGAGTTCCCATTGTGGCTCAGCAGAAACAAATCTGAGTAGCGTCCATGAGGATGCAGGTTTGAGCCGTGTCAGTGGGTTAAGGATCTGGTGTTGCCATGAGCTGTGGTGTGGGTCGCAGACACGGCTCAAAACTGGCGTTGCTGTGGCTGTGGTATAAGCTAGCGGCTGCAGCTCTGATTCAACCACTAGCCTGGGAATTTCCATATGCTGTGGATATGGCACTAAAAAGGCAAAAATAAATAAAAATTAAAAATTAAAAAGATTAATTAAGGACTTCCCTTGGGCCCTCCCTTCAATCCCTGTGCTGATCCCTCCAGTTACACAGACCTGAGGAAGAGAAGGGCACGCACGTGGTGGATAGGCTGCTTCTCCACTGGCGACGTCTCAACGGGGACCAGCCCAGCGATTCCAGAGAGCTGGTACTGAAAGCGGCTATGGGTGTGCACTGGGCCAGTCCCTGAGGGAGGCCTGCCAGGAGGTGGAGGTGGGAGAATCGGGGAGGGGCTGAGTGCAGCAGGGCGGACGGTGGGCTGCAGGGAGAAGGGGGCAGGGAACCAGAAGAGGTAGAGGCAGAGGACTCAGGAGTCTCGGGGGAACTGGCAGAAGGGGGAGCAGCTACTCATGGCCGAGAGAGGAAACCAAGAGGATGCTCAGGCTACGACCACAATATCAGGAGAGAGATTAGAAATGACCCTGAACTTCTTACAGGGGTCCTTGGTTTGGCAAAGCACCATGTGAAACTGGACACAGGGGATCTCAAACTTGTTTTTTTCAAATTCTGGCAACAGAGGTCCAACTGGAGAAAACGGTATTTTAATTTAGAGATCCATTAGGTAAAACTTTCTCCATCTACCAGTTTATAATGAGACCACATAGTGCTGCAAAAGAAAATAAGCTGCTTGTTAGAGGGCAGTAACTTCCAGTTACGGAGGCTGCACCCTAGTGGTGGCTTTGTTGGGACAGAGGCTTGGTGACCCCACCTGGCGAGGCTCTCCTCCTAGGGCCGCTTGCGACGCACATGCCCACAACGAGAGGTCTAGGCGCGCTAAATGAAACATGAACCACCCTTCGTGAGGGATGGGAGGGAAGTGCTGCCTACGAGGCCTCAGTTATAAGGTGCCTCTGTGTCAGGGATTCGGCGCTGCCAGTGCACCGTGAAGCTGCAGCAGTTACCCAATGTAGGAGGGTGCTTACAGGTGGCAGCCCCTGGAGGCAGAGTAATGGCGGAGTGGGAAATAAGGGTCCTCCAGCCGAATAAAACCACCCAGAGAGCCTCTCCAACAGTCAAGGACACTGGCTTGCAGAGGGCTTGTCCCCGCTCAATTACAGTCAGGGAGGCCAAGTGCCCATCTGCCATTTTTCACAAACAGCAATCCTACCACTTGTATGGAACAACAAAGAACTCTGAATAGCCTAAGCCACTCCAAGAAAGAAGACATTGGGAGTTTTATATAGATGTATAATTTTAAGTTATATCAAAAGAACGGCCCTGGGAGTTTCCGTCATGGCTCAGCACATTAAGAACCCAACTAGTATCCATGAGGATGTGGGTTTGATCCCTGGCCTCACTCAGTGGGTTAAGGATCCAGCATTGCTTTGAGTTATGGTATAGGTCAGAGATGCGGCTCGGATCCTATGTTGCTGTGGCTGTGGCCAGTAGCTGTAGCTCTGATTAGACGCCTAGCCTGGGAATCTCCATATCCTGTGCGTGTGGCCCTTAAAAAAAAAAAAAGCTGTAGGTTTTTATCTGGACAAAAACACATTAATTTTTTTTCCACCAGGTATTATAACTGCTGTGAATAGTGCTCATATTTATGGCAAAATACCTCTCCCGCTATTGTTCAGACTCCTACTCTGTGTGCAGGTAAAGATGTGGTCCTGGATTCATGAAACTCTCTCCAGAAAGGAAGCTGGCCGGCTGCTACAATGTACCACCTGTCCCCACGGGGAGCTGTCCAACCAGACAGGCACTGCTGCAACATCTGGCTCATCTGCACCTACTGCCTCCCGCCCTTGCTCTCAGAGGAGAGTCATGTAGCTACAGGTCGAGTCTCTTTACTCACTAATTGCTGATCTCATGTAATATTTCCACTGCATAAATGATCAGCTTTCCCCTGCCTTGGGATGACCTCGCCACCCACCTTGCCAGGTTAATTTCTACTCAGAGACCTTCCATACTGTAAATGTCACTGCACTTGAATAAGATTTGCCTAGTTAAGTCAACAGATCAGATGAGGCTATTGAAAAAGTTTTATAGGGTGTCACAGTCTCTGAAGAGTCAACAGGGTAAGGAAACCTAGGAGCTGTCCAGCTGCTGAAAATATACTAGATGAGGATGCAGGAGTTCCCGGCTGGCTCAGTGGTTAACGAATCCGACTAGGAACCATGAGGTTGCGGGTTCGATCCCTGGCCTTGCTCAGTGGGTTAAGGATCCGGCGTTGCTGTGAGCTGTGGTGTAGGTTGCAGACGCGGCTCGGATCCTGCATTGCTGTGGCTGTGGCGAAGGCCGGCGGCTACAGCTCCTGTTAGACCCCTAGCCTGGGAACCTCCATATGCCGCGGGAGCGGCCCTAGATAAGGCAAAAAGACAAAAGACAAAAAAAAACAAAAAAAAAATGAGGCTTGAGAACCACCACTGATGGAGTTCCCTCATGTCTCAGTGGGTTAAGGATCTGACATTGTCATTGCTGTGGCTTTGGTTACAGCCATGGCTCAGGTTCAGTCCCTGACCCAGGGAACTTCCACATGCTCTGTGTACCTGTGAGCCGTCCATACTTCTCTGTCAAAGCCATGTCCTCTCCCAGAAGCCAGTCATGCTAAGATCTGGGGGAAGAGCAAGCATGCAAAGGGAGCAGCAGAACTGAAGACGCTGAAGCAGGATTCAGACAGCAGGGCAGCAACAGGGGGAGGGAACCTCAGTGTGCGCAGGCCCTGCGCGGGGCCTTGTCCACCAGCCTTCCTACTGCATCCTGGGTACGAGGGGGTCAGTGGGCCTGAGGAAGAGAGCCCAACCTGACAAGCAGGGAACCCTGGCCGCTGAGAAGACAGGAAGCAAGCGCCCACCTGAAGATGCAGAGCAGTCAGGGTGAGAAGCCAGCACAAGGCTGCCTGGAGGAGAAAGCACAAAAGCCCAAGACTAAGTCTGCAGGCAGAGCTCATGCACAGCTCAAATACTAAACACACACAGGGAGGAAGAGCAACAGCAGGTGCAATATCATGGTTTATAAGAAACATGTGTTTGGTCATTCAAATAATCAAAATATTTCTCATATAAATTTGGTCCTTTTTTGGCCCACGCTTGCGGAAGGCAAACGTTCCTAGGCCAGGGATCGAACCTGCACCACAGCTGTGAAAACACCAGATCCTTAACCCGCTGAACCATTAGGGAACTCCCTATATTTGGTCCTCGTCCACGGTTTCTGGCTTACATTTCCACAACCCTTGGAACTTCCTGAGTGACAAGAGCTATGGGATATCTGATGGGATATTTGGTCTCCTGTACTCAGTTCCTAAAAACACTTTAGGGAAGGTGATTTTTGGGTCCCAGTGAAGGATGGGGTCTGATTGGCAGGGGAACCAACCATATGATGAAGACTGAAACTTGCAGTCCACCCTCCTTCCCCCAGCTCCACCTCTGGGGAGGACGAGGGCTGGAGGTTGAATCAATCACCAATAGTCAATGACTCAATCAATCATGTCTACATGATGAACCTCCGTAAAAAGGGAGGGGAAAGGACAGCTCGGGCTCAGAGTTCCGGGTACTGAACCCCTGGAGATGGAGGAAAGTTCCTTGCCACACCCAGGCCGTGCACGCTGTTACCTCTTATCTGGCTGTTACTCATATCCTAGCAATGAACTGGCAATCTAATGAGCAACAAGTTGTCCTGATTCTGCAAGCCACTGTACCAAGTTAACTGAACCCAAGAAGGGGTCTTGGGAACCTGTGACTTAGAGCCAGCTGGTGAGAAGTGCAGGTGAACACACTGCTGGTGTCCGAAAACTGCTGCTGGCGTGGAAAGACACACACACAAACACACACTGGACTGGATCCAGGAACCCCTTATGCAGAGCTAACACAGATTTTTAGCCTTATCAGCCAGTTGGGCAGTAGTGCCAAACACTGAAAAGCAGAAAACGAAGGGAGATTTAGGGACTAACTGGAGGTTCTGGACGCATTTGACATGCCTGTGAAACACCAAAGCAGAGATACTGAGGAAGCAGTCATCTAGTCTGCAAGTGTGGGAGACATCATCAAAGAAAGAGTCACAGCCACTGGAGAATTAAAAACCCAACATAGGAATTCCCACAGTGGAAATGGATCCGACTAGGAACCATGAGGTTGAGGGTTCGATCCCTGGCCTTGCTCAGTGGGTTAAGGATCCGGCATTGCCGTGAGCTGTGGTGTAGGCTGGCAGCTGTAGCTCCGATTAGACCCATAGCCTGGGAAACTCCATATGCCAATAGTGCAACCCTAAAAAGCCGACAAGCAAACAAACAAAAAAACAAGGTAAAATGCAGAAGGCCTGGGATGACCGCCTGGTGCAGCCAACACCTGGAGGTCATCCGATGACACTCAGCCCCGGCGCCTGGCGGGGACTGTCACAAGCTATCTGCTCTCAAGAACAAAGCCTGGGCTTCCGGGGTCTGTGTTGGCTCCCCAAGGACGACTCCTGTTCTGGAAGGAAGGCAATATAACAAAAGAACAAGCACTGGGGTGAGGGCCTGAACCCAGTACCTCCAGACACCACCTCACCTAGACTTCCTCTCACAAAGACAGCACACGCTTTCAATCATTCACTTTTATAAGAAGTCGTTTTATTAATGAGAGGTAACACAACACCATAAAGCTCTACACCACCTGTCAGGACAGCCTTTCGTAAGTGAGCATCAGGGCTCAACTGTGCAGCTTCCTCCCTAACCCTCACTACCAACGCCCTCCCCCCTAAGGCAATCCATCTACAACGCGCTGAACGCTCACTTCATTTTACGGAGACACTTCTCAGTGCACCTCCCTCTCTAGCAGGAGGGACATTTCAGCTGAAAAGCCACAAATGGGGTCCTGTGCTTGTCAGGCAGTCGGCACCCAAAATGCATGTTTCACATCTGCCCAGCAGCCATGGCCCCAGACCCAGCGAGCGGCCGGGGAGAGACCAACCCACATCTGACAGAGCATTCCTGGAAAAGCGCCGGACAGACCCCTACACCACCCAGAGGGGAATGTTCCAGCATGGGGAAGAGGCTAAAAGAAACTGAACCTAAACTCATCAGGGGTGTCACCGGTGTCCTTAGCTCTCCCGGCCTGACGAAGTCTGTACACCCTGCCGCTCTTCTTTCTGGTGGCCTCGCCTACAGGCTGCACCTGGGCTGAGTGGGCTGCTGCAGGGGTGGGAGAGACACAGTGTCAGGACTGAGTGACAACAGCCAACGCCAACCATGCCCATTAACTCTAAAGCCTTTGTAGAAATTAACTGATCCCTTTCTCAGAATTATAAAGTAGGTGTGATCACCATAACCCAGCTAAGAACCGCAGACTCGCTGCCTCTCCTGCCCCCGCCTCCCCGTTCACGCCGGAGCTCTGTGTTCCCGAGGTCCTGCTCCCTGAGTCACCCCCACACCCTGCCAGCCACACTGCTCTGGGCTTCCTCCTGCCACTCTCCCTCCCCATCCCTGAGAACTAGGCGGTTCACATCAGCCAGTTCCCAGCTGCTCACCAGTCCTGAGAGCCCGCAGGGCCTCTCGCCGCTGGGCTTCCATCAGAGTCCGATAGTCCCCAAACAAGGAGTGCATCAGCTGCCTCTTCCGTGGCACAGGGGTTTTTTGGCTGCGCAGGATTCGGATTGCCCCAAGCGCTTGCTCTTCTACAGTTAAAAGTAAAGGACTAGTCACCTTCTCTATCCTCACCTCCAACTGCCCTAACCGCAAAGGCAACAATTCGATCCCTTGGCAGCACCTGCTGGCTTTCACTGTCCACCTCCCCCCAGCTCTACAGAGGGGCCCCTCACTCTGCTTAGGGCTGGGTCTCTGCATCTTCAGCCCCAGCTCCAGCTGCTCCACGCACCAGGCCAGTTCCCGTGCCAGTTGCTCCGCCTGTGAAGAACTGGGTTAGTGGCTGAGAAGGCACCAGGACCCCGCGGCCTCCAGCCCCATCCCAAAACCCAAAACGCCACCTCTCATCTCCTCCCCGCCTAAGTCTGCAGATACGAGACCACAACCACCCGCAGCGCACCCACCCGCAGCGCACCCACCCGCAGCGCACCCTCGGGACTGGGGCCCGCCCTTGCCTGGGCCTCCGCGCTTAGGGGGGCTTCCTCTGGGGCCGGCTTTTCCAGGGCCTTCCCGCCTCCATTCGCCACAGAGGTTCCATTTCGGGCTTTTTTCCTCTTCTTTTGCTTATTGGCCCTGGAGGCGGCGTCACCGCACGTAGGGTGCCCTAAGCAGAGACACACTGAATGGGACCTTACAGTGGAAGGACCAGAGGCGCCGGGGGCTGCGGGGTGCGCGTGCCGTACCTGGGCCTGGGGCTGCCGATGTCTCTCGAGCAGGGTGTCCTGGAGCCTGGAGAAAGGCGGAGGGGGGCAGCACGAGAGTCACAAGGGACCGCGGACAGCCCAAGGCCCCGCCACCCACGTGTCCTCTCGGCACCACTCACCGCCATCGGCCGCCGCCGCCGCCGCCGGACTTCCAGTCCGACGCCGAATTCGCTCCCCCGGAAACACGTCTGCGTCGCCTGGTTCCCCCGGGGGTGGTGGTGGTGGAAAGTGCTGGGGGCCTAGGCTGGGAGATCTCAGAGGGTAGAGACTGGTCATTCAGGTAGCTAGTATGTTATTTATTTTTTGTTTGTTTCTTGTCTTTCTGTCTTCTATTTAGGACCGCACCTGCGGCACATGGAGGTTCCCAGGCTAGGGGTCTAATCCGAGCTGTAGCCGGGGGCCTACACCGCAGCTCAAGGCAACGTCGGATCCTTAACCCACTGAACGAGGCCAGGAATCAAACCCGCAACCTCATGGTTCCTAGTCGTATTTGTTAGCCACTGAGCCACGAAGGGAACTCCTCGAGGCATATTTTAAAACAACCATCGTTAGGATGTATTTCCGTCCTGGAGAACTAAAGGTTTCAGTGGTGAGTGGACTGCAGATGCGAATCTCCCTACGACTTGGCCCAGAACCGCTTCCTGCAGAAGCCTTCTCAGCCCAGATATGGTGCCTAAGTACGGACCTCACGCCAGGTGCTTTCTCTGTCACAGCCCCTGTGCTCGCTCAGCGGAGCCCTATCCGTCTGTCTGCACCTCTCCCACGCCCTGAACGTACCACCTTCTCAGGCCTGAACTGCAGTCCAGTTCTCCCTCATCTCTGCTTGCATTGTTCCCCCCTCCTGTCTTTTCTGAAACACCCCATGATGGGAGTGGTCTTTCTAAAACCAGAACTCTTGCTTTCCTGCCTAGAAATCTTCTGTTTCCTCCAGCATAAAGTCCAAGCTCCTTACCTAGCTGTTTGCCTGACGCTCCAGCCAGCACATGCCCCAAACATCATAGGGAGGGAAGTATTTCCAGACCCCCACGCTGCTCCGATCCCAATGATCCCCCAGCTTTCCAAAAGCCTCACCCACCCCGCCCCTTTCCTGCAGCCCCCAGTGCTCTCTGCTCCACGTCGTTTTTCTCCCCAGACAGTATTAGAACCTGTTCAAACCCCCAGACCCAGACATTAGGTCGTCGTAGAACTTTAGAGAGGAAGGTGCAGAAGAGCTAGTTTTCCATGTCAGCAAGTCCCCAGACCTCTCTGCTGCCTCCCACCATGGCAGGTTATAAAGATTCACGAAGGGAATTGCAAGCCTTTCCCTAGCCCTGCCCGACTGTCTACACACCCACGGCCACTCCTAGTATCTCACTCTCGACCATCGTTTCCTGTTTCCTGTTTCCTGAAACACACTAGTCTCCACCGACACAGTCTTTCCGTGGCCTACTCCCTAGCCTGTTTAGAAAATGTTATGGATTTCGTAAGTGCAAATATAAATATTTACATACAGTTAATTCTCATTATTCATGTTAAGTAGCTGAAATGCTGAATTAGGGAATACTGAACCATTGCTTTCAGAGAAAATACACTTAGGTTCCTGAGAGTCTCCGGTCACAACATTTTCACCAACCAATCAATATATAACATTGTTTTATGTGTGCTTCCATTTGAAAACACCTGATTTAATAAATGTTGTTGATTCATAAACATTGAGCTCAGCCAAAGCACTATGACTTGTACTGAATGAAGTTTATTTAATACATGTTTTCTCCGTAAGACATCCCATTACAGGCTTCTTGCATTTAGGGACACTAGACAACACTCAGCATTATGCTTGAGGGCCTCTTTTTTTTTTTTTTTTGGCCATACCCATGGCATGTGGAAATTCCTGGGCCAGAAATAGAATTCATCTTCATCTCCCCATCTATGACACAACTGCCGCAATGCTGGATTCTTAACCTGCAGTGCCACAGCAGGAACTCCTTGTAAACTTTTTTTTGAATCATTTAATGCTTTTTGATGTGAATTCTACCGTGTCTGATGTTGTCATTACCCTGCCTTCTTTTTGTCTGGATTTCCCTTTTATGTGTTTGCTCATTCTTTTATTTTTAACCTTTCTGAATCACTACATTTCAAGAGCTGGACTTTATTTTGTGGTCCAATATGAAAAAAATTTTTTTCCTTTCTAGGGCCACACTGCATATGGAACTTCCCAGGCTAGGGATCTAATTGGAGCTGTGGCTGCCGGCCTACACCACAGCCACAGCAATGCAGGATCCGAGCTGAGTCTGTGACCTACACAGCAGCTGGCAGCAATGCAAGATCCTTAACGCACTGTGGATTCCAGGGATGGAATCCACATCCTCACAGACACTACATCTGGTTCGTAATTCACTGACCCACAACAGGAACTCCAGTTTTCCGTAGTTTTAAAGTCTCTCTCCCCGTCCAATGCTAAGATGACACAAGGAGGGAATGGAAGAGACGGAGCAGGTCTTGCAAACATCCAGGAAAACTCCAGGCAGAGGTGCCATCAAATGCAAAGATCCTGGAGTTCCCATGGTGGCACAACAGAATCAGCAGCATCTTGGGAGAGCTGGGACACAGGTTCAGTCTGAGGCCCAGCACAGTGGGTTAAGGATCCAGCATTGCTGCAGATGCGGCTTGGGTTGCAACTGCAGGTCACATCTGATCCCTATGTTCCATATGCCTCAGGGCAGCCAAAAAAAAAAAAAAAAATTGCAAAGACCCTTTGCTATGAGCTTTCACGTTTAGGGAGACTAAAGGTAAGAGAGGCAGGAGAGGATGACAGAGTTGTAATCAGGAGCCACATGATGTAGAATCTTTTTACAGCTACATGCAAAACAATCAAGCTGGACTACTCTGTCACACCATATACAGAATCAACTGAACTGGATTAAAGCTTTAAAGTAAGACCTGAAACCTTGAAATTCCTAGGAATTTTGGAAACAAAGGCAGAATGCAATGTCTTAGCAAAATGAAATAAGTCAGAGAAAGACAAATACTGTATTTGACTTCCATGTGAAATCTAAAAAACAAAACAAATGAACAAACAAAACAGAAACAGACTCATAGATACAGAGAACAAACAGGAGGTTTCCAGAGGAGAGAGGGGTGGTGGATGTGACACAGGTGAGGGAGATTCTAATTAGAATAACTTTATATGGTGACAGACCGTAACTGGACTTACCAGGGGGTCATTTTGTGGTGTACAGAAATATCAAAGCTCCACGTTGTGCACCTGGAACTAACAGTGTTGTAGGTCAATTACATTCAAAGAAATCCTAGTGACAAACGTTTTAACTTAATTTGAAAAAAGAACTGAGAAAAACAAAAAAAAGAATCTGTATCTTATTCTGAAGCATATTGGCTGGTGGGGACACGGAAGAATTATGAGTAGGACCACAGCAAGATCTGCTATATTTTGAAATAACGAACCATGGCGTGATTAGACTTCAGGAAGCAAGAGTGAAGCTGCTGGAACAGTGAAATGAGAGAGAACGGTGTCTTCAATTTGGGAGATGAATTCTGATGTACAGCTGACAGAACTGGCTCCAGTTTGAATACTGGTTCTCTAGCAGAAAGATCACTAATTATAAGCAGGATTCCCTCAGACTCAAAAGTGCAAACTATAGGAAATAGGAAGTATATTTCCTAGGAAATATAAGGATGAGGCGTTCCTCCCCTGGTTCAGCAGAAACGAATCTGACTAGTATCCATAAGAACGCAGGTTTGATCCCTGGCCTCACTCAGTGGGTTAAGGATCCGGTGTTGCCTTGAGCTGTGGTGTAGGTCACACACACGGCTCGGATCCCACGTTGCTGTGGCTGTGGTGTAGGCCGGCAGCTGCAGCTCTGATTCAACCCCTGGCCTGGGAACCTCCATATGCTGCTGGTTTGGTCCTAAAAAGACAAAAAAGAAAAGAAAAAAAAGAAATATAAGGATGAGTCAGACCTGATACCTTGGGTAGAGAATGGAGTGAAGTAAGAAAAATGAGGCGGGAGCAGCCCGAGCCTGAATGGCGGACGTAGCTGTCACAGGAGAGCGGCTGTTTACGTGTGTCCAGGACGACAGGAGGCACAGTCTAGTAAACCCAAGTATCAGGGATGAGAGGCAGGCGGAACAGCTGTGAGATGCAGGAGCTTCAGGGAATAGGGAAAGGGGGCCAGGAAAATGTTCTTAGACCTGAAGGCAGAAATACAGGACACTTGGGTTAATATTTATTTTTAAATTTCACTTTATTGGAGTATAGCTGACTTACAATGTTGTGTTAGCTTCAGGTGTAAAGCAAAGCGATTCAGTTACACAAATATAGCACTTTTCCCCATAGGGGTTATTACAAACTATTGAGTGATTTCCCTGTTACACAGTAGCTTCTCACTAACCACCTACTTTACACGGTGTGTGTGTGTGTTGTCCCCACCCTCCAGTTCTTCCCTTCCCAACAGGCCCACCTAAGGTAAACGAGATTGGCTGCAATGTTTGTTTGTTTTCTAAGTGCTTTTGTATCATTTTTATTAGATTCCACATACGGGTGATACCATATGATACTTGTCTATGGAGGCAGAAACAAGGTGGAAATAGGACACTTGGGTTCTTTTCATTTTAATTTAGCTGAGTTAGGCTCTTTCACCTCAGCACTTGAATCTTTCCTTTCCATCACTTACCACAAAGAAACACGAACAGAGAGCATGGACTCAGTGACATTATTCCTGCAGGAAGAGGAAAGTCAAGTGTGTGTGTGTGGGGGGGGGGTGTGGTCATGATAGGCAGGCAGTCAAGATTTGAAAAAAAATTTTTTTCTAGGGTCCTACTTGCTGCATATGGAAGTTTCCAGGCTAGTGGTTGAATCAGAGCTGCAGCTGCTGGCCTACAACAGCCACAACAACGCGGGATCCAAGCCATGTCTGGAACCTTGACCACAGCTCACGGCAACACCAGATGCCGAGCGAGGCCAGGGATTGAACTCACATCCTCATGGACACTAGTCAGGTTCGTAAACTGCTGAGCCACAATGGCAACTCCCCAAATATTTGATTATCTTCTTTGTTCCTTCCTGGCACTTACTCAGACTTAGTAACTGCGAGACAGTCACTGGCCACAGACACTGTGAATTATGGGCAGGCTGATTTTTGTCCGCCCAAATCCATATTTTGAAGTCCCAACATCCAGTGCAATTGTACTTGGAGATAAGATCTTTAAGGAGCTAAATTACGGTTAAAGGAGGCCGAAGAGTGGAGCCCTAATATGACAGAACCCGAATCCTTATAAGATGGAAAGAGGGACTTCCCGTGGCCAAGGCTCAGGGGTAAGGAAACCGCCCAGCATCCATGAGGACGCAGGTTAGATCCCTTGCCTCACTCAGTGGGTTAAGGATCCAGTGTTGTGTGAGCTGTGGTGTAGATCACAGATGCGCACTGGATCCCGAGTTGCTGTGACTGTGACGTAGGCCAGCAGCTGCAGCTCTGATTCAACTTCTAGCCTGGAAACTTCCATATACCACTGGTGTGGCCAAAGAAAAAAGATGAAAAGATACTAGATGCACAGACAAAAATGCCGTGGAGGGAGCGGGAAGTTGCCACCTATAAGCTGAGTAGAAAAGCCTCACAAAGAGTTCCCGTTGTGGCTCAGTGGTTAACGAATCCGACTAGGAACCATGAGGTTGCGGGTTCGATCCCTGACCTGGCTCAGTGGGTTTAGGATCTGGCGTTGCCATGAGCTGTGGTGTAGGTTGCAGACACGGCTCGGATCCCGCGTTGCTGTGGCTGTGGCGAAGGCCGGCAGCTACAACTCCTGTAAGACCCCTAGCCTGGGAACCTCCATATGCCGCGGGTGCTGCCTTAGATAAGGCAAATAGACCAAAAAAAAAAAAAAAAAAAAAAAAGCCTCACAAGAAACCAACTCGTAGGGAACCTTGACTTGGACGTCCAGCCACAAGAGCTGTGAGACTAGAAATGTCTGTTGTTTAAGTTACCCAGTCTGAGTAGAGACACAAAAAAAATTTTTTTTCGCTTTTTTAGGGCTGCATCTGCAACATATGGAGGTTCCCAGGCTAGGGGTCCAACTGGAGCTACAGCTGCCGGCCTACACCACAGCCACAGCAACACAGGTTCGGAGCTGTGTTTTCAACCTACACCACAGCTCATGGCAACGCCAGACCCTTAACCCACTGAGCGAGGCCAGGGATCGAACCCTCAATCTCATGGTTCCTGGTCAGATTAGTTTCCACTGCGCCATGATGGGAACTCCAAGAAACATACAATTTTTTAAGGAATAAAAATTTAACCTAATGAGATAACTTGCCAGGTTGATAATTCATAGAAAAGCAGCCAAAAGTGTTAGAAAAAATTATGGTAACTGTTGCAAGCAAGGGGATATTTTGATGGAGATGATCTCTGAGAGACTTAGGGAGGGGGACAAAATACACCCGTACCTGGACAGTTACAAAACTTGGTGCCTTTACAACTCAACAGCAAAAAACCGACAACCCAATTGAAAAACGGACAGAAGACCTAAGACATTTCTCCAAAGACACAGAGATGGCCAACAGGCACGTGAAAAAACGTTCATCACTAATTATTAGAGAAATGAAAATCAACACTACATTGAGGTACCACCTCACACCTGTCAGAATGGCCATCGTTAACAAGTCAACAAATTACATGCTGGAGAAGGTTTGGAGAAAAGGGAACCCTCGTACACTGCTGGTGGGAATGTAAATTAGTACAACCAGTATGGAATAGGCAAGACAAGGAAACCATCTAAATGTCCATGGACAGATGAATGGATTAAGATGTGGTACATATACACAATGGAATACTACTCAGCCATAAAAAAGAACAAAATCATGCCATTTGCAGCAACGTGGATGGAACTAGAGACTCTAAGTAAGTCAGGGAGAGAAAGACAAACACCATATGATATCACTTATATCTGGAATCTAATATATGACACAAATGAACCTTCCCACAGAAGAGAAAGAGACTCATGGACATAGAGAACAGACCTGTGGTTGCCAAGGGGTCAGGGGAGGGAGCGGGATGGACGGGGAGTCTGCATTTGGATTGGATGAGCACTGAGGGAACTATGACCTAATCACTTACAATGGAACATGACCGAGGATAACGGAGAAGAAGAATGTATATATATGAATGACTGGGTCGCTTTACTGTTCAGCAGAAATTGACAGAACATTGTAAATCAATCATAATAAACTTTAAAAAATTGAAAAAAAAAAAACAACCCGGTGTCTTGTTTACTAAACACACAGGACTAGAACAGTGATTTGAGATGAGACAGAATGACGGGAGTTGCTGAAACTTGGACAACCCACACACAGCCAACCACTTTTTTTCTTACCTGGGGACCTTTCTTGCCTTCTCAGGTGTTTGGAGTCTTCTGCTGGTGTTCGGTAGGTGTTCTGTGAGAACTGTTCCATTGTAGGTCTATTTTTTTCTCAATTTAATTTTTATTTCATATTGGCATATACTCGATTTACAGTGTTGTGTGAGTTTCAGGAGTAGAGCAAAGCGAATCAGTCACACATACACAAATACCCATTCTTTTCCGGATCCCTTTCCCTTTCAGGTTATTACAGATGATGGGTAGAGTCCCCTGCGCTGCACCGCAGTCCCTGCTGTGTGCTCATCCCAAACCCACTCGCCCCCCCACAGGTGTATCTGGGGGAGGAGCGAGTTCCCAAGCGCCACTCTGCCATGTCGACTGGAATAAAGTTAAATGACCAGAAAAAGGGGTTTCTAAGTTTACATCACTTTTCACTAGTTAATCTTTAGGCCCTCCCTTCATACAACACAACCGGTTTCACAGTTAGGATCTCCAGCCGTAGCACACAACGACACTTGCTGACAATTTCTTCAAAACAGTGTATCCACACAGCACTTCAGGGCTGACAGAGTACCGAGAAGAGCCCAACAGTCATTATATCAGGAAAGGACTATAATGTTCTAGGAAGAAACACTTGGGGTGAAAGGAAGTCTCCTTGTGACGGGGCTCCTTACACCCTAACTTCCTTGAGTTTCTCATGTCCAGGAACTACCGTGAAGTAATGAGTTAAGCTGTCTTTACCAAAACTCACAACAGTTGTGTGATTAATCTGCAATACAACTTCGACACGCTGCGAGACAAATGAGGGACCCTTGGAGTTCCCTGGTGGCCTAGCAGTTAAGGATTCAGCGCTGTTGCTGCGGTGACTTGGATTTGATCCCTGGCCTGGGAACTTCTGTAACTGTGGGCACAGCCAAAAAAAGAAAACACACATAAGCAGACTAGGCATCCGCTGAGGTTCCTGCAGAGACACTTCAGGGCTTCTTTGGAGTCTTTCAGTGACACTGAATCAAGCAAAGGGCTTCCTCTAGTGAGCAGACGCTGCTGCCCAGGGCAGAGGCTTCCCAGGTCCGCGCGCCCAGGCTGCCAAGTGCGACCTCTGAGCGGCCCAGGTCACAGCTTCCTGTGCACCTTCTGGTGCTGGATCAGGTGCCCGTGCTGGTTGAAGGCGCGGCCGCACTCCCCACACTCGTAGGGCCTCTCGCCCGTGTGGATGCGCTGGTGCTGCACGAGCACGGAGTACTGGCTGAAGGCCTTCCCGCAGCGGCTGCACTCGTAGGGCCTCTCGCCCGTGTGGGTCCTCAGGTGCACGATCAGTGTGGCCTTGAGGCTGAAGGTCTTGCTGCACTGCGCGCAGCGGAAGGGCCTCTCGCCCGTGTGGATGCGCTGGTGCTGGACCAGGGACCGGCGGGCGCTGAAGGCGTGGCCGCACTCGCCACACACGTAGGGCTTCTCCCCGGTGTGGACCCGCTGGTGCTGGGTCAGGTGGGAGTGCTGCACGAAGGCCTTCCCGCACGCGTAGCAGCCGTAGGGCTTCTCCTCGGTGTGGATGCGCTCGTGGTTCATGAGGGTGGAGCGGTGGCTGAAGGCCTTGCCACACTCGCCGCACTCGTAGGGCTTCTCGCCGGTGTGCACGTTGTGGTGCTGGATGAGGACGGAGCGGTCGCTGAAGGCGCGGCCGCACTCGCTGCAGGTGTAGGGCTTCTCCCCGGTGTGCACGCGCTGGTGCTGGAGCAGCGTCCTCTTCACGCTGAAGGCCCGGCCACACTCCTCGCACTCGTGCGGCTTCTCCCCGGTGTGCACGCGCTGGTGGCTGCGCAGGACGGTGCTGTGGTTGAAGGCCTTCCCGCACAGCGGGCACACGTACGGCCTCTCCCCGGTGTGGATGCGCTGGTGCTGAATGAGATGCGACAGCTGCGTGAAGGCCTTCCGGCACTCGAGACACTCGTGCGGCTTCTCCCCTGTGTGTATCTTGTGATGCTGAGCAAGATCCGAACTCACTCGAAAGGCCTTTCCACACTCATTGCACTCGTAGGGCTTCTCGCCCGTGTGGATCCTCCTGTGCTTGCTGAGCACCGAGCTCTGGCTGAAGGCCTTGCCGCACACGCCGCACACGTAGGGCTTCTCCCCGGTGTGGGTCCTCTGGTGCTGAAGGAGGTGGGAGCTGCGGCCAAAGCACTTGCCACACTCGACGCACCTGTAGGGCCTCTCCCCGCCCGGAACGGCCGGCGGCCGAGTGGGAGGCGCACCCTGGCTCGCGGTCTGGCTTTCGGGGGGGTCCGCCCGGCTGGGGCTCGGGCAGAGGCTCTGTGCAGGCTGGCAGGTGCCCTGATCCGCCCGCTCTGCAGGCGTTTTCCCCAGCATCATCGACATTTCCTCTGAGGTGAGTGGCCTCAGATTCAGGTCTGTGTTTTGGTTCTGCACCTTGTTTTCACACCCTGAAACAACGAAGCCCAAGTGAGTGTGTGAACCGCGCTCAAACTGCAGAGCAAGTGCCACCCTAAAGGTGCTCTGCTGGGGAAGGGGTGGCTCCAAAGTGCCCACAAATGAGAAGCCACCAGCATGTCACAAGCTGAAAAGTGCCCAGGTTGACAAAACAGCTGAAGAGATGATGCTGGCTCCTGTCTGAGGAGCAAGGCACAGCCCACTGCCACCCAAGTCCTGCCCTCTCTGGGTCTCAGAGGCCCTTGGAGCCGGTAAGGCACGGTGGTGGTGGCTGGTGGGGAGATGCCTGAGCTCCCGCATGCACGTCCAGCAGACTCCCCCCGGGGGCTGTGACCACTGTCCTGGACGCACTGGGGCCAAGACAGGACCTGCAGGTGGCGGCAAGGACAGAGAAAGCGGTCGGGTCGGGGGCTCTGCAGGCCGAGTGGCCGGAGCAGGGGATGCTGAGGACAACATGTCACCAGGGACAAAACAAGACCGTCCTGGGAGGACAGGCTGTGCTTAGAGGGAGTCTCATCACGGCCACTTGGAAGGCGGAGCTGCTCCTCCCGCCAACTTCCTGGTGCCAAGTAGACCTGCAGTGCTGCCACCGCCAGATTCCCAAAGGCCCTGGGGGACGGAGATAAAGACGCGGGACCTGAGGGATGTTCCAGGGCATGGGGCCCTGTGGGCGGAGGAAGAAGCAAGGAGTGGCTCTCGCACTCTTGTCACTCAGCTGGGACCCGTGACAGGTGCTGGGGCCTGGCAACTCCGGGGAAGAGATCAACACGCTTCCTCTGGGCCACCTGCCTCTCCCTCCCCTCCTCTCCTGGGAGGGGAGTAACTTCCCTGACTGGGTGAGAACTGGGCATCCTGCTTCATGAGGAAGACCCGGAGGGGCCTCCCAGCCTGGGCCTGGTGGACAAGGGTCTCCCGGAGCTCAGAGTGTAGGAAGCATACTGAGTGGCAACCTATCTCATTTTTACCCACTGTGCTTTTACTGCAATAAGGGCATTTTCAAGTCCTACCAGCCTTTTTTTTTTTTTTTTTTTTTGGTGGTAACAGCATTACTGAGATATCAGCTGGTTTTTTTGTTTTGTCTTTTTAGGGCATGGAGGTTTCCAGACTAGGGGTCAAATCGGAGCTTTAAGCCACTGGCCTACACCACAGCCACAGAAAAGTCAGATCCTTAACCCACTGAGCGAGGCCAGGGATGGAAGCTGCACCCTCATGGACACTTGACAGACTCGTTTCCACTGTGCCACGACAGGAACTCCAAGATATCAGCTTTACTTGTTCTTTTTTAATGGCTGCACCCATGGCATACAGAAGTTCCTGAGTCAGGGACTGAACCTGAGCTGCAGCTGAGGCAACACCAGATCCCTAACCCACCATGCTGGGCTGGGGATCAAACCTGCACCTCTGCAGTAACGCAGGCCACTGCACATGGATTCTTAACTCGTAGCACCACAGTGGAAACTCCCTAAGTTTTACTTTTTAATTCACTCAGAACTTGGTTTGGGAAGACAATGGGATCCTCGAAACAGCTGACTCAGAATCCAAGCAGTACCCCCACTAAGCAAGGGAGAGTCTAACTTGGACTCAGAGTGAAGTATTGGGAAAAAGATTTGTGCCAAGGGGCCAGCAAATATGACACGTGCTTGATTGGACCTGCGGTGTGTTGTGATGTCCAGGATGGACTGAGACAGTAAATGCTAAGACGTCCTGCAATGGGGTGGAGACCCTCAGCAGAGGGTCCTCTTGGGAAAGGCTGGGGACACTTCCCCAGGGTGAAAGTGAAGTAGTACAGAGGCTGGGGTCCCCCAGCTTCAGCTGACCCCTGAAATGAAGACACCCTGGCCCACCATCACCTGCACCACTCTCCAGGGCTCAGGCGGGTGACCATCCGGAGGGCACGTCCAACTCAAAAGTCCAAAATGGAACCTGCCTCTTCCCTCTTCCTGCAACTGAGAGCCTTCAGGACCCACGTCCCTCCTCTGACTCCTTATCTTCCTCTTCCAAACCTCGTGGCCAAGCCCTTGTTCGTGCTGCCAGCCACTGCCCTCTGCTCCCCAGCACCACCTCATCAGAGGCATCAAACACATCAGGAGCACACCGTCCCCTTCGTCGGTCCTGTGACCGCAATGACCAACCCTGCTGCTCCACAGCGGGGTCGGCCCTGCTCTACGAGCCAAAGATCGAGGCCGCCGTCCTGAGCGTGAGGGGCGTCTGCGGCAGCCTGAGCTTGCCATGCGATGTGCGTGCCAAGCCAAAGATCGAGGCCGCCGTCCTGAGCGTGAGGGGCGTCTGCGGCAGCCCGAGCTTGCCATGCGATGTGCGTGCCAAGCCAAAGATCGAGGCCGCCGTCCTGAGCGTGAGGGGCGTCTGCGGCAGCCCGAGCTTGCCATGCGATGTGCGTGCCAAGGAGGACAGAGGGAGTGACCACTTATAACTCAGCCTTAAACCCATCTTTCTCAGATCTGCCCATTCAGGAAGCTTCGTGCATTAGAAGAGGCTTAGTGAGGATGAGGCTTGTAAGTCAAAAAACAGAACTAAAACTTGTTTGCCATTTTTAAAAACATAACTTTTTTTTAATTTGTTATTTTTTTTGGCTTTTTAGGGCTGCACCTGCGACATATGGAAGTTCCGTCTAATCGAAGCTATAGCTGCCGGCCTACGCCATGGCCACAGCAACGCCAGATCTGAGCCACATGTGAGACCTACAGCACAGCTCATGGCAATGCCAGATCCTTAACCCACTGAGTTAGGCCAGGGATCGAACCCACATCCTCATGGACGCTAGTGGGGTTCATTAACTGCTGAGCCGCAACGGGAACTCAGAAGTTTGTGTATTCAAAGATCCTCTTGGGCACACACTCTGCATAATCACCAGGAATGTGATTATGGGTTTTACTCCCATGAAAAAGTTATGTTAAAAAGACACTGCTGCCTTTAAGGAACTGAAAGCTCTTCAAATCTGGGTCTAAATCAACATAACAGAAAAAATAAAAATCTTGACTGCGTCATTTTGCTGTACTGAAGACACTGACAGATCAACTATAATAAAACAATTTTTAAAAAAATAAGCAAACAAATAAATAAATAAATCTGGGTCTAGAGGTCAGAGACAAGTCAAATTCAAAGCAGGAGATGAATCTGATGCACCACGGTTGCCCTGAAGATGCAGGCAGCAGGCAGGAGTACAGAGTGGACCGCAGCTGGCATCTAACAAGGAACCTGTCACCTTGGCCCTGCAGTTCCAAGGAGCTGAATTCTGCCCACAATAAAAATGAGCTTAGAAGTGGATTTATCCCGAGCCTCCACGTAAGATTTCAGCACCTTATTCCTGCCTTGTGATAGGACGCGTGGAGCAGCACCCACCCGCGCCGTGTGGGACTGTGGCCTACGGGGCCTTAGGCTGATGGATACAGTGCCTGGTGCTCATACAAGGCTGGGAACACTGTCTGTGCCCTTTAGCAAGAGCGGGAAACCTCCCAACTCCCTGGGTATCGCCAGCTCTGAGAGGGTCTTGCCTCACCAGCTGGGGAAAACTTGCTTTAGACACTGCTCTGGTCGGAAGGAACCGAGTTGAAAGGCAGGAACCATGTGACTGCTGAGTAACTTAAGCACGTTTCAGAACAAAGCTCAATAACGCTTAAAAAGGCAGGTGCGGCCCTAAAAAGACCCAAAAAAAAAAGGCTTATAAAAACACAAAAAATAGCCAGCTCCAAGCAAGGTGAAATCCATGATTTCCAACATCTAATAAAAATATTACCAGACATACAAAGCAACAAAAATGGAGTTCCTGTGTTGGCCAGCAGTAACAA